>ML106851.1:0-34405 GCA_003697995.1 Taxidea taxus jeffersonii
TGTGTGTGTGTGTGTGTGTGTGTGTGTATTCTGTCACTAGGGTGAAAATGTTTATCCCAGCATATCCAACTCCAAAATGATCTCTCCTCTTTCAAGCTCCTTTTGGACTGCCATCTGGGCCATAGAGTTGGCATATGAGAACATTGTAATCACTGCGGAGCTTTCCAAGTCCCACTCCTGGGTATTATGAAAATGCCACCTGGTAACTACTGCCCACCAAAAGCAGAGACCACTCACATGATCCCGTACAGCTCTCTGGTTGCTCTCTATGCATTGTTCTCTCCATTTTGATTGTGTTCAGCTTCTAGTAAGAGAAAACTTGACCTGCAGTGATTGAAGAGGGGATATATTTTTCTCACTTAACAATTCTGGAGTCTGGAAAGTAAAAAAAAAAATTACTTGTTTGGCCTCAGATCATGCATTTAAGCAATATCAGTCAGCTTCTCAAGTCTTTTGTTCTTTCCCTCATACTTACCAGTTTCTGATCACACAATGGCTGCTGCTGCTCCAGATATCTCATCCAAACCCAAGGAAGAAGGGAAAGCAGTGGGACCTGCCATTTCTTCCTCTTTTATTGGGAATAGAATAAGTATTTATGGAACCTCTAACAGATTTCCTTATCTATATCACTTTGTCCAGACCGATGCCATGTGGTCACATCTAGTTGCAAAGGAGACTTGTTTAGGCAGGTCATATCACCAGCCCTAGAAAGGAGGAAGAATAGAATGGATATTGACAATGTCTCCAACACTTGTCTTTCTTGCTACAGTGTAAACACTTTGAAGGCAGGGACCATGTTCCATCAGGCCCTGCCCCCATATTATGATATGCTTTGTGTTTTTCCTTCCCTGGAACTTTGCTGGACATATAGAGGTCTGAGAGGGGAAGAGTCTGAGGAGCCAAATCCTTGACTTGGGTGCTAAGTACCTTCCTTGTCTGTTGGTTCCTCTGAGCAAGCTTAGGAATGTGGGAGCTTCTGGATATATGTTAGAGAGGCTCTCTTCAGTACCTTTCAAAAAATTAAATATTAAAAAAGAAAGAAAGAATTAGAAGAAAAACAAGATTACTTTATGGGAGGAAATCCATGCTGTTGTAAGAACAGAATAGGGCTCAAGTACATTCTTCAGTAATGAATGCATGAAAAGAAGCCTCTTACATTATGAATGTGGCTTCTCTTGTTTATTGCCCAGTAATCCTGCTTTATTGATTTCTGTTTATTTCCAATCACCTAGAATGAGAGACTATGTTGCTTAGAGATCTTGATCCCTAAAAGATTGTTTAAAGCTACTCTGCTGTATTTAGTTGTTTATTTTTTTCCCTCAAAGTGATCGAGTCAATATGAATACAAACAAAACACTTTTTCCTTTGCTCTCTAGAAAACTGGGGGGGGGGGGGGTGAGAAAAAAGCAAAATAAAGATCCTTGGATTAAAAAAAAAAAGTCCCAGCAAATGACATATTGATTTCTTTCAAAGAGTCAGAGTGTAAATTAAAAATATTCTTCTGACATAAGTTTTTAAAGATGCACTAACTCAGCAGTATTGGAATTTACTGACTTTGTCTTCCTAGAGGACCAGTTAGGAAGGGCAGCCCACTTTTCCCAACATCAGCTGGCTCTCAGGGCTCTCACTAGGAAGTTTACCTCACACTCAGTGCAGCCAAAGGTCCATGGTTCTGTATCATGTTCTTGGTTTGTTTTTGCCTTCCACCACACTACTGCCTGTGTACATGTTTAAGAAAGCTGTAAATTTTTTTTTAGAAAATTATGCAATCATAGTGCTTTTTAAAGTGGTTGCATTGAAACTCTTCTTAGAATTCAAAGAAGAGGGGATAAACAAGGCCCGGGCCCTTATGATAAGGTATTCTCTGGACTGTTATTAAACTCCAATGCAGGCAGATATGGTGGGGGGGGGGGCAGGGAAGGGCACAGAACAGCCATATCAGTGGGGGAAGGAGGGTGTCCTGGTGCTCTTCTCCCAAAGTACCTGTCAGAGAATAAGGCTGGTTATGACCCACACTCGTGAGTCCAGAAGTAAAGCACAAGAGACCCAGGAGCATAAACTATTTGTCATAATCTGAGTTTCTAAAAACTACATTAGAACCCTTTGGCCTGGCTCAAAGACATTTTTGCACAGCTGTTCTCAGAAGCAGCTGCAGAATTTGAGGGAACCAGTGCAAAATAAAACGAAGGGGGCCCTCATTCAAAGGACAGAAAAAAAGTAGAAAAACATCAAGCTTTTTTTCCTTTCTCCACAGTCTCTCAGCTTGTCATAGGATGTTTTATTTGCTATTTAATGTCATTTTAAGTAAATAAAAATAAAAAACTTAAATTATTGGCATGACTATTTGCACTCATCTTTATATTGCATGAGGCTAGTTTTATATACAAATACAAGAGCATTTAATTCGAGTGCAGAATCAGCGAAATAGCATAGTTCATATTTCATAGCTCACATATGCATATGTATTTTACTCTTGCTGGAAGAATGGGGACTGCACAAAGTTAGCTCACCCGTCTTTATTTCACTTTCTGTCTTCTACTGACACTCTCTACCTTCACCTTACTGATAGTAAGGTAGGATGAAAGGAAAAAATTTCTGTGTGGCCCTTTCTTTTTCTATCTGTTACTTTTATGTAAGTGGTTGGCTAAGACAGAGAAGTAAGAAAGGATGTGATAGGTTTTCTTGGTGGCTTAGGTTCTTAGAACACCATCTCTCTACTTTCTAAGCAGCTTTGACTCAAAGGGAAATCATAGCCTGTGGGAGCCCCCTTCCTCAGCAGGTAACACACTTACCTGTGTGGTCATATCAGAAGATATGGTATAAAACTCTAAAAGAAGGAAATGCAAAGGAGGTCAGCTTTGGACTAAGACTTTATCCGTAGTCAGTTTTGTCTAGAGGGTAGAACCAACCTCCCAGGAAAAAAGGTTGGGGGAGTCATTCAGATAAATCTGTTTGATTCATCGTATTCCAGCACATGGTGGGTCCACAGAATCATGGGTTTATGAAGAACCAAAGACACTGTTCGTAGATGGAGTGGCAAGGAGCAGGGCTGGACACACACATTGCATGTGTCGCTTTTCCTGATGCACGAGCTCCATTATCTCATTGAACTTCTCTTATAAAACAATTTCAAAAATAAAATGGTTGAGAACCTCAACCATTTGAGGTGGGGAGAGCAGAGCATGAAACCAAGCTCAAGGCCCTTGTGAGCAGAGTCCTGTGTGTCTGTCTAGGTCTCCCGACTGGGATTACACCTGCTCTATTTCCTAGATCCACTCTGATGGGGGAAGAATGTCATTGCCTATAAATTAGGGGGAAATTGCTAGCATGCTGTCCATAAGAAATGAGAAATGAATAGTCTTGGTTTTTCCCACATGGAAGTTCTCTTTTGTTTGCTTCTGTGAATTGTTTTGAATCTGTATCCGAAATGAGATAATCCACTCCAGACGCCTTGCAGCCGGGGGATGAGGAAGTGGCATCTGTAGCGTGAGTGAGCCCATCCTGAATTTCTCAGGCAGCAGTACCTAAAGACTTTCTCTGACTTGGGATTTATGATACAAATCAAAGAATATTTGAACCCATCCCCCAGTCTTCCTTTGTGGGAGGCTGGTATTGTCTTTTAGACATGAGTAACTCGGGATAAACTCTCAATCCAAAGCCAAAATCCTTTGAATTTTCCTCTCTTGGGGTTTGATACCATGTTATTCAATGCGCTCTCATGTTCCCCTTATAGTTCTGACTCCAATTTAATGCAGATGCCCTGTAACTCCCTCAGTATTGTATTAAATCAAATGTCAAGTGCACAAAACTTCCTTTAACTGCTGCTGTTACTCTGACACCTGTATCTGCCTTTTCTAATATTATATTACATGGCTGAGTGGGAGATATTCTTTCCAGTACAATAAGGAAAAACAATCTTATCTTTTTATCAGTTGACTTTTACATTCAATTCATTGCACTCCATTGTTCTGGATAAGTTTGCTCTGCCACATGTTCGGTAAGTTCCCGGTGTGATAATATGCTGTTCCTTGTTGTGTTTATGTTGTCTTGAGCTTGCATTTCTTTCTTAGTTTCTTATTAAGCATGAACCTTTCACACTTTTAGTTTTCCAAGGTAGTGGTTCTCAGCCCTTTCCTGCATGGGCAGACATAACAGATGTTCCCATGCATTGCACACTCTTTTCTGTGAAAGTAGCTTTCTATAGACCCCCCCCCCCAAAAAATAGGTTATGTTTGATTCCCAACATTTTGTTATTTTCCCACTCCTTTCTCTCCTGGTCATCTAGCATACCTTAATTTATCAGTGACCAAAAATTGAGAACCACTGCTCTTTGCTCTGGACTGAATGGCTACCTTAACATCTTTTTGGAGGAATTGCTGACCAATATCCAGGACTGGCTTTATCCTGCAACTCATTGTTTTCCTCCAGTGTTTGGGCCCATTATTAAGGCTATGATCTCAAACTGCCAGGAAGGGCTGTTTCTCCTATGTTAAATGATAAAGTTAGGCTACAAAATAGAGGGCCGAGGCAAAAACCATCCCCACAAAGAAATATGATTCTATTTTCCCCCAAAACCCATTTCTTCTCTCTGAAGAGAGAGAGAACATGGAGAAATAAATAATAGTATATTTTTGGTTCAAATTAAAAAAAAAAACACATTGGCACTCTCCATGATAGAGACTTTTGTACAGAATTTTAATATCCATTATTAATTTTAATTAATTTTAATATCCATTATTTTTAGTGGATTCCATTAATATTTGACCTGGTCACTTGCCCTTTAAAAACAGAGGCTTGATTTTGGTGATAATATTGGAATAAAAAGCTTACTTAGAATGGAAATACAAAGGAGAAGAAACAGAAAAGAAAAAAGAAGGCAGGTTGACAAGAAGATAAGCAAGCAAGAAAGGTAGATTAGTCCTTGGAACTTGAGCTAAAATTTTGGCATTCCTTTGTAATGGTTAGACCCTAAATACTCAAAGTTTCTGGTGAAAACAAAAAGAGTTTATAGTAGAAACACAGCCAAGCCTTTCTGATTAGCCATACTAGAAAGAACCTGCACCAATAAGAAAAATAACTATTAAAGCCAAACCTTAGGTGTATATAATCGATAGGCTCCTGGTCTAAATTCCTAGACATGGTATGTGGTTGGGTGGGTGGTTTATGTTTTTTTTTTTTTTTCCCTTGCCTCTAAATAATATGTAATTTCTCCAGGCCAAGAAATAAATTGAAAGGATTTAGAGGGATTTGCTTATCAGTGGAACACCGAGTAGCATTACATTCCTCCTGCTTTTGGGAAGGTACATTGAAGTTTGGTTAATCTTCTGTGGTTCAATACTCCTCTTCCCTCTGTCAGGCTGCCTTGAACAACAGAGAGATTAATCCCCCTTCTACCCACTCTCTTCTCCCTCCTCCCTCCCCTCTCTCTTGGTCCACCCTTCTGTTTTTGAGCAGATGGAAGAAATCTTAAAACTGGAAAGAAAATGAAAAAAAAAAAGAAGATGCCACACCATATTTATTTATATAATTTGAGAAGACCTCAAGGATAGAAGGAAAGGACCCCAATCCTTGGCACAAAGTTTGGCTAAGCTTAGCTTGGTTCTTTCATTGTTAATGAAATCTTGAGACTGCCAAAGGATTTCTTTAAAGGTTGATTCATTAGTAAAAGTTATTGTACATCGTGCCGTGTTCTCATCCTGCTCCAATATATACAGTGTGGAAAGGAAGAGGAAGGACATGGAGGCTATGGAGAGTGAGCAGAATTTAAAGGAAGTTGGTGGTACTGTCTTGTTGGAGTCCTATACTATCTGCCTGTGAATAATCCGTTTTTGTTACAGTGGGCGCCACTGACGGACCTCACATTAGCTTTATGTTTTTGTGGCTGATGGTTTAGCAGCCAGAGTGTTTTAGAGTTGAGCCTGGCTCAAATCCCTGTAGCCTGCAAGCCACATGAGAACAAGGACTGGGTGTGTCTGGCCCCCAGCGCAGCGAGTGGCCCATCATAGGCAGTTAATAAACATTTGTTGAGGGAATGAGTAAATGTGTGCATACTTAAAATCATCTATCAAGGACAATTTTGATTGTTTGATTTTTGTATTCAGTTTTCTTAGGGAGTTCTGGTCCAGGTAACTGAATCAGGTTATGCTGCATGCCGTGTCTGTAGCCCAGGGCAATTCTCTTTAAAGCCTTCTCATTCCATGGACATAGGAGTCACGTAAAATATGAGGACATTGATATCCCACTCAGCGAGTGATTATCCCCAGGAGTGGGTAGAGAGAAACGAGGAAAGGATTATTTTGAAAAACCACAATACGGTGAACTCTAGGATACAGTTTTAAAATTCACAGGGTGGTATTCCAGTAAAGGAACATGGGCACATAGAAGGTGAGGCCTGAGGGAATCTCAGAAAGCATCTTAAGTAGATGGAACTTTGTCTCTCTGTCCCCGTGGTTCAGAACCCATCTCGTGGTGTGCCCCGACCTCTCACACCTGAGTATGACAAGTTCAAGCCATGTGTTTCATTTTCTCACAATAGTGTCAGTGGCTTGTTTTGAAGATAACTATAAAGGGGGTGTTCAGAATAAAATTAGGGTATTGATAATCCCACCCATGCATCTTACCATGTTTTCAGGTTGTTTCTGTATTGGGCTTGAGTTGGATAGAGTGACGGGGCTGCTGGGAGAGAGGGCAGGGTTGAGAAGACTGCTTTGCCCCAGGATCCAGGCTTTTTCTGCCTTTGGTTTGGTCTAAAAATCATCCAGGAGAGAGAGAGAGAGGAGATGTGTATATCAGGTGGGGGATCTATAAGCATTAATCTAAACCAGAACTATGCGGTGGCAACACTTTGATAATGAAAATCCTAGTAAGTAAATTCAAATTGTGATGGTCAAGATTCTTAAAAATCTCATTAAAGGTCACAGGGGTCCCTAGAATCTGTGGGTTCTTCTTTAATCAAAAGTATCTTAGGCTCCCTTTATTTCAATAGAGAAGAAATGTCCGTAATGAAGCTGCATGTCTCCTTCTCTCCTATGAGATGCTTTAAACCCCAACTTTATCATGGAATAGAAGTGAGAGGCGAAAAACTAAAACACCACGCATTTGAAGGAATGGAATTCTTTTTAGCATGAAGCAGCTGCAGAGATGCATAGCTGTTTTCGGTGGGACTTCAGAATATTTATGGGCCTTTCTCTTTTCCTTTTTCACTGGAAAAAAGGCGATCATCATTCTTGAGTGTGTTATTTATAATTTCATAAAGCTGTTCTGGGGCAGGACTTATTTTATCTGGCGCTTAATCGCGGTCAAATAACTGTGCTTCCAAGGAGCTGGGTGGAGAAAAATGATTATCCCCCTGAATGATTAGCCTATTCTCAGTGTAAGATAAAGGGCTGAAGGTGGGAATTTGTAGTCACAAATAGGCCTCTGGGCAGGAAGGAGGGGACATGGTGAGTCTACCTTGAGCTCTTCTGACCACAGCAGCAGAAATTTTTCTAAATGCCAAATTAATAGATGGCGATGAAGAATGGGGGGGGTGGGGGCGCTCCTGTGAGGCAGACCCCTTCAGAGTAAATAATTAGAAGCAGGTGTTTACAGGCACAATAACTCACTGGAGGAAAATGAGAAGCCAGGTCTGTGAAGCTGAGGGAATTGGAAGGTAAATATACCTATAAATTTGCTTAGGTGGACAGAGTTTTTGAGCTTTCTTCTGTTCCAGTTTATTCTAAGGTAATTTATATTTAAATAAAATTTATACTTAAATTTATTTATTAAAATAAACACTGGTAGAAAAAAAAAGAAAGGAATACATATGCAATAAAAAATCTTTCCAGCATAGAATAAAGAGGGCTCCTTCCAGACAGATATTTTATTGAGAGTTATTAGAAGACCTGTCTTATAGTTTTATGAATCCTAGTACAGAACCAAGTAATTTCAACATATGGATTAAAAATATGCAATGCATATTTCAAAATAGGGTAGCACGGATTATTATTTTTTATATGGAACTTGGCTAATATAGGGGGACAAAGGAATATTTTCCTTCCCTTGAGAAGGCAAGGTAAGGTCTTTAATCTGTGCTGTGGAGGAATGGCACAGTCAGGCCCAAGCACTATGTAGTGAAACCATGTAAAGTACTTCCAAAGGAAGGACCACAGATGAAGCTGATGAGGCGTGGGGAGGGAAAGAAGGAGAGACATCCCATAAGACAGGATATTAAATTCATGCTCCTTATCCAAGTTTGCAGGAACAACACGATAACTCAGGGAGCTGTCATTCTGTCAGGATGGTGCATCTTTTCACCCCTGTCCTACTCAGAGGTGTACAAATAAACTGCTGCTTCATGCCTCAGAGCTTTTGCAAAGACTGTTGATTCCACCTGGAATGCCCTTCTCCTCCCGCCCACAGCTCTCAGCTCTCCCCGCTTCACTGCTGCTTGTCCCTCTGGGCTCATTTCCACTTCCTCTCTGCCCCAGAGCTCTCTCTGCTCCCCTGATGTTTGCTGCCTTAGCACCTTCTGCTTACTCTTGTCATGACATTGAGTTTACTATGTCAACTTGGCCTTCTCTTCAGAGACTGGGAATTCCCAAAGCAGTGGAGCTGTGGTTTACCTATCGCTGTATCCTTCATAAATGGCTACAGTGCTTGACACATAGGTGGTCAGCAAATATTTATGCAAGGGATAAAGGAATGAATGAAAGATGAACAAAGCACCTGATGATACCATCATATATCACAGATGGTGGGTCTAAGAGTCCAGCCACAAGCAAACTGGTTTGGAGGTGGTCACAGACCTTCTGTTCGTTCTTGATGGTCTTCTGGATAATGTAGATATTTGACTTGTGGGAGCTATAATATATAAACACTTCAAGCTTAATCATTGGGAATTATGAGGGCTTTAGACAATCGTTGTGAAGAAAAATAATAGGAAAATGGCGGAGAAAGTGCTTTGATAAGCATTCCCAGCATAACATTAAGAATAGAGGAACTTCTAAAGCAATACTATTCTGTGAAGGAGTGTGGATGGTGGGCAGTTAAAAGTGGCAGATATCACTACAAATGTCCATGCCCTTGGTTATTATGAGTACTAAGATGTGGATTTGTGTCAGCTGTGTAGCATGAAGTCTGAATATAGCAAGTGGTTTTCTTTTTGGGTTTTTTTGTTGTTGTTATTGTTGTTTTGTTTTGTTAGTTTTGCAAGTGTTTAATAAGTGGTAAATGTTAGTAGTAGGCATGATTCTGGAAAGTTCAAATATCTTTTTCGTCTCAAGAGTGCTAACGGGTCTTTTTTCCAAAGAGTTATAAGTAATTATGAAAAATGGATATGATTGTAGGAAAATATACACATACACAGCCTAGGGCTACTGCATTTTATTTAAGAACCAAAGTCCATAGTTCCATTCTAGTCATAGTAATTATGTCCTGAGTCTTTGTGTATCTGCAGTAGTGAAGCATAATTCACCAGCCATGGGAACCAATAGTCAAAAAAGCATGCCTCTTTTCCCGAAGTTCCGAGATAGAACCTGAATTTACTTATATTTGGAGAAGGACACAGACAGGAAAATTAAAGAGCTATGAAAAGAAAGCCTTGGATTTTCTGAGAGTAATGTGGAATCAAATTATCCTTACTTTAGGATTGGATTCTAAGTGCATCCCTGGTGGTCTAGTGGTTAGGATTCGGGCTCTCTCTCTAAGTGCATAGCATCCAAAAGCTTTTGGTTTGTAATTTTGGGGGTTTTTTATATGGCAGGGAGAGAAGTAAAAAAAAAACAAAACAAAACAAAACAAAAAAACCCTTAATCCCTAAGTATAGTGTTCTAAATCCTGCGTCCTTTGCAAATCAAAGCTTGCTGTCCCTGGTAGAGCAAGAATTTCTGAAACGACAGTGTTCTGTGGCAGGCACGGCAGTGTCAGATGCCAGGTTCTCCAGGCAAACATTGGTTACTGTGCTGGGCAATGAGGGGATTGAGATGTTTGTAGTGGCTTTGGGAATTTCACTGGCAGTGGCTGTAATTGGTGATGATGAGGTTTGAGAGACAGAAAGGAAGGGGCTGGATTCACATAAAACCCACACAGATTGTCTGGACCCAGAGCCATGGGAAACACATTATCTTCTGGTGATTTTTAAGCTCTTGTGGCATCTCTATGAGTATATTTTTCTTGATCACTCTTTATGGCAGATCCAACCAGAGAAAATGAATTAAAATGGAGGTAATGAATTATCAGCAATGAAGAACAGTGATGAATCACTGAAGGAAGAATACATAGGTGGATAGCAACTTTATTTAAACTAAGAATGGCAACTGGGCTTGGCAATGCTGTTATTGATTGACTTATTGATTGATTGATTGATTTAGTTTTAGCTAACATTTATTGAGCATGCCCCATATGCCAGGAACAAAGCTTCACTTTTTCTTTCCTTAAAGATTTATTTACTTATTTGAGAGAGGGAGAGAGCATGCGGGGGGTGGGAAGAGTGACAGAATCTCAAGGAAACTCCCCACTGAACTCAGAGCCTGACCCGGGGCTCAGTCTCACAACCCTGAGATCATGACCTGACCCAAAACTAAGAGTCAGACGCTCAACCAACTGAGCCACCCAGGAACCCCCAGAGCTTCACTTTTAATATTATACTTCATGACAAGAAACTGTTTATCCCAATTTACAGATGGAAAATGGAGCCTTGGAAAGAGGAAGTAACACACACACACACACACACACACACACACCTCATCACTGACTATAAGTGTAGGAGCTGGGAGTCACGGCTGTGCTCTGTGGAGAGTCAGTCCTGCTCAATCCATGCTCTGCTAGATGGCCTGCCGTCGACCATCCTTGGAGTCTAACCACTATCAAGGGGGCTACTGGCAAAATGTGTTTCTGTTGCCTGGGAGGAGCATTATATGCGTATAGAAGATCCTCAGAAATCAGCCCTCTGGGAAGTAGGGTAAAGAGCCAGTTAACTGGGAGAAAAGGCCGGGAAAATGGAGAAGAGCATATCTGTGGGGTCTGCAGTGGTGGCTGGGCCCATGTTGGGGACAGAAGTAGAGGTGCTGTTGGGGACACTGTCACCCAAACCACACAGCTTCAGGGAATAAATAGTATAGTATTAGAGGAGGCAGTGGGATGCTGAGAGGAAAATAGTAAATATCCTTCAATTTCAGAGTCTAGTACTTTCCTGGGGGGGGAAAAAAACTCTATATCATATCTTTGGCCAATCAAAATTCATATAACATTTTTAGAATTTGCTTTCAGTTCTTGTGACGAGTTTACTAGATTGGTTTTCACTCAATACTAGGACCCTGAGCCAGTTATGTCATATACGGGCCATTCCTCAAGGTCCTTATAATGAAGTCACCAAAAATTAATTTCCAATTGATTACTTTTAGAAATATATTCTCAACCTCTTTTTTATGACTACCGTCTAAGGAGTTTTTTAGAGCATTTTTTCCCCTAATTGCCCTTCTCCCATAAAATTTTAATACCACTGATAGACTATATATTTGTTTAAGTACTGTAAGCTTTTGGCAGATCAAAAAGCATTTTCATATCTAAAATCCATTCCCTCAAACACCTAAAACAATTGTTGCTGCCTTGAGAGCGGTCTTCCCTGCACGGATAAGTCATGCTTTAGAACTACCTGTTTGCCTCTTGTGATTGCCTTCTGCAGTCCTGCAGTGAACATGTATCTCCCTACTACCTTCCTTCCCCAAGTAACCAAAAGTGGGTGTGCAGAAGGCCCAGTAACAACAGGAAACTCCAAGGAGGCATGCTCGCCATTTTTCTAACACAAATCAGCGTGACTCTGGGACACAACTGCCAGCTTCGGTTGCTGGAAATGAAATGCACCCTTTAGTCATGTCTAATTGAAAAAAAAAAAAAAAAAGTATACTTGAAAATTCTTTTTCTATTAACTTTAAGGAGGAGCAGGGTTGAAGTATCTCCCTGTCAAATGTAGAATAACGATCAATAACAGTGTTTAAGGCACCTCTCTACCACTGTCAGTTAAAGTGAAATCAACTACCTAGTGTGATTTTTCTATTGTTCTTTGTTGTGTCCAGTAATTCTATGCTTTGCGTGTATATTTCAAAAAGGATGTTACCTGGGAATGCTAAGCATATGGGTTGTCACGTGCATTGGTCTGCTTGGGCTCCCGTAACCAAGTACTACACACGGAATGGCTTAAACAACAGAAATGTATTTTCTCACCGTTGTTGAAGCTAGAAGGCTGAGGTCAAGGTGTCAGCAGGGTTGTTTTTTTGTTTGTTTTCTGAGGACTCTTTCCTTGGCTTATGGATGGCTATCTTCTCCCTGTGCCTTCACACGGCCCTTCTGTGCATGTCGATATCCTAATCTCATCTTTTTATTGAAGACCACAGGCATATTGGATTTGGCTCACCCTAATGATCTCATTTTAACACAGACCCTATCTCCAAAAACTAGTCCTATTCGGAGGTACTGGGGGTTAGAACTGCAGCATATGAATTTTGGAGGACACGGTTCAGTCCAAAACTAACATCATGGAGGAAGGGTATAAAAGGAGCTTATGTGAGCCACAAATGCAGACTTTGACTAAGAGGTATCTGTTCAAATTCTGTTTCTTACAAGTCCTGTGTCCTCTGAACTCTGAAGTTCTCCTTAAAACTCTGTCCCAAAGGACTGTTAGGAGAATTGTATCTAATTAGTTAATAACAGTTATAACTAATAAATACTATACATGTCTAGCTCAGCATCTGGCTTCTAATTTCTCTTTCTTCTTGAATATGGGTTCAGACTTCAGTGCATTGGGAATAATAAAACCAAGCAAGTCACTTAATATTATTAATATCAAGAGGGGGAAAGAAATGAGCATTTATTGAGCAACTATTTATACTGAGTACTCTTATGCACATACTAGGACAAAAATTTGGTTTTTACATAAGATCTGTAGACTAATTATTCAATAGTGTTAATTGTGCATGCAATTTCTGTCAGGTACAGAAAGTAGTCTTCTCATCTTCTGTGCAGCAAAGGCCCTTCTTACTACCCATACCCACAGTTTCCTGTATTTCTTGCAGTGGATTCCTTGGCATTGGGGGGTTTCTACAAGATCCAATAGGAAACAAACAAAAAAAAGAAAGTGTCACAAGTTGAATTACTGTTGTGGCAACCAGATTTTTTTCTGCTGTCATCAGAAACATTCTTACCTGTGTCCAGAGGCTGTCATGTGGTATTTCTCTGCTGGCCTACATTGCTAATTCAGCTAATTGCAGCAATTACATGAAGAGATCGCTGCTAGCAAGAAAAGTCATTATGCTGTTCCTGAACAGACTGCATTCCACGCATTCATTAATTATGCCTGCCTATAGATTCACAACCACCAAATCATACACTTGAGACCACACACCATATGCATTGAAACCCTCTCAAAGTTTGCAGTGCCTTTCCAGTGCCCACTATTTGTATAACCCTTCTCTTGCCCTTCAGATTTGCAAAATTGAAATCAAAATCAGAATGGAGTCAGGCTGTACAATGTGACTTACAGGGATGGGGTAGACTTGAGACTCCTGGAACCACTGGGCGTCATTCAGCTTTTCATAAAATCCATACAGGTTGTCTGAACCCTTAGCCATTCACAGCTGCGTAAGAGTTTAAAATGCTCTATCCTCCAGCATGCCTCTTTAGAGAAGAGAAACGTAATATTGATGGGAAGCAGGACATCGTGTTAAGTCTTTGATGCTTTTGTTCATTGGTTTCCTTATCTCTCCCTCTCTTCTCTCTTCCCCTTTCCCCTACCCCATTATTTTTCCTTTGACACACACAGCCAACATCAGATGACCTTGTTTCATCTGCTGAATGTTCAAGTGATGACGAAGACTTCATTGAATGTGAACCGAGTACAGGTAGGTTAGGTCAGTCTTGTTTTGCTTGCTTTATTTTTACATTTGCAAAAAACAATACATACATATATGTGAATATACATGTGTTTTATATATATTATAGCGTGTTAATGTATTTCCTATATCTATATATGTATAAGCATACATATATAAATATTAATATATAATCAAAAGCATCAAATCCCATGGAAGGAGCAGATAAGAAGCCAGGGAAATTTAACATCAGTTCCTAACACCCAAAGAAAAATCTATGGTGTACCACCTAACTTTGAGCAGTTGGACACCCAGATTAACTATGGGATCAGGAAAAGTACAGCAGCCCTGGCGACTATGAAATTGACAAGGGGGTGGTGGGGGCATGAAGATGTCCATATCGGAATAACATCAAAACACCATGAACCCAGAGTGGAGTTATAAAGATCATTTAAACCTCCTGAAATGTTTCTGAGCCTGCGTGGCAAACAAAATAAAACCAGAAACCCAAACCAAACAACAAAAACGAAACAACAACAACAAAAATCAAGAGAAAACACGATTTCCATGGGATTTCAACAGCAGTTAACATGGTATTATATTTATACTAATTTTGTTCATTCTGCGTTTAGAGAATTGTGCAATAATATAGCATAGGAAACACAAAATTAGTACGGAACCATGCCATGTCAACGGCTGAGATGCTTCAAAATGTATCTACCATGCTGAAGTTAAGAGGACTTTGGCCACTCGAGGCTTCAGTGTGTTCCCCATTCACACTCGGATACATTTTGACATTTTATGGTCTTCCTTTAGAGTGAGCTATATATTGTCCAGCAGGCAACTGCAGTCCCTGATTATTTCCTATCAATTTTTCCAAGTCGTTTGTTTTGAGACTTGCTCTAAGTTAACATTTATATATATATATAAATAGAGAACAGATATCATCGAATTTCTGTGTATGTTTAATAGAATTAAAAGCTGGAGTTGGGTTAGGATCTTATTTCTGCAAAGGCAGAGAGAAATAAATAGAATATTCTAGCTGATTCTTTGGGTTGCTCTATTTTTTTTTTTCTTTAAAAAAAGGTGAGCCATGAAACATCTACTTTTGTTTAATTCTAGAGAAATTCAAGGTTTGTGAAAAAAAATAACAAAAGTAAAAACCTTCCATTTCTTACCCCAAGATGATTTACGTTTGTTTTTGTTTTTTTCAAATTTTGTTGAGGTTGTGACCGGTATCTTGCAAGTGGCTTTGAATCAAGGAAGTTCTGTGAGTTCCTACTTTTAGCATTACATGGGAACATAATAATAGGTAGGGCTGTTGGGTCCGTAATCCAAGGAGCAAGACTGATACAAAGCGAAGGTCAAGCAAAGCTTTATTTCGCGCCAAGCATCGAGAATCAAACTGGCCAGCCAGGGCCGTCTCTTACAAAGAGGTGACCCTTCTCTGCCTTACAGACTGGCTTTTAAGGGCAAAGGCCATGTGGTTGGGCCTGGCCACGCACAGGTGGCCAATGACACAGAGAAAACTGCACAGTCAGGCTAGGTCACACATAAGTGACCAATTGAGTTACAATTTACCCCATAGTAGGCATTTGAACTACCCTATCACCGTGGTCAGAATTGGTGCCCAAAGGGTGGGGTCCACACATCTTGGTAGCTAGGGAGACGGTATGCACCCTCATTGACTGGATACCCCCACCAGGCCTGACCTGCCCTTGTATTTGGGCTTTGTTACCTGGGACTGGTTTCCGGGACTTGTTTTTAAGGAAGTCCCCTTTGGGGAGCGGCGGCGCCTTGCGGAAGGGGGGCAGGGATAGTTTAAGTTTTACTGCATAAACACCACAATAGCTATTCAACCGAAATGGAGCCATTTTGGCTAAATAGGCCCTTAGAGGGCCTTTCCATTTTGGAATATGACCTGTTCCTTTAGGAGCTCAGTTGTATAGAAGGAAAGTAACTCTGGCCTGGTGGTCAGATTTTTTTCAGATTATTAGATAATAATCTTGATGTACTACATGAGGTTTTAATAACACTGGAAGGCAGATACATCCAGTCTATACCAGAATTGGGTATCATCACTCATTAATTCACCCATTCATTAATTCAGTAAATATTTCTGAGCACTAGGACAGGATATAGTATATCTCTGGCATTGAGGCCTTCCTGTCCTACTAATTTCTATAAGCAAGCTATTAGAAAATAGAATTAGGAGCTTTGTTACCTAAATTTCCTCTCCAAAATAATTCAGTTCAGCAAACATTTTTTGAGTTAACTATATGTTAGGCAGGCAACAGATATTAGGAATTCAGATATGAATATGTCATGATCCCTAAGATATGTATTAAATTAACTGATTTTGTGGCCAATAGTTTAAGATACCTAGACTTTACTTTGAATTTTTTGTTTATCCTTTCTCTGGTTATCTTGCTTTCATAGCAGTAATATCTGTATATATGCAATGTTGTTGTTCAAAACTTGATTTTAAGTCTTTTTATAAAAATTAAGGCTTGGCCATTACAAAATATTGCCACTGTCTCCCCCTACTACCTTCCTGCCTCCTACTCGTGGTCATCACCATAGCAACCTCCCTAATAAAACAGAGGGCTTTTCCAGATCTGCTTCACAAGATCTACAGCTCCCCAGGTTGTGGGTGTATATTGCCATTTGGTATTGAACTTGAACAGGCCCAAACCTGAGTGGCTCCAAATGAAGTCCATTTACTTTTTTTTTTTTAGTGGCTGCACAGGTGTTTCATCTGACTCAAAAGCAGAGGACAGAAATTCAATGCCAGCATTTTTGAGTAATATAATTACATGGGGCAGGTGGGAGATAAAGGCAGGTTTTAAAATAATCTGTTGTGTTTAGCAAGGGGGTGTGGGAAGGGGCATATAAATAAGGTAAGTGACAGTGTTCACCCTGAAGGAGCTAACATGATCCCCTCTGCCTGGGATTATTCAACTCCTCACATTGGAAGAACGAGCATTTCTTCTTTCTGAATTTGTTTATTCCATAAAGTATTCCGGATAAGTGATTCAGATACACACGGAAATACGTTAGAGGCATATTTAATACAGGAGGGAGATAGATATTCCTACTGACAGAGATTTTACCCTGGGGGCCTGATTTAACACTGATGAAGGTTATAAGCATAGAGATACTGAGCCCTCTTTTGTATTCTATGAGAAATACCTCCATAGCCTTCACATCTTCCCAAAACAATTCGGATTTAAAAATCAGAAAAATTTAAACCAGTTATTTCTGAAGCTAGGTTTTGCTTTGTCGAAAGAGAAATCTTCCATTGCTCATACAGCAACAGTTAATGGTGAGATTTAGATTACTTTGACATAATTTATTAGTCTGAGATTCTGTGTGAATATGGAAGTTAACAGTCTGGGTTGAACATTCTAACTCACTGCCTCAGTTTCTCAAATTTTAGTCTTTTCCAGGCCAGATGTTTGATGGAAATATACTAAATGTGGTTAATTACCCAGGCCTTGTTTCATCTTACTTAACAATGACCTCTTCTTCTCTCATTTTGTTAGCCAATGTAGGATTTTCTAACTGTTTCAGTTATTTAGGCTCACTAAAGCTCTCATTTTTCATAAATTTGAATACTTTAGTATATGCTCTATTCAATGACTTTTGTTTTCATGTGGGCATCAAATTTTTAATGGAATTATTTTTCTTATATAATCTTTGCTAAGTGAGAATGGGCTTTAAATCTCCTTGTTTTGAATCAGATGTAAGCAATTGCCTTTCACACCCACAACCTACTTTGGCACTTAGGGATCACCCTCATTTGTAGAATTCAATCAGATCATCTTTAGGGACCACTCAAATTTTTTTGGAGTTTGGCAATGATAGTCTAGAAATCTTTAAATCCAGTGAGTGTAAAAATGCTCTCTAGTTGAAATGAGTAAAAAACAAATTAAAAAACCCTAAGCCATGAGAGCAAGGCAGAAAGTGAAAGCTCAAGGAGTATGTTTATATTGAATTTATATGACACTCAAAATACCTCATAATCTTAGGTTAAAGTTGGAGATTTTTCATATCTCTAACTTCAGCTTCCCTTAAAGACCTAAATAAAACCTGTTGAATTATTTAAAATATATGATTCCATGCAAGTAAATTTCACCTTAAGAAACCCACATTTCCTCTTCTTCAAAAAAAAGAATTCTCTACTTTTTTTAACTAGTCACGGGTCAAATTGCATTTTCTGAACATTTACATGGAGAAACCAGCATTGAAACTTTATAAAATCATAACAAAGATACCTCCATTAAATGAAAATATTCAAAAGAATATTTGAATAACAGAGTACCTAAAATTGAGGGTCAGGATTTTAATTTTCCTAATCTGTGCACATGGATTGTATTCCCCGCAAAAGAAATTGGTGTCTAATTAATATTCCAGACTTGTCTCTTTGCAAACAAACTCTCTCCTTCCCAAGTATGTTTCTAGTGATATGAAATTGTGCGGTAAATTCATATTTCATTGTTCTCACCTCTTTGGATGCAACAACAACAAAAAATAAGGAAGCTGGGGAGGATTCATGTGACCACTAGAAAATGGGATTATTGATAAATGATATGGGAAGTCAAATTACAATTAAGATCTTTAGTAAATTCACATTTGTGATCTAAAATATGGGAACCTGATTCTGACATATAGAGAAATTGACAAAATTCACTTCCCAAATGGCAAAGAAAACTTCCCTCCCTTCCCTGGTCTGACCTCCACTGTCTAAATCTTTAGAAGTAGAAATAATATCAAAATATTGTGATCTCAGGTTAGCTTTTGTATAACAGAAAATTACCAGCTTTCTGAATTCTATATATTTATAGTCTCAGTATCCTAAAGTCCTGAAGGCTGGGGTCACAGAGCAGAGATTAAAAAAAAAAAAAGAAAGAAAGAAAGAAAGAAAGAAAAAGAAAAAAAATGCCTTTTACACTTGAGAAATGGGCATGGCAACAATTAACCATATTGATTTATCCAGCCGTTACACAAGGATACATTTTTCTGGTTGTCAATTAGCCAGGTTTTTTGCTTCTACTTTTGTTAAAACAGTCCTTGATCAAATCTCAAGGGACAGTCCTCCCACCAGAGGGCAGACAGTAAAAGGAAGTAAGGATGAAACACATCCATCCATCAATAGGCCTGTGCTAAACAGCTTTCATAATGGTGGGATTGAGGGAGATGTTTAAACTATTGGCAGTAATTTGAGATCACAAAATAATTACTATCCCCAGAGTGATTCTCAGATGTATTTTTACTCCTGAAATCCACGGCCCTCACATTTGCATTAGGTGTTATTGCTACTTTGTTCCTCTTTGTTAGTGACACAATCATATTCAGCCCAGTGTGGGTGAAATTTAAATTTGGCAAAACACCAAGAGCATAGCCTTATTGTGTTCTCCAGGTAGAACTGGATTCTTAATCTTTATCAGTTTGAGATTCCTCGGTATTGATAATAGGAAAAACTGGCACTGAATTGTTAAAAACTCACGAAATCCTTAAGGTTTTTATTTGCTGGATCGCCATGGAAAATGCAGCTGAAATGTTAAGACAACACTGTTTTTGGATCAGAATGATAAGAATTATTTTTCAGAATCTATAGATTAAAAAAGCTCAATGTGCTGGTCATCGGCTTTAAACGGGATATTTGTAGTCTTATGTGTTTATAGAAATATACCCTGTCATTAGTGTTTTCAGCAAGCTTGAAGCATAAGCAACTTATACATTTTTATTACAAAGAAATGGATTTTTATTTAATTTTAGAAAGATTTTTCTACATGGAAATATGGACTAATGACATAGTGATTCTATTTGCAATCTTGAGTTTCCATATGGAAAGATTTTTATAAAATTAAATAAAATTCAGTGTATAGTAAAATAGTAAATGCCTAAATAAAATGCCTTAGGAGTGTCTGAGTGTCATAGTGCCTAGGATCCATCTTGAAGCTTAAGTCTACTTTAGAACACTTTTAATAAAGGGATAATGGAAGTAATGTCAGAAATGTTTTATTTTTGCTAAGAAGACTATAGATATGTTTCATTAATTGCTCATTGTTGGCTATCGACAGTCATTTTTACATCTGAGTTATAATACATGTCTAATGTATGCAAAAGCAAATAGGTATTCATACATTTAGATCTAAGCTAAATCCTACCAATTTTTGAGTTTCATCCAGTGATTTATAAATTAATAGAGTATGTTTATGGGCACATAATGTTCCCAATTTAATAGTATAATTTCTGTTTTCATTCATTAACCCACTCGTTGATGAATCCTATCACTCTATTATAACCCATTTCCACTTCAACCCAAGCTAATTTTTAAGTTATTGAAGCAAATATGTGCCCTTTAAATCCTTAATGGTAAATTGCTTTGATAATTGGGGTATGAATAGAAATATAAGCATAGGAAAGTCTACTGATTGTCTAGTACACAATTAGGCGACTGGTAGCTCAGGCATGATGTACAGAAAATAGGTGGCTCGTGGATTGACCATTATCATGGTTTTCATAACAAAAACAGTAAATCGAATAACAAGAATGATAAAAATGAAAAAAAAAATCTGTTTCCATTACCCAAGATTTTGTGGTATGTTGAGAAGGGATGGGAATCAATAAGATCAATGTGTAAGTATATACATTTCCATTGAAAGTTTAATGATTTGTGCAATAACTTTTAGTGACTGTTCTGTGTAGGCACTAGAATAGGTGCTAGGAAAACAAAAAAAAAAGGACAAAATATCTTCAAGGAGTTCATAGTCTATTAGGGAAGACAGAAAAATAAAAGGAATAAAAAGAGAAAAAGGAAAGAAAGGGAAGAACCAGTGTGGACAGTGAATGGAATTGCCTAGAATATTATCAGAACTTGGAGGAGAGGTTGCTAATTTAGAAATAGCATACCCTAAGAGTGGGCAAGAAAAAATCGTAGAAGATGATACCAACCAGTGACAGAATCACGTAACCCCCAAAATCATTTCTTCTATATCTTAGTTTGAGGGCACAGAATTTGAGGTTCACTATGATTGAAAAATTAGTACAGTTCAGTAATAAACTTTTCTTTGAACACACACACAGTTAGGTCTAGTACCAGGTCTTCTTGGGTAGCAGGGTGAAGATGTTTGGGCATGATGAAGGGAGAATTTCAAGCCAAACTCATGAGAACTTCCTGATTTCAAATGCCAGTGCAAGTAGTTGAGCACTTAGTAGTGCTCACTTTAAGTTCATATTAAGCTCATTAGTAGTGAGCTTAATGAAATCATTAAGCAAGCCCCCCCCCTCCTCCAAATTAATAAAGAGGGATTGGGTTTCCAAGGAAAGGTTTTTATGAGTTTTCTTTTTTTCTTTTTGTTCTGTATTTTTTCTCCCACTAAGTCCCAGTACAAATACTGTGTGTATATATATATATATGTATGTATTTGTATATAATATCTGTGCATACTAAATGTATAGTACCTATCACGCCATATATATGTAGACACAGTATAAGTGATATTAGACTAATGTAAACAGAGATTAACAGCAGTCCCTGCCATCAGTCATGTGTTTACACAGAAATTCACACCTTCATTTTTACATCAGCCAACATAGACGTGCATGATACTGTTTTAACTTGGCGAACAAAGCATGTGGACTTTTCTTTAGGTTTTGTTTTCTTCTGTATCATAATTACAGTGATGATTCCATAATTCAGTTACCCCTGGGAGGGGTGGAAAGAAAAAATTATACAGATATATCTATCCATATATGCACATTCCCGTGTATATATATACATAGATATATACCTTGTATATATTTGAGAAACATTTTCTGTCATTTCACCTCATCTTGTGCCGCATGAGTTTTTGGTGGTTCAATTTACTTTATTTTGTTTTGATTCACATTTAGTATTTTGATCATTATGGCTATGTGAAACTCATTGCTATATTTTTATTGGTAATTATAATCATTTTTTAAATACTGAGAGATACATAGATATACAAAACAAACACGGCAACAAAATCTTTTCTTGCCATCCTAATCTCTAATTTCTCCCCTTTCAACATATCCCTCCAGTATTTATATTTATGCTTGAAACAAAGCAAACCCCAATAATTCCAAGAAAGTTGTGTACAAAAGAATGAAATACTGTGTTTTCCTCTTCTTCCTCCTATATAGATATTATTTTTCCTTTTAATTTCCTTCCTTTTCCCTTTTCCCCATATCTGCACAGGCCACTTGCCTTTCTTTCCCCAACCCCCACCCCATCCATATGACAATGTAATTAATTGAAAGGAGGACAGATGAGCCAGCAAAGAAAGAAAGAAGGAAAGACAGACAGATGTCCAGATACAACAGAGAAACACATTCCTGCCCACAAATTTCAGATGGCATAAAAAGAATTTTATTGCAGATGTAGAATATTTGTTGTATCTTTTATTTCTGGACCAGCCTAGGATCGTTGTGTGGCATGCAGTGATAGTTTTGCAGCTAATCAACTAACCATGGCCTTCATCACCAATGCATGGCTGTAACGACGCCATCTTGTGTTTCATCCAAGTGACACATCCAGACTAACCCAGCAAGTCCAGTGTATGAGTTGTGGGGGTAACTTTCTTTCGTAGTTATAATTTCATGGGTTCTCGTTTTTCCTATTATTTCCATTGGGTCACGGCAGCCCCCACGAGCTGCTCTCACATCTCTGTATGGTTTCGCTCCTGTGTTTGCTTCCCTTGGCCCAGCAGTCGAGCATGTGTCTCTTGTCTGGTACATCTGTCTTGCCATCTTGTCTCGGAGTCCACTGTCGTGCTGTTGTTCTGTGATTCTGTTCTCTGTTTGTGATACGTGGTTTGAAATGCTATCCCTTTATTTCTCACTCCCCTCTTGTCTCTACTTTTAACCTCACCCCTAGGGAACTTCACAAAGAAGCAAAACAAATTTTCAGTCGAAGTGTAAGGCTGATAACTGAGCTTTGCATCTGGAAGTCATAAGTTGTGCTTTTTACTGGCTAAGGGGGGCAAAACCTAAGAGTGGGAAATCGCTAATGATAAGAGCCAAACAACCACACGATCAACAACAGGAAACCCTTGTTGATTTTTTTGGCATAATCAAATGGGCTTACTGTTAAAGAGATTTCACGTAAAGGCTGATTTCTGGAGAGTTTTTCTATTGATTATCAATCTTCTAGTTAAACCTTTTCTTCAGGAACAGATGAACAGAAAGGTTTTTCAGAAAATGCTAGTAAGACAGGATCCTCATTTCCACTGTATAGAACAGTGCCTGTTCCTGAATTGGTAAGGAATTTGTGAAAATCGAAATGAGTTTTATTATGAAATGCATTTATGTCTATGTATTTTAACCTAAAACATAATATAAATGTGTTTGGCAAGACATTGGAAGAAAAAAAAAAAAGAAAGAAGAAAAAAAGAAAAGCTTTTTAACTCACTCGTTCTACCTCATGCATATTCTGAGGTAAGAGTATCTTTTGATCTTTCAGAGTCAAATGATGTATATTTTATATTATTTTTTTAATTCATGGAAGCATTACCAAGCCAACACTTTGACTTAGACTAAATCCTTTCTTTTCTCTTTCTAAAGAATATGACATCCATAATAACTTTAGTTCTGAGAACAGAGTCTGAATTTCTTGAGACAGAAGTGGAGAGAAATGCCCAGTTAATTATTCAGGTGCTGGATGATACTTCTGATGATCCAGAAAATTTGTGGGATGACTTGGAATGACTCGGTTTGTTTAACACTGATAGTAAGAAGACGAATCTTTGTAACTTTACCTTCTTATTGATAAAGGTTGAGCAAGAGAATATAAAATAAGTATACAATGGGTTAATGGATTAAAGATTTTTAAAATAGTTCCAAGATTCTAAGTCCATGGTTCTAATCTGGAAAAGAAAGCATTTTGAGGCAGATGGTTTTATGATGAGATGTCTCAGACATGTTAAGGTAGCTCTGTGCTGCTCTTTAGGGGAAGGGCAAAGCAAGAGGAGCTTAGTGGGCACTGTGGACTGAGAAGAACTTTTTCTAAAAGTCAGGAGAGGAGAGAGGGAAGATGGAAGAGAATAAAGGGAGGTAAGGTGATAGAGGGAGGAGAGGTATTCATGATGAACGAGGGAAAGCAACTAGCCCATAAATGTTAAGAACCAGCACACACACAACCCTGATTAGTGGTGTTTTCTGTCGTGTGAAATATTGCCACATGGCTGAGTTCAAGCCACAAGTATGACTGCACGAAAATGAGAATTGGGAAGTACTGGTCATTAGTACGTGATTATGTAGTATTTTCACCATACAGATACTACAGACATCATCTCCTCGAGAGCACAGATAACAGTAAAATGTAGTGATATAACCAGAAAGTAATGAGTTTTAGGTTTTTAATACCTTTGTTTTTGTCATAATGTATTTGATTACAATTTTATATGCTGTCATTTTTGATGATGACTATTGAACAACCGACTGGTAAAACTGCTGAAAATGTGCTCATAATCTAGCCATCAGGAGCTGACTCTAGCAACCCCTGGCGCAAGAACCATGCTGGGAGCAAAAAACCATGGGACTTATTTAATATTTTTTTAAGTTATTGTGAGTGGGAAACTATGATGGCCATCTTATGGTTGAGAAAAGGAGAACTCAAAAACTCTGCTTTTCCAGGATTGCATCATCTGCTCCTAGTGGCAGAGGTTAGATTCAAACCCAAATCCGTTTGAAAATGGACACATTTTCTTTCTACCGCAGTGTGCGCAGAGGATCCGGATTAAACACTTATTAAAACACTAAATTTTGGAGCTCTCGTGGGCTCATTTGTGGGGCTTTCACTAATTCTGTTTCCTCAAAATAGAGTTGCCAAATACTCCTCCTTTAGTAACACAAGATGAATAAGATAGTTCCTGGATTCACAAGTTTTGCTGCTTGGGCTCCAGAAAGACATAATAGATGCATTTCTGAGCATGTAATTATAGCCTCCAGCATGATTCCATTGCTCACTTGTTATGTTTTTGTAACTTTTAAAATATAATGAACTTTATTTATAGTATTTGATGCATGTTAATTAACCAAGTACACAGTGAAATATATCAATGCTTTTTACTTCCACATTTCCTCATAGAGTAAACTAGTGTACTAACACTTAAAACAGCATGAGAACCATTGTATTACAGACCAATGGCTGAAGCTTAAAAAAGTTATTTTCCCATTAGACACTTAATCATTAATTTGTACAAGAGTTTGAGAGATCTGGGACTTAAAAAGGAAAAGTGTGGGATCTTATTAGCCTTTCTAATTTGATGAGAAAAATTCTGTGATTGGGTTTCCAATAGTGCAATATTTGACTTTGATTTGATGTCAAGGTTAGTTGCCCCCGTGGTCAACTTTCAGTGACATATAATACTGAATAGAGTCCCCTGACCTGATTTCTAGGCCTTCTCCTATAGGTTTGCCACTGCTTCTCTGTGTTCTTTCATTCAGTAAATAATCATTGAACACTTAATTATAGTCAGGGATAGTCTTGAGTATTTTATATTTTTAACTTCTTTAGTCCTCATAGAAATCTTGTGAGGGGCTATGATTATCGTTTTTATTTTAAAGATGAGTAAATTGAGGCACAGAGGAGCTAAGCAAATTGTCCAAGGCCACACAGCAAGGAAGCAGAAGAAATGGAATTTGAACCCGAGCTAACTAGCCCTCCCTGCACACTACCCACTAGGCTATACTGTCTCTTATTCTATAGCACTTACTCCCCATTAACCCAGATATATAAAAGAGCTGGCTTCTTGCATAACAATGACAGAAAGTTTGCGTATTGAGTGTATTAAGTGGTTGGGTAATACTTGTTAAGTGGATTAATTACTGTGTCTCTCAAAGGCTTCAAAAGCATTGCTTGATTGGGGTTATGAAATTGCTCAGTTATGATCAATCTAAACAGCTGTGGTTGAAACAACTTACCCTGGTTTCCTGTGCAGTGGAATGGCTCCAATATTCAGGGTGAATGTCACCACTTATGTGAGGTTATCCCCTCTCGATTTCTCCTATGTAATAATTTGTGCACTGGGGCTTCTCGCTCGTGACTCATCAGCGGTCCTGTTTAGAACATCTGATCAGACAACAGCCCCTCTGAAGACAGAGGCTCTTAGAGTAAGATGCTGCATTTTCTTTATTTCTGAGATAATTATGTTCCTTGGTACACAGTGTTTTAGATGTTACAGATAATAGAAAGCAACAAAATAAGTGAACATGGGCGGCAGACTATTAAAAAAAAAAATCAAAATCAACAACAAACCTCCTCCCCAACCAAAACCCAAACTTTTTTGGGTCCTTAAATTTTCCTTGCAAGAAAAGGATCTTAAAAGGATTTATTAAGAACTAAAATTCACAATTAAAAAGAAAGCATCTTTTTAAAGCTGTGCTTGCTTTTATTAGAATCCTTCCAAGGAAACTAGAGCTCGCCCGAGCATCTGAGTGTCTCATTACAAGCTATATCAGTCCTGACCAGTCCCGAAGCCAGATTTTCTAAACATTTTCTAAACCAGAAAATGTTACAGTTGCGAACGCTTGAGTCATCCTCCATCGCCCAGCAGTTGCACTGCCCTCTTAGCTCTGAAACACAGAGGCACCTTTCTGCTGAAAGATAATGACAGTTGGCAACATTGTATTGCCAAGTGTTCCAATTTGTCCCATCCATCACTCAGAGCAAAGGTCAGGCAGACTTTTTTCTGTAAAGGGATGAGAGCAAATATTTTAGATTTTGAGAGTCTTCGATGACCCATCATAACTACTCAGCCCTGTTGTAGCACAGAGGCAGCCGCAGACAGTACATAAATGAATGAGCGTGGCTATGTTTCAGTAAAACTTCATTTGCAAAAGCAGTCATCAAACTGGATTCGGCAGCCTTCTGATCCCTGATCTAATGACATCTGATAGGCTTCTAATGGTCATATGTATGTGACTACAAATTCCTCACCTAAATATGTGTACATGAGTCCTTCTTGTTCATTCTGTCGCCAGTATTAACCCACATTTGCTGAGTTCTCCATTAAGTTCCCGAGACCACGTGGGCTATGATAGGACATTAAGAACTCATTGTTTCTGGGCTAACTGGGGAGCTCAGTCAGTTAAGTGTCTGCCTTCGGGTCAGGTCATGATCCCAAGGTCCTGGGATGGGAGTCCCACATTGGACTCCTTGCTCAGCAGGGAGCTTGCTTCTCCCTCTACTTGCCTTTCCCTCTGCCTGCTGCTCCCCCTGCTTGTGCTCTCTCTGACAAATAAATAAAATCTTAAAACAAAACAAAACAAAAACCATTGTTTCCAACATGTCATTATCTCAGATTTGAAACAGGACAACAAGCAAACATTCACCACCAGGGTCATCTCCACTCCCCGTGCACACTGCATTTCTTTCTAAAACTTTTGTGCTTTGCCCTTCCTTTTGTAAATCTATCTTTTGGACTCCCTGCCTCAGCTGAGCATGGGCTGCCTTCTCCCCTGCTTCCAGGCCTCTTTGGCAGTAGAACCCTTGAACTC
The DNA here is from genome assembly GCA_003697995.1 of Taxidea taxus jeffersonii. Lineage (NCBI taxonomy): Eukaryota > Metazoa > Chordata > Mammalia > Carnivora > Mustelidae > Taxidea > Taxidea taxus. Next base: position 27,372 of record ML106851.1, read on the forward strand.
CAGCCCACATGCTGTGTCACATCCCAGTAATTCTTCCCCAAACCTTGGCTGTGGGTTATTGAGCTGACAAAGGTCTAAATGACTGAGATATGATATTTGCAGCCTGCTGAGAACCTCTTCTTTCCCCGTACTTTTTGATTTGTAGCTTTATAAGTTTTGCGGAGCAAAGTGAGAAAAACGTTCTTGGTGACACTGGCACAGAAACTGAATGGGGCAGACAAAATGGAAGGGACACAATATATAGGATCCCTTCCTGCATTGAGGACAAAAGCGTTTATTTATGTCTTAGCCCTCAGAGTGTCGGAGGTAAGGGATTATGTGGTGGGTGGGGCGCAGAAAGGAGCTCTCCTTCTGTCCTGAGGAGAATAATGTCTTCTACCACCTGGCAGCAGATTAGGCAGGAACAGTCTATGAAAATACAAGGCTCAAAGCCATATTTAGTATGAATGCGGAAATGGCATCTGTTACTTAAGGATTTTATTTTATGAATTAGTGCTTAGTCCTTTTAGCATCTTTAACATTAGAAATCAATGAAACAAACATGAGGAAGCCTTGGATGAGTATCAGGTAGACTATGAAGCCAGAACCTGATGTGTCCCAGCCCCAGGGGGAGTATAAGATTCACTTTGGGGAGGTGGGTTGCTTAGTGAAGACATGAGGAGCTTTCTCCATTAGCAAGGCGCCCTGATGTGTTACTGTGAGTTCTAAGGTCCTCAGCTGGCTCAGAAAGAAAGCAGAAAACAAAATGAAGAGGCAATGCAGGGAGACAAGAAAAAGGGAGCCCTTAAGAGAGGCTTTGGGGGCAGGAGGTGTTAAGGGTTAGCTTCTAAAATAATGTAATTTGGAATTCGTGTTTTAAGAAGCCTCTGAGATAAAGGAAACTATAGAAAACAGGAATAAAACAAGGCTAAATTAAGGCCTATTGATAGACGACCTCATAGGAATGTAACAAAAGAAAGTTGATTTCTTTTTCCTTCATTATGCCTGCAGTAGCCTGATATTTTACAGTGTGGTGGATTGGTTGGTTTAGTTTTTTTGTTTGCATGCTTGTTTGTTTATTTATTTATTTCTGCTTATGTGTTACAGGCTTTCCCTATAAAGCAAATGGGCCAACTCAGTCCCCAGGGGCCATCCAGGTGATAAGAATAGATGAGGTAGACCAGATTTCACACAATCAGCAATAGCAGGAACTGATTAACTGGAGAGAGCGTGCCCTCATTGAACAGCATTGAAATTAAATATATTTCAGATGTTAAAGCAAAAATAGACCCCAAGAAAGTCAAACAAGGTACAGCAATGACACACATAGTGTCTTTCATCCTATCTTTAAAAATTCCTTCAGATCTTATCCCTTCATAAAGTTTGAGGAGTATGCTCTGAGTAAGATTTCTGGTGAAGGTACCACTTGGCAACACTGAGTATCAAATTAAACCCAGAAATTCCTCTTCCAAGCTCCCATAGGCTAAAGGTCTTTTCTGTATCTTTTTTTTTCTTTTATTATAATCTTGACGTTTATACAACTCTAGAGTATACACTTGAAGGACTTAAGAGTTCATTATAATTATTTCGTCTTAGGTGACAAAACTAAAACCTACATAGGCAAAGTGATTTGCTAAGGGTCACTGAACTAGTTTTTGCTAGAGTTAGAACTAAATCCCAAGTGTCCTAAATCCATAACCTATGCCATTTTACTGATACTATGTATCAAGTTAAAAAAAAATAAAGAAAAAGCTCAAAAAAAAGAAAAGAAAAAGAAAAAGCTCAGATTTTATTTTAAACTGAGATAGCATCCAACACAAAATACAGAGGATGTATAAAAGATTGGTTTTCTTCTTCTTACTGGCCATTGAGGGGTCAGATCTGTAACTCTCTATTGTACTGGCCACTAGGGGGAAGGAGTCGGCTGAGGTTACAGACAAATGGCGAAGCAATTAGTGGAGATTAGAAGTGGTTTATGGTACAGGCTCAATCAGCATATGCTTTAGTGATGAGTTAGTTGTTCCTGCTGTCACCTTCCTACACTGAAGACAGATGATTAGCAAACTGGAACTATGGTTCCAAAGCTCAAATGTAAAACCAGTGACAAGCCAAGCCAAAACTTATGGTGAAATAGGAAAAGTCAGAACAGTATATATAGAATTTCCACAAAGTTAAACTTATAGCATTTCCCTGTATTCTGATATTGTATCTTCTAGTTTTTGATGGTTAAATCGTCTTTCACAAAAATAATGTTTTGTTACAGTTTGTAGTATCTTTTTTTTTTTTAAAGATTTTATTTATTTATTTGACAGAGATCACAAGTAGGTAGAGAGGCAGGCAAAGAGAGAGGAGGAAGCAGGCTCCCAGCTGAGCAGAGAGCCTGATGCGGGGCCTGATCCCAGGACCCTGGGATCATGACCCGGGCCCTCTGAAGGCAGAGGCTTAACCCACTGAGCCACCCGGCGCCCCAGTTTGTAGCATCCTTAATTAGCAAATAAGTGTTGCAACTGGATATTAGTCCTTCCCCACATGTTTTGTTTTTTTTTTTCACATTTTACTGGTTTCTGTAAAAACAAACAAACCAATATCCAGAAACCAGAAAATGAGATTTAAAGTAGTCCCTATACTGACACACTAGATTTAATAGATTTTGAAGACCAAAGACCAAAATCTAAAATTTTATTATGAACTAGATGATTGTAAGATCAAGCCCCAGGAAGTTTTCACTGAGGACCCAGGAAGTTATTCTAGATGTAGGTCACTTCACTATTAAGTATTAAGAAAGTTTTTGAATCCCAGCACAAAGATATAGATGAAAGGCACAAAATGGGAGATTCCCAAAAAATTCCAGAATAAATGTTATGAGAAAACCAAAATCAGTTTAGACACATAAACAGACTTAAAGAAAAATAGAAATGCTTAGGGACTGGAATCTAAATTGAGATTTTTTTTCCATCTGAACCCTCATAGCAGAGCAGAGAGAGCTATTTTGCCATGCTGAATTTATCTACATTTGTACTAATGTGATCCATCTTTGTGTCAAAAGAAAGTCAAAAACCTTAGTGCCCAGCCAAAAGAAAGCATATGATCTGTACTAAAGGCAATTACTGGCTTGTATCTATGGTTCTCATCTCATCTCCTCCTCCTTTTTCTCTCTTGGCTAATCTATACCAATAGCCTCTTGCTTAGCAGAATCTACTATCTAAATATTGAAAATATTACACTTAATTTAGCCAGTGGGTGATTTTTATTTTGTCTTATTTTATTTTGTCTTATTTTATTTTGTTATTCATTCTTCAGAATTTCTATGTAGAGTATGTGTTATCAGAAAATAAGGAGATTATATGGATATAGATATAGATATATAGATATATGGCTATATTAGAAGACCAGCAAGTGGATTCTTGAGACTACTTAGACATAGGAACTCTGCCAGACCAGTAATTTGAAAAAAAATTAGTGAATTCCTGCTTTTCCCATGAGTTGAGTTAAGTCTGTGGTGTAAGGCTCTGCAAGGAAGCTGCTGGAGGAACTCAAGAGGATGGTGAGGGTCATAGGTAGGGCTCTGTACCACTGAGCACACACCAGCTCCCTGAAGTCAGTCCTGTTCATCAGGTGACAAATGGTCCATGGATGTACCAGGTGGTCACATAGCAGCAAGGGGCATGAGGTAGCCTGTAAATGACCCATTACCAGGAATCTGTGCTCGGAAACCAGAAACACAGATGGGATGTGAAGTGGCCTTCAGCAGACACTTGGGAATCTGATTGATTTTATATCCCAGCCTTGAGGTGCCGTGTGGTCTCCGCTGCCTGACGACCCTCAGCTGTACATCTGCTTGTTGGAGGGAACACAAGAGAGGAGAGGAGGCAGTTGCAAAATAATTAAAAACTTTGCATTCCTCTCTCTCTACCTCCCTCTTCTTCCTTCTCTCCCTCGATAGGATGTCCAGATTAAATTAAATTAAATTAAATTAAACCAGCTGTAGATTAATTGAGACTCTCTGCCTTGTAGGGAACATCTGTCACCACTGCTACAGAGATTGTACGAATGAATTAAAACATTTGATTACCTTGAGTCCAAAAGAATGCTTTAGTCTCTTCAGTCATTAGTTTATCAGAGTTTTTCGGTGTTCCTTCTTCTGCTTTCTTTTTTTCAAGAGCAGCCATGACTACAGTCTTTCCCTGAAGCTGTGAGGTATTTCAGCAGATGTTGTTTCCCCTATCTCGACCCTTTCTCTTATGTAAGGGGGAGAAAGCCCTAAAAAAAAAAGCCATTTTAAAGACAGAAAAGGTCTCCATCATGAACATATTTTTAGACACAGCTGGTAAAACAAATGGTTCCAATGTGAGGCCTGGAGCATAGCTATTCGAACACCAGGGTTGTTTAAAGATAAAAGCAACCACTCTTCAATACCCGCATGAGGAGGGATTCCCACACTGAGACTCAAGAGATGGGAGGGCTTGCTAAGACTTCCTGATTTCTATTTTGTTTTCTGGAACAACTTCTTTCACTCTTTTGATGGTGTTAGCGTGTGAATATTAAAAGCTTCCCGTCAAATTGTTAAAATTGTGAATATCATCACAGACAAAATATGTTTGAATTTACATATAATAGATTTTTAAAATTTTCTTTTATGCTTCTGAGAACATCCCTTTTTGATAGCATCTACGGGTAGTCCAAAAGAACCAACTGGGAAGTCAATAATGTCCTGATGCTATCACTGATCTTATAACCCAGGTTTAGAAAAAAAGGCAGTGCTACTAAAGGACAAACATTTGTATTTACAGCCATTAAAAAAAAAATCTAATTTCACTTTCATTGGCCACATTCAGAGTCTGCTTTATGACCTTCCCTTGTCATGACTTCATTTGTTTACTGAATTGTTTGCTCCCGAGCCACTGCCAAATGCTATTACACAGCTTCCTTTATCACACCGATTGGTGAAATAATTCTTTATTATATTTTTTATGGTAGTTCCAGTTTTCAAATTACTTCTGGATTCTCTCTGGGTCAGGCATTGCATGAAGGCTGATTTGTTATCGTTGGACTTGATAAATGAGTGTTCACCTTATCCATTGCCATTCATGTTGACTTTTCCTACACTTTGTTTGCTATGGTTTTATTTTCATTTAGAAAATTGTCAAGCAGGGGTAGTTAGTTAATTGTCACGTTGTTCTTTGTGGATTCTCACCTAGTGGAGAAAGGCTCCCTTTTAAAATCATACACAGAGAATGTTTAGTATCCCCCCTCTCCCCACCACCCACCCATCCCACGGATGGGTCAGCACAATGCTGACGCCATAGATGGAACTAAGAAAGGTGAAAAAGTGCTTCACTTATCTTTTTCATTAAATAAATATAGGAAAGTATCTTTTCTATAGCCTAACACATCCATAGCATGCCTCTGCTATTTTACCCCAAACTGACCTACTTGATGTGTGGTTTCAATGTTATGTAGGGTAGTTTGGAACTGATTTTTTTTTTCCCTTCTATCGTACTGGTCTTGGAAAACGTGATCATAAATACTGACAACCCGGATTTTTTAAAATATATGTATCCTTATCTTTATACACTTGCAGTAAAGTATCAATCAATAACTTTCACAGATGGTTCTTTTGATGTGAAAATAACTCCATATTGGAATTATAGACCCTCTAGCACTTGTCACACCAGAAATCTGACCATGAAGTCTGCATATGTTTGTGTTTTAATATCATCATGACCGCACATCGTACATACACAAAATTATATGCACAGACTTATACTTACTTCCTCGGATTTTTTTTTCAACTTTTGATTTTCAAATAATTTCAGAGCTCTGACAGAGTAGGGGGCGGGGGGTTAGGAGGCAGGGTGAGGGCAGGGAAACCTTCTCTGGCGAACTGATATTTGAGCTTAATTATGTGGGGTAAGTGAAAGTTAACTGGGGAAAGGAGAAGGAAGAAGCATTTGAGCTTGCAGGAAGCGTCAGTCATTAGGAACAAGTCAGCCATCTTTGAGAGGGAGTCATTGGGGAACAGCAACTGTCTCAGAGGATTTTGTCTAAGGTATAAAAGAAAGAACCTTCACATAAATAGGCATTGGTGTCCTTTTACATCTCCTGGTAAGCAGAGATGAGAGTGAATTTAGTGACTTTAGTGACCCTCCAGTGCCCCTTGATGGAGAGTAAGCAGGCTTTGTGAAGAATGGGCGTATAGTGAGTAAAATGATGTGGTCACCAGAGAAATCTAGACTACGAAAAAAAAAAAAAAAGCCAGACCATCATTTTGGCACAGGAATAACTACCAATAAAGGAGAAGGTGACAGGCATATATGTCTGAGATAAGAAGTGTCACCAAAGCCATCTCCCGAGTCTTAAAGTCTTAGATGATACCTACCTTTCAGTGTAGGATTGTACATTATTTCTTCAGACACATGCAACTTGGACGTGAGAGACTGAAGACGTCATGCAAATTCTAGATGTTCCTTTTAAGATTTTGTTTATTTATTTGACAGAGAGAGAGAAAGATCACAAGTAGGCAGAGAGGCAGGCAGAGAGAGAGGGGGGAAGCAGGCTCCCTGTTGAGCAGAGAGCCCGATGTGGAGCTCAATCCCAGGACCCTGAGATCATGACCTAAGCCGAAGACAGAGGCTTAACCCACTGAGCCACTAGGTGCCCCTTAGCATGCTACCCTAGTTTTTTAAGGAAAACAGACATTGTCTCAAAGGACTGTGCTGGAGATGAGAATTGCATATCGATGATGGTGGTGAGGAGAGAGAGCCAATTATCGACCTTATAATTCACACACTTCCACATTTCCCCCCTTACCATCCTCACCATGGCAGCTGTTATCGGTTAAGTCATTGATATGTGATTTTAAAGTTACTGATCATTTCCCAGTGTGATTAATGATTTTGAAGGAAATAGTTTGTACATGCTTTTTTAATACTTGCCCCACCATAAAAATTTGCCTATGCTTCTACATTGGGAAGAAAAGAAAAATTCCTCATACTATAATAATGATGTTTTCTGTTTTGACATAGATTTTTATTATTATAATTAATAATAATTAT
>ML106851.1:34805-64763 GCA_003697995.1 Taxidea taxus jeffersonii
TAATAAGGGATCTATTCCAGAATGTCCAGAACAGGACTTTTCAAAGTCACACCTTAGATCGCTAACAGTACCCCAGTACTAGGTGGGAACCAACTCTTCTTTCTGTCAGTTGGGAAATAGCAGGTTTTCTTTGTGTCTGTCGTCGCCCGTGTGAGGCTCACCTTCTGCTTATAAAAAATCCATTCCTTCTGCTGCCTGTTGCACTTGATAAGATCACTGCTGATTACTGTTTAGATTTTTCAGATTTGATAAGTGACATAGCACATTTTATGGAGTCAGGATCCAGTAGCCACAAAGATCAATCATGGTGGCCTGAATCAATTATAAATGAATTGCTTTCTTGCCCACACAATGATCAATACCTGTGTTGCCACAAAAGCTTGCTTCTAGCCCCTGGAAGAAAAAACTATATATATATATATATATATTTAGTTCTATGGGCTAAGAGACTTCGCTGAAGTTTTCTTCACAGAGAGAGATTGTGAGTAAGCATCTTTTTCAGTAGAATAGAGCTGAGTTATGGTAACAACATCATTTACCCACCCAGCCTACCATGGCCACAGAACCCAATGACTTCTTTTTTTCAAATGAAGGTGTCTGCATATCCACAGCCCTGCTCACTGTGTTTCATTACAATGCATGGCTTCACTCAACACACTCGGAAAGAAGAAAATGTACCGGCAGCTTCAAATTCCACCACTTCATCCAATCTGTCTGCAACACACTTGGAGAATTTGAAAGACCAGTGATGAGGCTCATTCATGCTGCAAAAATGTATTAAGCATCATGGCTGCTTCCTTCACAATGGCCTGGCATGGAAGGATGGAGAAGGCCATTGTTACCACACAAATGACTGTCGATTTGCCTCTTATATGACTTGCCCAGGGAAGGTGCATCATTTCTAAGTTCTAGGGAACATTTATGACTCTAGTATTTTAGCCGTAACTTTGTGAAACTCCTTAATAAGCCTGCAAAAGATAAGTTTGGAATCCAGAAATAGTTTGTTCTATTTCAGGGCGGGGGAGGGGAGTGCTGTTACTTTATACTTAGGATCCTTAATCTAGCCATGGGGTTGGATTCAGGCTCAAGAAGTGGGCTTGGGAGTCATGCTTCTTTGGCTCTAGATAATGAACAAAATGAACAAAATGCTTTTCTCTGTCAGTCTGAGAATGGGGGCATTTTTATTTCTGGAATTACCCTCAGCAAACCACAAAATGTAGGATAGAGAGCCAGAAAGAACAGCTTGACATGTGAATGTTTTCCTTCTTCAAGTACTCAACCAGAAAAGGAGGCTAGTGGCACTCAAAAGGAGGCCTTTTACAAAGCCTGGAATTTAGAGACAGCATACAGGCCCCGGGGTCCTCCCAGACCCTTGCCTCATGCCACTTGCCAGACTAGGGGAAGGAATTATTTTTTTCTTTTTTTTCAGATTTTATTTATTTATTTGGGGAAGAGGGACAGGGAGACGCAGACTCCCAGCCGAGCAGAAAGCCTGATGTGGGGCTCAATCCTAGAACTCTTGAGATCATGACCCGAGCTGTAGGCAAATACTTAACCGACTGAGCCACCCAGGAGCCCTGGGAAAGGAATTCTTGGTTTACTGTTCAATGGCACAGATCATCTCACAGTGGAGGAGGACTAGTCTTCATGTTCCCTTTATATAAAAACTCTTATTTACCAGAGTTGGGGTAAATATAGACACAGGCAAAGTAACTGCTCCATTTTGTCTTAGTGGACTAAAACCACCTTAGTCCCTCGCTTACCCCCTAACTCCTTTGCTCTGTGAAAGGAGACTTGCTCAGTTAACTACTCAGACAACTTTGTGAACCTTCTGTGTTGTTTGGCACAAGGCATTGTTGATAGCTGTAAGCCCCCTATTTTTAGTGTTCTCCTCATTTCCTTCACACTGATGGATGAAATGGGAAGGAGGTTGAATAAGCTCCCTTTTTTCTTTTAGATGACAAAAATATTAAATTGACAGATACACTCCTAGGAGGTTCTAGTCCATTTCAGGGAAGTGTTGATATGAGGTCTTTCAGGGTCAACAGTCCTATTAGAGAGCGGGAGACCACCGGGGAATCAGGAGGAAAAGAAAAATGAGGGAAATGTCTGGATTCAATAGGAAATTGGAGGTGCTGAGAGCATTTTAAGAGAAACACTTGCTTTTTGACCAGCTGTGTGTTTTTGTTCAAAAGGACAAGAAACTTAGTACTTTCTCTGAAGCATAAGAGAACTGCAGACCTATCTCCACAACGTTTTTCTTTTCTCTTTTACATAATCTCACCGTCCCGCAAGAGCGCTTGAGCGAGTATTTTCACACGGGAACTGGTCATACAGGATGTTAATGCAGAACTGGGTCAGGCTGCGGGGTTTCACGCGTGCAGAGCTGGGAAGTGTGTCCTCTGGGTGGAAGGTGTGTGGACTGCCCCTTGTGTTCCCTCCATGCCTCCGGGAAGCTCGCGCAATCCTGAGAACTCAGGATCTCTTCCTTAGCACCAGGCTGCTGGGGACCTAGACATTGTGTCTGGCTTTATTTTTCTGTTATCAAACATGGGGTTTTTCTAGCTTCACTTAACACGTCTGGAGGACGAAGCTATTTCAGTCAGGCAGAGCTCGGCCACTCTTAGAAACATTGAAGATGGATTTCCTTGTTGGTACCTGCTACTCATGAGAGACGAAAAACTGATAATTTGGCTGCTAGCAAAATTCCACTGCAAGGGCTAATAGAGAGTTCTGGAAAGATGCCAACAGCAGCCAGATTGCATGAAGTACTTAAACTACTCTTTAAGATCAGTTCTGCAGTTGGGAACTTGAAATCAGCTGCAGTTTCTATCCTACTCTTCTCTGTGTTTCTCATGTCTTCTGTCACTTCCCCCAAATGTTATCCCAAAGTGGATTCTCTCTCTGTGTGTCTTTCGCACATAGACATGCTTAAGTGAAAATGTCACAGTACTTTAGAATTTAACACTTTCACAAGCATTATCCCTTGCCTTATACAAGTATTAATGATATGATAATATTACATATATTAATGATATTCATGGCTCAGGAGAAACACTAAAGGAATCGCAGTGTGGACTATCTCCTAAGTTGCACTGTAGACCATGGCAGGAGTGGAGAGCTAGATATCATAGACATGGGCTGTGTTACTCAGTGTCTTCCTGACCTTGAGGCCATACTTTAAGTTCTCAGCAATGTAGTTTCTTTACCTTTAAACCAGTGTTTCTAAACTGAGGGCAATTTTGCCCCTGGGAGATACTTGGCAATGTCTGGAAACATTTTTGGTTGTCACAACTGGGGTGACGCTATTGGCATCTAGTGGGTAGAGGCCAGGGATACTGTTAAACCTTCTGAGTACCTTCTGAGTACACAGGACAGCACCCCTAAGAGAGAATTATCCAACCTAAAATGTCAATAATAATGAGGTTGAGATATCTAGCTTCAAGATGTAAATAGTGTTTACCCCATTCATCACAGGAATAGAATGGAACTCAAATATATAAGAAAACATAAAGTGGTCTTCCATGTCTGATGTTAATACTATTTGGCACTGGGCATACAGACACTACAACGGAATCTAGAGAAGAGAATGGATTTATTCTCCTGGATTAAAAGCCACAAATGAAAATATCAGATTAAAATATACTCAATACCTCCACTAAATCTTGTTCCATAATTGTGGTTTTAAGCCAACTCTCTAAACATAGGAGAAAAAAGGAAAAAATATTAATCTTAGAAGAAACCTACCATTCAGTGACTAATATAGATAAAGGAAATTGGAATCCATGCAAGTAATAGACTTTTCTATTAGCATACGGTTGTAACACATCTTTCCTAATAGAAGCAAGCTTAAAATAATAAGTTGTTTGGATCACATTAATTAACATTGAGCTCTATTAGATTTGCACCTGAGGTTGGGTTCATTTTACCAGTACTGATGAATATCAAACTTAACAATATCTAGCCACATTATATTAGAATAAAATATGTTTTACATGGAAGGCAAATTTTAGACTAGACTCTTAATAATGATCTTTTATATTAACTCAGATAACTAGAGATGGTAAAAAATGAATCAAATTTCAAGAAGCCAGATTACAACATCAGCTATAATAGTAATGAGAATTAATCCTTTTTGTAGCTTTTATTGTGCAGTGGCCTCATATGTATATATAACTCTGGAGTTTACAAGTCATTTTTACAGATAAATTGTTTCTTTTCTTATTTTTGCAATGCAGTCCTCTTAAAATTTTAGCTTGAGATCCAGGGACAAGATCTGAATTTCTTCACAGAATTTTATTTACATGAGTATTTTTACTCATATGAAAGAACATGAAATCTCTTATCAAAATTATAATAAGGTTTGTTATTAAAAAAAATTGAGAGATCACCCTTAGGATAAAGGCTCATCTTCCCCTAAATGCTCATTTTCACTGAAGTCCTCCTTAAATCATACTGTATTTATTCATTACCAATATATTAGCAGATCATCTCTAGATGCACTAACTGATCAATAATTTTAGAATGAAAATAATCCAGGTGTACAAATGTCTTTGCAATCTAGAACAACCATTCTAACATATATCTGCCAAGTCACAACATCTTATATGTTAAAAGGCAGAAGAAAACAGCTCTGGCTGCCCTCCCAAGGAAATATACATGAGAGAGCATGTAATTATAGTACATACAAATTCCCACATTGCTTGTTATGGAATTCCCACTGTATAAGAACAACAATATAGATAGACTGGAACTCCAGAGAGTTGGTAATTAAACAGAACTGTCCCACACCCACCAATAGTAGTCACAAATGCCATTAGTTCTTAAGAAACACAACAAAGGAAACACAAAAATCCAAAATTTCTTACTACTTTTGAGATTTAACGTACCACTGGAAAAGCAAGCTCCCGTTACAGATGCTGACATTCCACCCAGAGCCCGTTCTCCTTATTTTCTCATTTCTACCTCTAACACCTTTCTCTCATCTGATAAGAGATTTCCAAGTACCACTCTTATAACTGCTAAATAAGTTACCTGCCGTAAGATGCCTCATCGGATTCTCTCAGAGGGCCCAGTTCTCTTAACCTTTCCATTTCTTGAACCAGCAATTTAACTCAATAGTATTTGCTCCTCAGCTTCTCAGCTAAAGACACATTTTCCATGAAATATCACTGTTGAAAATATGTGTATTGCTCAAAATATAGCCAAGTGTCTATACTTCTTTATGTTCCAGTAAAGACTATAATATACAACATAACATAAAAGAAGCTAAATATTTGGATAAGAGTCTTCCAAATTAGTACTAAATAATTGAAAATTACAAAGTCAAAATCAAGACCAGAAAAGTTTGCATTCATTCCCAGCCATAGTTCATCATGACTTGTAGTAGGCAGATTCAGAAACCCTTTATTTTTCTTTGGCACATTTCTCTTTTCATACCCTGTCTTCTTCAGGGGACAAATAGAATCCTGTTAACTTTCCCCAAACACTGAGAATACTTTGTAGAGTCCCTTTCAAAAGCAAGAATGCTCTTTTTGGTTCCATGCCCAGAGTGACAAAATGGGAAACCAGGTCCTTCTTCAAAACCTGCCATATGCAATTATTACCCCTTGGACTCTGAAAGTGAGGCTACAGAACTGTTTCATTTTGAAATATTTTCCTATGCACTACAACCCATTTCCTTTTAATGATATATAAGAGTAAATATTTATATTTTTCTCAGAATATGTTTTTTTTAACTTTGAAAAAATTCGACATCTGAAGAATTGAATTTTGATTTTTTTTTTTTTTTTAGAATTATTTGTTTATTTGTCAGAGAGAGAATATAAATGGGGGCAGGGGCAGTAGGCAGAGAGAGAAGCAGGCTCCCTGCTCAAGGGAGCCCAACCTTGGGGTTCGATTCCAGGATATTGGAATCGTGACCTGAGTCAAAGGCAGATGCTTAACCGGCTGAGCCACCCAGGTGTTCCTGAATTTTGATTTCTCCTTGCACATTCTTTAGACCTATGTTCCAGGGTTTATGGTTACTTTTGCTCAGGGGGAGCCCCTTTTTGGCAGAGCCTTTGCTTCTAGGGGGTAGAAATATAGTGTGTAGGATAAATTAAATAGCCACACACCAGATGATACAACTGATGGGCTGAATGGAAGAAATTTGTGGCAATTAATATAATTATTCAAACTGGAACATGGCCATTGCTTTAGGGTTCATATTTTTCTTCATATGCAACATAGATGGGGATTCAGCATAAGCATAGGTAATTAGAATTTCAACACTAAACCACATCCCTGCAAAGGGCAAGTGAGTTTTGTTGTTGATGATCATAATAGTTACACAAGAAATTGGAGAGTGATGGCAGGGGAACATCACCCTATCAGACTTGGCCACTGTTAGGAGGATGCATTTCAAATCCTGCCATGTGTGGAACGACCTGGCTTCTTTGTGGACGGTTATTTTAAACTACATAGTAAATTTCAGTCAGAACTCAGTACGCTGCAATTGATTTCCAAGTTCTCACAATTCTGCATTATTGGGGTAGAATGCTTTCTAGTAAGATCTTTCTAATATTGTGAACCAATGCAGTTATTCTTCTCAATGGAGTTCAACTGGATGCTATGGGCGGTTCAAAGAATTTGGACTGAAATGGTTCTGTACGCTGAAAGAAACCCCCTGGTAAGCGGCAAAGAGGCTACACGCAATCCATGGCTCTTGCTTTAATAGCCCATGCATGGCCACTTTGCCTTCCCAGTGTTTGCTCTCTTGGAGCAACCAGTCCCATGTTTAAGACCAGACAGTCAGGCCTGAGAGTTTCCACATTGAAACTCTTGCCAGTTGACATTGGATACACTTCTGGGTTGTTAAAACCAAGAGCCCTTCTTCGGCTAGGAAATGGTACATTTTTATTGTTAAGCCTGGCTTGTGAGAAGGTTCCACCCACTATTCTGGACAAGAGAGAAAACTAGCCCAAAAGACAGAAAGCTATGTGTGGTCCTGCCTAACTATGCTTCCTAAAATCTATGTAGCACCATTATAACATGAGCTACCCAACAGAGGAAGAGCTGCTTAGAGCTTTAGAATACAGGTAGAGAATTATTGCTGTGCAGTCTCAAAACTCCTCAGGTTGAGAGCTCCAGAGAACGTCATATAGCTGAACATTAGCACAGTACAAAAGAGAGATGTAGAGTTTTCCAAAGCAATAAAAGTCCGTTGTACCCAGTACTTTTTTCTAAAAGCTGGAGCTGCTTGATTGAAAATTTGTCAGGGTTTATGTAGCAGTTAAAAAAAAAAAATCCCTGACCCATTAGCTCCTACTTGTCTCTTTTGGCCTATTATTCTTGTTCTGATTTCCACAGTGGGCCCTTTCAGTGGCTGGTCTGCACAGGGGGCATCAGCTTTCAAACCTTAATCCTTAAATTACATGTCTCCCTCTGTCTTTGTTCAATATCCCATGTATCCAAGATAATACTCTTAGCATCCTGTCCTAGGATATTGTCTTCTCACTGCAAGAAACACAAATTATTTCCCCTGCCTAGGAACTACTAAGAAAGGCGTGTTGTGAAGTGGTTACGTAATTGACTTCTTATTCTTAAGAGAAAAGGCAACATAAGATGTGCATTTCCATTATGTAATCATATAGTGTTCCGTGAATGGTAACCACAGTCAATTAGAAATGTTTGTGAAATGATCTTACTCACTTTGGAGCAGTTTTGAGCTCTATTAGCAATAATGCTTAACTTCCTTAAGTCATTGGTTCTCTCCAAAGATCATCTTATCCAGTCCTTACATTTTACAGGCAATAATTCTCTGGGGCACAGAAAATGTAAGTCACTTGAAGTCAGAAAATCAGTAAGTAAGAGTGCCTCCACGCCTTGCTTCCTAGTGTTTTATCTCCCCTAGGAAGGTCAAGAGAGCTTACTCTCTCGAAGTTTTGCTTATTAGTAGGATGTGTAACCCAGGCTGAGGAAAGACCCAGCAGCATCGGATTTTACTCATCTTCCGATTTCTCTGGAAGCATATTAGATAGCTCTTCCTATCTTTTCCCCTCTCATGGCTTTATTCTCTGGGCCATTAATAGTGAACACCATTGCTTTACAAAGTTATTCACCACTAATAGCTCCTTGATGTCACTTTCTGTAAAAGTGTCATACCCAAGTTATTCTCTAGAGACTTTTGCATAGTTAAGTCCTTGCTTTTAGGTTCTTTTTTTTTTTTTTAAAGAAAAATGTCCTAGGGACTGTGGGTTAATCAAAGCTTTTCAAATATAAAGGCTGTTTAGAAGTTAAAATGCACATTCTCCAGCACTTAAACTCTGCATGCAGTATCTTTCTGTCTTGATTTATACCCATTAGCCAGATCTGCAGGGTACATTGGGAAATGCCTTTCTATTTTGCAGTAATTATTTAGTGGGTATTAATCATGTGCTATGGCCACATTGCTGTGACTCCTTTATCACTGTCTTTACCCATCTGGTCAACAATGCCCACAAATTTAAGTAGCAGTGACCAAGGACAATCGTCTGCTGTGTGTTCCTGTCCTGTCCAAATCTTGGCTGTCTGCAATAAACTGAAAAGAAGAAAACCCAGGGCTGATTCAGAGTACTTACAAATGCTATTCATAACTAGAAAGGTAATCTCACCGGGGTTCTTGCATATGGCTTTGCAGGTCTTGCGTTGCTTGACTCCAGAGGATACTATTTACATAGACTGTGAGAGGAGCCCCATCCCCTAGAGTTGTACCAAAAAAAAAAAAAAAAAAAAAGAGTCCTAATGTTTAAGCAGACAGATGGGTGCATCAAAACAGTAGGTTCTCTTGTTTTTTGTTGAATATTTTCAAGGAAACAAGACACCACCATCGTCTGCAAGGAAAATTTGGGAAGAGCCAAAACACAGATAAAAACAGAACTGGTATAAGGACAAAATGACTTCTCTAAGTTGTTATGATACTGCTCCAGTCCTAGTCCTTAAGCCAGTGTGTATTTCCATTGCCTTGTGCCTTGCCTACTTGCCCTTTAGAATAGGAGAGAGTGGTGATGACTTGCCACTACCAAAAACTCTGCTTAATCATCTAAGATAACACAGAATTTCCTAGTTAGTTGTTTAAAAGGGCTAATAATATTTTGTACTAAATAATATATACTAAATACTATATAGTAAACACTAAATAATATAAATAAAAAATTTAAAAAACCCAGCTTTATTGTTTTCAGCAAGAGGGACCCACATGAGCCCAGCCTTAAGCCACGTGATTTTGCAAAAACATTACTTCATATTTACGGAGTTTTAAGTTTCAACTTATAATACTATCCATCCATCTGAAAAAAACAAATACCACCTTTTAGTAAATGGCATTGGGGAAACATTACTGTAGATTAATACTATAAAAAAGGAGTAAAATTAATGAGCAAATGTTCTAATGGAGTCACTACATGTGAGCCCATTAAAATTCTGCATAAAGACAGGGACCATGAGTGGGCTTCAGGGTTTTGGCATGCTAACTTTCTTAATTAAATGTGGTACAATTGCTAAAAGTAAACCCTTTCATGTTTCTCAAATCTTTTAAGATACCTCATATGGTTATCACATGTAGTGTGAACACTTAAAAATCAAGGAACACATCCATCCAAGACAGCACTAGCAAAATAGATCATGATGTTCACTAATGCCATGAAGAAACAGTACAGAAGCCCACACCGAAAAAAGGTGACCTCATCTAGAGGGGTTATTAAAAGTGATCAGGTGGTCGCTGGCACTGCTGTTTCCAGAGCTGCTTATCATGCTTTCTCCCTCTGTAACCCTCCTGTGAAGCCAGGCTGGCATCTTACCCTCGTCCTGACACCATGTTGCTCTGACAGATGTGGTAGGCTCTGTGGTTCTCAAAGGACACAGCAGGAAGCCAATTCTGGTGTCTTCTGGTCTGCCTGGGGCTGTGCTGGTAACATCCATGCCTGTTCAATGAGTACAGAGAAAGCCATTTTTATTCATATTCTAGAATGATTAGTGGAGCCTTCCGGTTTGAGGTTAAAATGGAGAAGAAAATAATAGGGTATGAAAAAAGAACAGTGTGATGATCTTCCCCAACAATTGATTTATGGTGCCTTAAGAAAAATTTCTATAGAGTCAATGACGGATTAGGATATTGTATGAAAGAAAATGATGTGGGACAGAGATATTCAGAGAGCACTTACACTTTAACAAATCAGGCAAATAAGAAAGGAATCAAATCATTTAGACTACTTTTTTGAGAGGTACTTATTAGGTAACTGACATATCCGCTGTGCTACTCTTAGAACATCCAAAGCATTTATTGTGTGGTCCTACAATCCATGTATTAGAAACTGTTAGGAAGCTTTTGATGTGCCAGTGAGATCGTTTACTATTCTTTTAGAAATACATGTATATATGTATTTTTTAAGATGTTATTTATTTGAATGAGAGAATGAGAGAGGGGAGAGAGAGAGAGCATGAGAGGGGGAGAGAGAGAGAGCATGAGAGGGGAGGTCAGAGGGAGAAGCAGACTCCCCGCTGAGCAGGGAGCCCAATGTGGGACTTGATCCTGGGACTCCAGGATCATGACCTGAGCTGGACGCAATCACTTAATCAACTGAGCCACCCAGGCGCCCCTCTGTATATGTATTTTTTAAAAATGTTTGTATATGGAATGTCTCCTTTGATTGATTCAATATCCAGTGAAGTTTATCTCTGTTTAATTGATTGATTCAATATCCAGTGAAGTTTATCTTGTTATAAACAAGAGTTTATGACTTACTCAAGGTCACAGGGGGTGGATCACAGCTGGGACTTAGTTCAGGTTTTTTCACTATAAGTTCAACCTGATTTTGCATAAAAACCCCTTGGGGAACAAATGCAGATATCCAGACATGCCTGTCATCCCATCCCCACTGGCCCCAGTAAAGTGATTTAGTAGGTCTGGCTTAAGTGACCTGAGATTGTGAAAAAAACAGAACAAATGAACAAACAAAACCCCAAAATCAAAAACAAGAAGAAACCCTCATAGCACCTCTGAATACCTCCTTGTGCGATAATAATTTCAAAGTCACAAGAGCTTGAAATAAATCTGTAGAGATCTTAGGATCTCCTGTAGAAGTTGTTTTTGTGCCTAAAGAGTAGCTTGTTTGTAATTTTCCATGCTCACTGAGAACCAAATATTAACATTCTATTTCAGGATTGCATAGTTGTTTAATGTAAAAACATGTAAGATTGGGACCATTCATGACTATTCAACTTTCTAGGTGTAAAACTTTGGGCAAATTAACTTCTTTCAGCCCAAGTTTACTGATAGGTAGGATATAATTGTAATGATTCACTGAAATAAAATACATCAAGCATTCAAAATGATGTCTGGCCAAGAATAAGTTCTCAATAATACTTTAGAACGTCTCCTTCCAGAACTAGGTTTCGGGTTAATTAGTGATTTAACTATATGATTACAATTCATATTTTCTTTCTCTTTCCTCATATTTTCAAGGAGATCACTATGGTCATCATTTGATCATATGCATTTGTCCCTAAGCATCTATCTTTACTAATCTACTGGCTCCTATGCATTGAGTTTTTGGAATGACTAGGGAATTTCTTACAGCTCCTTCTAATCTGTGGCAGTTTCATTTACCAAAAAAAACTAAGAATAATCTCATGATATGTGTCACCCATGCAGGCATCTCTGCAGTCTTCTGCTCCTCAAGGCTCAGGTCGGACACAGTCAAAGCCATATAGTCATAGTACAGCATCTTGACGTCAAGTGCATGAGTCTTGGGCCAGCTTTTCATCTTGTTTGCATAGTATTAGTTCCCATTGATTATGAAAATGCCTTAGTGGTAATGATTTATGAGCACTGTATGTTCTTGCAATGAAAATATATTTTAGGGAAAAGAGGGTGTTTTCAAGATACAGTGAGTTGTAGTGTCATGTGTTTTCAAGTTCATCTGTTTCTCATGAACAACTTAGACACTTTAAGGGGCCCGTGGAGAGGAAATAATAGGTTGGGAGGCCCAGCTGCTACCACCCAAAGAAACTCTAGAACAAAAAAAAACAGAATTCTGGTCATAGGGGCGCCTGGGTGGTGCAGTCAGTTAAGCATCCGACTGTTGGTTTCAGCTAAGGTCATGATCTCGTCATAGCATCGGGTCCCACATCAGCTTCATGCTTGGTGTGCATCTGCTTGAGATTCTCTCTCCCTCTCTCAAACAAATAAAAATACTTAAAAAAAAAAAGAATTCTGATCATAATGACAGAGTAGATGAGATTTTGTGGACAACAGAAGCAAAATAAACCTTCTTGAATAATTTATTACCTTATAAACACAGTCATAAAGTGTCAGGGTACCAGTTTAGGAGAAAGGTCCCAGTGCTGCCAGATTCTGCTATCAGTGGCTGCAGGGCCACAGGAGGCAAAGATAACCAAGTACATTTTTACTACACTGGTCACCATTCCTCCTGCTGATAATTTGTTTGGCTCCTTCCTTGCTATTGCCTAAAGACAAGCATCAAAGTTTGGCAGCTCTGGGTCTGAATATTCCGTTTATCTTTAGCTTTCACAACTGCAAAGCAAAGCCCGAGTTTTTAATAAACATCCCAGCACTGGTTTATGAAAGGAAGAATGAGTTAGATAGTGATGTATTTTTTCAGAAGGCTTTTTCAGCCAGCCGTGGCTGAGAAGGTCCAATTTGCACTGGAACTGCTGACTAGAACTCAAGGAAATCCCATCTGGTTGGAAGAAGAGTGAAAGAAAACAAAACAGAATAGAGAATGCAGTGCCTCGTTAGTTTATGAAACATTTACTCAGTGCCTGCACTCAGGAATGATGTCACTGAGTGAAATCATTCAGCAGTGATTTCTTGAGCTCTTACTATCTGCTCTAAGTATAGTGGAGAACAAGACAAACTCTCTGTTCTCATAGAGCTTACCTTCCAATAAGGGGGGGCTGAACATAAATGAATGGGCAAGAGTCTGCAATGGAGAGAGTCAAGATCAGTTAGGGAACAGGTTGCTACTTTATTAGGGGCTGCTTTTAGAGGCCTCTCTGAAGAATAAAATTAGAGGAGAGACCCAAATCAGCGGAGGCAAAGAGCAAGGAAAAGAGTGTTCCTGCAGGAAAAGCTAGAGAAGCATAGCTAGAGGCTGAGACATTCTGCGTCAGAGGAGCTGTGAGAGATCAGTAGATGAGACAGGAGTGGTGGCCGGAGGCCAGCTGATCATAGGGCACTTTAACTGTGGGTCAGGGTACAGAGTTTGGGTTTGGGGAAACCTTTAAAGATCTTAAGCAAGAAACTGACTTGATCTGATTTATATTGTAGACTTTAGAAAGAGCACTTCGGCTCATTATGGAGAATGAGTTTTAGGGAGTGAATAGTGAAGGTGGGAAGATAGGTTGGGAGGTTACTACACAACTCAAGCAAGGAACCATGGCGGTTTATGCTAGGACCTGGATAATGGCATTGGGAAAAGTAGACATGTGAGGAATTTGTTGCCAGAGTAGAGGCAGTGAAACTTCCTGGTACACTGGATATGTGGAGGTGAGTTGGGGTAGGGATCCAAGTAGATGACTAGTGAGGGGTTTGTACATCTGAGTCAGACCAAAGTGATGGGAAATCCTAGGGGAGATACAAGTTTAGGAGACAAATGAAACCCAAAGTTCTGTTCCAGCCTTTGGATTTGAGAAGCCTCTTAGATATCGAAGTTGAAATGTTGAGTGGGCAGTTGGAGATGGGGAACTGGAATTTTGAGTGGGTGGTGAACTGGAAATCAGAGTCCTACAGATGGTAGGCATTCATAGCCAAGGGGCTAGATGGGATCACTCAAAATATTAAGTCAGGGGCCAGCCTGGAGTGAGAGGCAGAGAGAAAGGAGGAAGTAAGGAGGGATCTCACGCTATTCCAGCTACTGGAACAAAATATTTCAGACAGGGCTTTCAATTTCTCACTGGCACACAGGTGACTTTTTATGTTGATATAAAATAAGTATTTTATATTACCATTTTGGATTTTAATAGTATTACAAGGGCATAATCATTTGCAAATAAGGAGCTATTGCTTATGTTACCTCTGAAAGTCTACCTGGAGGCAAGACGAAGATCAGGGGAGCAGTTGCTAAGTTCATGGCTTTGAGCCCTCTTTATACAGCTCTTTCTCATTATTTTATTTCATGAATATAGTCCCTCCTGATTAAAGAAACTAGTGCCAGCAAGGAGAGCTTTTTTGAATCCCACCCACTTCACAACACAGAGCCCTAAGTGTTGCAAGCTGTTCTATTTTTGTAGTTTAATTTAGCACATATGCACTGAAGACCTATGGTGTGTCCTGCTCTATGCTAGACAGATTAAAACACACAAAACAAGCATACAGATTCAGCTTGTGAACCAGGGAACTTTCAATAGCCTAAGAGAAAAAAGGCTTACTTGCACTAATACCTGGCAAACATTAAAACAAAATGAAAAGAAGAGTAGTTCCTGGAAATTTCTAAATGGAGTTTTCCTTTTGGGTATCTTGCTGTACTAACACTTTTGGGAGGAAGGAGCTAAAATATTACCTGGATCCTCGGTTCCCTCATGTCCTTGTCCGCATAGTTCTGTCTATTGAGATGTGTGTTTCCAAGGGGTTGGAGTGAAGAGCAAGTGACTTGACTCAAGTCCCATGGTTTGCTAGAGGACAAGAACTCACCTCCAGGTCTGTCCACCTGCCACTAAATAAATAGGTTCTTATGGAAATGATTCTAAATAAGAGCTCTTCAGAGTATAGCTCTAACCCACATGAAGGGTGAAATAAAGTAATTATGAAATTACATACAGAAATACTAAAAATTCACTGTTAAAAAGATGAACTAAGCAAGCTTTAGAAACTTACTAGCCTTATTGGAGGGGTAGGGACAGGGCTTCAGAAGAAGTAGTAATAATAGGTATTTGGGTTAGGGTTTTGGATTGAGGCTCTTTGTTTGATGCTGAAGCACGCTCCAAGGATCACACTTGGAGTAGCCCTGACCTCAGCTGTCTGTTGCATATGAAACCCTCATTTTACAGCGGATGCTATGGCGTCAGCTTTGAAAACAATAGTAACATATTGAAAACCCTTTAGAATTTATAAACATTTTCACATTTGAATTCTCATTAGTCATATAAACCTATCCTGTGAGGTGGGTTAATTGAGCAGACATCATAATCTCCATTATTATAGGTGAGGACACTGACTCAGGGAGGTTAACTAACTAACTTGTTCAGTTTCTTAAGAAGCCAGTATAGTGGGCACCACATCCAACACTGGACCTTAGGTCTCCTGACTTCAACATCTCTATCCTATATACTCTATCCCGTATTCCAGGTGCAAGGCAAGCCATGGTGATGATGCATGATTTTAGTGCCTTTATGGAAGCTATAGCCTAGTTGGCAGGGGCGGGGGGTAAAAATTGCAATTAAACATATTAACTAATTTACTCATTCATTAGTTCAGTCCAGAAATGTTTGATTGGTTATTAGTATTCTAGTTGGTAGGCAAATAAAGATAAAGACTCCATGTGTGCACTGAAGTCCTTAGAGTCAAGTTGAGACTAAGAAGAAAGCAAATGGAGTGCAATGGAGTGTCGGGAGTCAGCAGAAATCTCTGCAGGGCACAGTAGGTTCCCAAACAAGAATGGAGATGGTGGGACTGGATTAAGGCTCAAGTAGAGGATTATGTCAATATAGGGAAAGAAGTCATTAATTTAAGGTCCTTCCACAATAAATGTTCTATATTACTAGTTTTAAAATGTAATGCTACCCATTGTAATGTTGTAATGTTATATCTGCCCTCATCCACTTAGGTATGAAAAATTACTCTAAACTGGGCAAGCAGATCATTAATACAGAAATACAGTTCTGAATATTGGGCTTGATGGAGTCCTGGACTCTCTTGTCCATCATGGAAGCTTAATTTATCTCTCTCCCTATCTCATAATATTTCTGTCTCTCCCTATCTGTTCTAATGATGTGTAGAAACTGAGTTTGGGAACCAGTACATGAACTTTTTACTTGGGAAATTTTTGTTCACCATTAAGAAGAAAATGTTAAACTTTTTATTTAGGAACCAATACCATATTTCAGTGAAGCAGGTTTCTTCACCCTTTCTCTGAGCATTCCTTAAGCCTGAGGAAGAACTTATGAGAAGTCAGAGTACATGCAGGGATCATTTTGTAACACAGATGACAGCCTTTCCCATATTCCTGGATTCTATATCACATTCTTAGAGCCTCCATTTTTATTCTTGGCCAAACTGTGATTCAGAACTGAGCCATTGATTATCCCAGAAGAATCCCTCCCTTCCTCCACATATAATAGCAATCAGTGAAATGTTTTTTTATCTGCCATAGGAGGGACAGAGAGGAGATCTACCTCATAGATCTAACACAAAAACCTTGAAAATCCTCAGTAGGTATTTGTTCTCCAGACTTTTCTCTTAGCCCACCCTACTTGGAACGGTTTAACTCTTTTCCTGGAATTGCAATCAGACTCCCATGAAGGTTGCTGCCTCTTCCTTTCTCTCTCTACTATTTTCCCTCAGAAATTTAAAATGTGTGTGATTACAAAAAGTAGTTCATTCAGGTCTTCTTCTTGGGCCTCACCTGTACACACTGAAAACAATGTACATTAGCAAGTAGGATCCACTCTCCCAAGGAGGCAGGTGTGCAGCTCGAGTTATATCAGTGTGTCCTTGGAGGGTGTCAGGCACAACTCTAAGCAGTTTAGAAACTTGTCTTTGAAATAAGCACACTCCTCAAGCTGAATTCTGACCAGTGGAATTCCATCTTACTGCATTTGATGGTTTTAGAAGTCTGACTTTACATTTAGACAGGGTTATTTGGACACAGTGGGATTAAAAAAAAAAAAAGGTTGCATCAAAATATGCTATTTCAGGTCAAATTATTGTATTATTTGTTCTCAATGGCAGGAATAATTGTAAATCATTCTGCACACCCAGCAAGTAGAGACATAGGTAACAGAACTGTGTAGTTACCGACAATAAAACCTAACACAGCTGATGAAAGCTGAAAATAAAGCTGGGACATGATTTTGAACTACTAGTAATACTACTCTGTATCTTACATTAGAAATCAAACAAGCTCCTGTAGCTAACTATGGCTGACATATTATAGAAATGTCTATGCACTATAGTTTGGGTTGGCTTCAGTGAAAGTGTGGCTTCCATGGGTTTAAAAAATACTTATTTTTATTTGCAAAGTGACAACCATAAGTTTTGCTATGTTTGATTGTTTCAACCAGTGATTTCCAGAATGTAAGTGATGTGTCATACTTGTGTGAATTTTAAAACAGGCTATTCTGAAATAGGTAAATTACTCAGTAAAAAACTAGGACACCCAAATTGATGGGTCTCCTCAAAACACCCTCTTAACCCCTCTTATTATCCAGGACTATGTATATATTGGAAGTATCTTATTCTTTTAAGTCTCATACTTAGGCCAGTTATGTTTCCTACTTTAAAAAATTGCCTATGGAAAGAAAAACAGCCCATTTGAGTATTATCAAACTTTGTTCTGCAGAAATCATTTTATGCCTTATGAGGCCATTTGAGTATTTTTAGGGTCTTCTCGTACCATAAAATTCAATGTTAAAAGTATAATTATTTTAAAAAAATCAGTGGCAACAAGGGTTTTTCTTTTCCTATATGAATGGGATTTTTTTCCCCTCCTTCTAAAACCTCCCAGCTGCCCTTTGTGAAGTTCCTACAATAATGATTAACATTATTAAACCAGAGACTAAAAATCTTGGTACGGACTGACCCATGGGGGACACAGTACTTTAATCATTTTAAAATAAAATAATAAAAGGGGCGTCCCAGAGGGGGCCAAAGTCTGACTCATCCTCACAATTTATTCCTTTTTGTCAAAGTCACCCAGAAGAGTTCTTAGGAGTGACTAGGATTGTGTCAGAACCAGGTGCTCTCAAGTGTCTTACCTTTGTGGTTTGCCTACCTGGGTTTCCGAGTCCTTGGTTGGACATTAATGTTCCCACAGGGATGAAATATTGAATATAACTCTCGAGATTTCTTCCAGTAGAGGCTGAGGACATTTCTAAACACACACACACACACACACACACTCACTCACACACTCCCCCTTCTCCCCTAGCCACTCACTCTCCTCCTCTCCCTCTCTCTATTCCATTTTTCTCTATATAGATTGGATGGAATATTTGTTTCCCACATGATCTCTAGAAGACGGGTATAGTTCCCCCCAGTGGACTTGGAGTAAACCATGCTCATTTCCTGACTACCCTGTACTTTACAGACATTGACACTGTGCCACTGTGTTTGGAGTCGAGAGGGGGTTAGACCCTGTTACTAATGTAGATCTCTGTTGATCTATCTGCTATTTATCAGGCTCATTCTATGAACACCTTATTGTCACTTATGGTACCCTGTCAACTTGGCAAAACCCCAGAAAACTCATAGATGACAACAATGCAGTTATAACCTCTCTATGACTAACAAAATATGCCTTCCAGGTCTATGAATGAATATGGGATATGTTTTCTAGAGCAGAACCACAAACTCCTGTGTATTCTTACCTCAGTTCCTGCCACGACAGGCTTTACTTCAGCCCACAACATGCCTACACGTGTGCACCTCCTTTCCTTGTTGTAATTGGCAGAAAGCCAGAGGATGCCCTTTGCCCCTACTGGAAAGGCATGAGACTAAGTCCTGTACCTTCCTCCCACCCCCGAATCAGTTTTGTCTTGCTGACCTCTCCCCAACCCTAGCTTGCTGTTCTGTTTTTCTACTTTCCCTAAATGCAACTTACTTTAAGCATGTATTAATTTGATTACCATTCCTACAGTTAAAGAACAGATTACCCATTTGTCAGTCTTAGCCACTTTCTTCTTTCAAATGTCTACTTGTGACGTACATCCAGACTGCACGCCCTTTTTATTTTTTTTTTAAAGAAGCAAAACCAAAAAAAAAAAAAATTAAGAAAATGCAAAATTTCTTTTTAAAGAAAATGCAAAATTTGGTTTTAATTTTGGCTATCACCAAAAGGGGAATCAATAAGCCAGAAAACGAAAAGCAAAAAAAAAAAGTGTCCCCTACTTGCTCTGTCTGTGCCTCCTCAGCGTGTGCATCTGGTTGTTCATCTCTGAAAGTGTGTGTAATTCTTTTTTTCTTTAAAAAATGTTTTTGTTCTTTTCTCCCTTTTTGTTTGGGAATTAAGTGCTTTTTGTATTATATCTATCTATTTATCTATATATATATATCAATATGTTTCTTTTAATTGCTAGATCTTTAACTTTAGATTTGGTTTTATCCAAAATTATGAGAAAAAGTTATGAATTGTTTTCTGCAATTTTTCCCCACTCCCTCTTTAAATGTGGAACAACTTCAGCGGCAGAATCTCCACATCCACATCTTTCGAATTAGTGCCTTCTCTCTGGGAATCCCATGCACCAGGGGTGGCAGGGGGAAGACGGATGACATCATTCGGACAGCACCCTTGTTCTCCAGGGAAGTGATTAGAAACCCAGCAAGTGGGCTCCCCTATACAGGCTTGCCTTTCCATCACCTCTGCAAGTCTCTAACCCCCTTCCCTAACTGACTCTAGATGGGGCTGTGTGGCTGCTGGTGAAGTTGTTCAACTTAATGCCTAAATCTAGTCTCCTTGTTTTTGCTTTTAATCTTTTGATCATTATTATTAGTATTACTTTATGTATTTTGGCTACTGTGAGTAGGAAAGAAGTTTAACTGTTTTTATTATTTGAAACTCTAATTTAATGACACTGTAATGATTTTTGGAGTAATTGCATGTTGAAGAAGTTGCAGCTTAGGGTGTGTGAGATTGTGTTAGAGTTCTGTTCTTTATTTCTGTAGATGGGCATGTGTAGGCTCATTTGTTTTTGTATATTGCCCATCCCTTCCTTACAGCCAGAAGCTCTAATGCAGCTAGATCACTCCGTGCCGCCCTTACATGGACATGGCGACTCACTTACACACTCACCCCCATCATCATCATCTCTTGTGTAGTACACTCATAAATACGACCCTCCCCTCTTGGCATCTTCCATACCCCCCTTTCTTCAGCATTGTTCAAATTTATGTGCTGTCATCCATCCCCTTAAGGAAACCTAAAACTTGTCAAAAAGACAAAAATATTTAAAAATGAAATATATATCTGAGAACCTATGTCAGTGCAGAAGTTCATCCCAAATCCTCCAGATTCATAGATTTTTTTTGAAAGGCAAATTATAAAAAAGTAAACAGGTTTTTTTTTTTATTAATTTTTTAAATCCTCACAATCGGAATTATTTCAAATTCAGAATCAATGCCCTCCTAAGCCCCTCAAAGTAAAACTTTGTTGAAGTGCAGATTTTTTTTTCTTTTCATGTTATGTGGTGTGGATGTATGTGTTGTTGCCTCCCTGTATCATCCTCTGTTGTAAATTATTAGATTTGAAAAATTAGACATTTTGCTCAAAAGTTTTTTTAAGAAATGACGACAAAAAAGCAAGTTACAAGAATGTGGCAATTCTATTTGTCCAAGAACATTCTTACACAACTTTCTTTTGTAAATTTTTCTTTCATGCCAAAAAACATGCGGGCAATTTGTTGATGTAAGTTGACTATAAATTAATACGGTATGCTTTTTTCACTTAAGTTATTTTATGGAAATGGTTTCTTTCTTTGTTTTCCAAAAACAGCCTCTATTTTTTATTTGCTTTTACTTTTTTTTTCTCCCCCGTCATTATACTGTGAATGCCTGGTCAATGTTATTTGCTCTCCTTTCCTCTAGCTTACTTTGGCCCTGATGTTGGTTTTATTTTCTACTATATGATTTGAAGACAGTACTATTTTATTTCATTTGTGTCCCTCTGCTTAATTTTCACTGTTATGTTCTGTGCTGAATTGCTTCTAACGATCAATGTGAACTCTACTGTTGGTAGAAGGGGGTGGGTGAGTTGTTCTTACCATCCAAAGGAAGCCTCGCCTCTTTGCCTGAACCAACTTTAAAGCCTTGAAAGTAACGGTAGGCTTTACAAGTGGGATAGTAAACTGCTAACAGCTTATGGGAGGCCTGGACCCCCTAAAAGAAAGTGAGTTAACTCCAAGTATTATCAGTGGTAAGACATACTCATTTGACTCCTCAGAAAACACTTAGGGAAATCAGTCCTTTATTGTGTTTTCCTTCAGCAAAGGGAAATTAAGATACTCTCAAGTGACTATGGTAGTTTGGTTATCCAGGATTATGCCACCACCAGCACCACAGACTACGGAATCAATTTTATCCAGAATGAAAGCATGGAGAATCCCCTCTGTTTAGAGTATTGTCCTCTGATGATGCCTTCCTCTGTACAGGACTAAGTACCGGTGAAAGCACACACATATATACAGTAGGTACACAATTCTCTCTGGACCCCAGCTCCCTACCTGCCTCTCTCTTTCCCTCCTGCTCTCTCTCCCTGCCTCTCCTGCCTTCCCTGCCTCCATTCCTACCTCTCTCCCTCATTCCCTCTCCCTTCTTCTCTTTCCTCCCCAGGCCCCTCTCCCTCCTTTTACCTCTCTTTCCTTCTCCCTGCCTCTCTCCCTCATCCTTGATCTCCCACCCCCCACCCTGCCTATCTCCCAACCTTTCTGCCTCTCTCCCTCTTCCTCCCCCTCCCACCCTCCCTCCCTTTCTCCCCAGGTCTCTCTGCCTCCCCTCCTCTTTCCCCTTTTTATTAATAGTTGCTATTTCTCTCCTGGATTTAATCAGGTAAACTTTAAAAGGATTCTACCCAGAAGAAACATGATGATTTTCACATCTAAAGCTTTATTTAGGAAACCTTTCAGGTCAGTAGGTACTGCCATTTTGTATGACCTTAGCGCTGAGAATATCCCGACCTTAAAGGTATTTGGGTTAATATTGCCTTATGCACTCTGGGAACACAGGATTAGTAAGAAGTGCTATACGATTTTTAAATAGATTACTTGTTTCACTTTAATTTCAGGTATTGTGTTATCAGAAACTATTATAGAAATAGCAGAATACACGGTGGTTAACAGATACATTTCCAACCCAGCAGCTTTCATGAACGGACTTTCTCTCAGTTCATATGACTTTATATTGTTTCATGTGCTGGACGATATTTTGGGTTTAAAACCAAGAACTTCCTAAATGGGATGTTATTTTGTTTAATAGAATTTATTTTTGTTGTGGAAGCTATCCATAGGTCTACTTAATAAAAGGGTAATCTTTTTTTTTTTTTAAACACAGGCTCTTAGAATTCTTATATATCAGTCTTCCAAGTCTGCATTTAAAATAGCCTCAATAAAGTAGAACCTATATTATTGTACTCATCCTTTAGCATGAGGCTACTATGTTTAAAAAAAAAAAAAGTCAGAAGGTCTGCAATCAAAGGTTTCAGTATCTAGAGGTCCAAAATGTTAGTAGAAATAATACTGGTAACAGCATTTTGGAGTAACAATGGGTTCTGTGCTAAATACTTAATATGCATTACAATTAACATTAACATGCATTATTATTATTCACACTGGCGGTTTGAGATAGACTAAGTTGTTATTTCCATTTTTCAGAGAGTTTAAGAACTTTCACCAAATTCATAGCTAGTAAGCTACAGAGCTGGGATGCCAGCCTGAGTATGAGGGACCCCAGTGGCAAATCTCTTACTCAAAAGTCAATGAAAAACTCCACTTGACATTCCTTATTTTACAACACAGAATGACATCCAGGGGCTTCTCATCTCACCTGGGCATATGTTGAAAAATAGAATCCATAGCCTTTCAAAATCAAACCCATTTCAGACAAACTAGGGGGAAAAGGTCCTCCTTAGAGATTCTCATCTTCTTAAAAAGCCCCTTTGAGACACTTGAGTTTCTCTAGAGTCCACTCCCCAGGTCCTTGCCATGTTTGTGCACAGCTATTTTTTCTGAAGGTGGAGAGGGACTGCAAGCTGCAGGAGATTTTTGTGCTTCATGCACACGCTGCTTTGACACCAAATAACTAGGTGAATATCATTCACCAACTAATTTAGTGGGGGGAAAGCATGATTTTTCCGTATTAGGTGAGTTTCTCAGCAGAGAATTAGAAAAATGCAAATAAGAGGTGAAGTAAGGAACCTAAATGGACATAAAAGAAATTCGAGGGACTGGAGCATGGTGTCCTCTCTCAGTCTGGCTCTTTGGTGTCATTCTTTTGGTATTTTTGTGACTTCTTAGACTCAAATATCTCCACAGAGAGGCAAAGGTTGGAGCCACATTGAAATTTCGTGCTGCTCCTATTTTTTTCTCAGATGACCCACTGCATTCACCATCACCTGCAACATTCTCACAGTTCAGAAGAGTTCTATTAAATTTTTAATACGCTGTCTTTTTCGATGGCAGAGAACCCCTTTTGCTGGGTATCAGCCCTAGACACATGAATTATATATCTATAAATACACTCATAAAGCAAAAAAGCAGGGCAGCCTTCAGGGCTAAAATAGACCTTTTATATCCCTAGTGATCTCTCTAGTTTAAAGAAAAGCACAACCCTGTCAAAAAGGGGTATATATTCCTGATTTAAAATGCTAACGTTAAGGAATAAAGATAGTTCTTATTCCAAGCCAAAGAAAAATCCGGGGGATGGAATAGGAAATTAGGGTGTGGATGGCCTGCCATGCAGGGTTTCTGTCTATAACCCCCTATGATTTTAGGCTTGTTGATTCTGTGAATACTTTTATAATCATAGACATCTGGTAGATCCCTGACTCCAGAGTCTTTGGGCACTGGGAAAAAAGTATCATCCGCTGCTCCAGCATTTCTGAGGGAATCATTCTGGATTAAAACAAACATAAAATCTTAAATAGCTCTCTATAACCCAAGTTATTTCTCTTAAGAATCTAATCATGGAAGAAATGTATCCTTCATCTCCTCATATCAAAGGATGTGTGCCCTTGGAACTCCCCAGGACAGTATAATCATCCTAAATCTTAAAGATGGAATTTGATATTAAAATTGATTATACACACCAACTCACACACCTGTCCCAGGCACCTTGTGCATTTATACATCTCTAGAATTCTCCATCTCATTTTCACTGTAATTCCCCTTTGTAGTAATTCCCACGGCCCAGTTGACTTCCCTTTAAACTGAAGACTTTCTTCAATATCTTAAGATGCCAGGAAAGGGAGTAAATTATGAATGCTTTTTTCCCTTTTCACTGATGAACCTACCACCAGAATTGGGGCTCACTCTTCCCTGGCAAGGGGCATCACTTATTATTTTTTTTCTCATCACTGCTGCCAGGACTATTAACAAAAATGGCAAAGAAAACTGAATCTTAGTAATTTAGATGGGTCCCTTTTTAAAAAAAAAAAAAGATTTTATTTATTTGACAGAAAGATCACAAGTAGTCAGAGAGGCAGGCAGAGAGAAAGGGGGGAAGCTGTGGGGCTAGATCCCAGGACCCTGAGATCATGACCTGAGCTGAAGGCAGAGGCTTAACTCACTGAGCCACCCAGGCACCCCTAGATGGGTCCTTTTATTTAAATTCTGAAATAGCAGTGTACCCATCATTTTAGTTTTAAAGTAAGGTCTTATCATGTTACTTAAGGGCTCACCAACATTTTAGAAGCTTTTATGAACTGGTGAGCTTTATGTTTCCCCACTTCATTATGAAAATGATGGTTTCTACTCATTTTCTTTTAACCCAAGAGAGATTAAAAGGTGTTGAATTGGGAAGTGAATAGCAAAGGAAGGGGGGGGCAATTCAATTGCAGATTGAACAGTTTGTGGATTTTGTAGACTTTTGACAGCAAAGACACTGCAGAAGCTTTAGCTAGGATTGAAAGAAGAGTGGGGAAAAGGAGGCAAATTTAAGACACCAGTTGGGTGTCCCAGATGGTACACTAAAATTGCAAATGAATGCCACTGTGTAATTATGAAGGCAGTGATCTTAATCTCACTTGAGGGACACCAGCACCCTACTTAACGATTTGCCTTTATTTTTAAGTGTTTTGTACCAGGCTTTTGACTTTTAGCAGAATGATATTCCTTGTCCTTTATCCCAGTTCCCTCTCTGCTTAATATACGTAGAGCAGATTTTTATCATTGTCCTAAGGAACAGATGACTCTCAGTATTTATGCCAGAAAAGAACACACAAGCTAAACCTTTATTCTAGGTGAGATGGGTTAAAAAAAAAAAAAAAGTCCTGTCTTGTTCTCTGAAGGAAAGTGAAATCATCCCTGAGTAATCTCTAGGGAACCTTCAAACACATATCATAGGCCTTCTCTTCTCATCGCCCTTTTTGTCCCTAAACACTGCCTTTTTCCATGGGTCACCTTAAATACTAACACTTGCCACACATACCCCCCTCAGAAAAATAAGGTGAAAAGTAAGCTCAGGGTTAGTCTTAGGACTGGCTTACCTTTAGGGAACTGTGCTCCAAATCCCATTTATAAAAACTAGCAAAAGTTTTATATTATTCATTAAATAAGCTGCAAGATATATGAATTATACATATTCACAATGTAAAACAAAACACACACAAAAAAAAACAACAAAAAAACCCTCACAGTGGTCCAGTAAAGCAAGTCTGAAGCTTTGACAAATCTGCGAAGATCATTTCACTCAATAGCTTGAAACTCTTGAGCACTAGAAGAAAGAAGCTTAGGGTTAGCACATGGCCCAAAATACCATTTTGAAATTCTCAGGTTTGTGTGTTATTTCCCTACATATGGTGACATTACCAGGTAGGACAGAGATGACCAGTTGCCTTCCAAACGGTACACATACATTATATCCATTACTGCCACCCTTCCCAACTCCATTTCTCTCTGCATAACACAATGTTACTGGCTAATTCTGGAGTAAAGCTTCTGACATGGGAACAAAGGGCTCTTCTCAGGTTCTCTGAAGGTATGCAACAGCCTTCCTCCTGGGACACCCTTCTCTTAGCACAGCTGCAGTCGGGGCAGGTTAGATGCAGCAGTTTTAACTGAGGCACAGGAAACGTTTTTAAAGATAGAAAGTATTGGGGCACCTGGGTGGCTCAGTGAGTTAAGCCTTCAGCTCAGGTCATGGTCCCGGGGTCCTGGGATCGAGCCCCACATCAGGCTTTCTGCTCGGCAGGGAGCCTGCTTCCCTTCCTCTCTCTCTGCCTGCCTCTCTGCCTACTTGTGATCTCTGTCTGTCAAATAAATAAATAAATCTTTTTTAAAAAAGATACAAAGTATGGAAAGCTGAACAGGAGAGTTCTCATTTGTGAGTCAGTCTTTGTAGGAAGAACCTGGAAAGACCATGTAAGCTCAAAGGCTGGTCCACCTAGAACTTT
The DNA here is from genome assembly GCA_003697995.1 of Taxidea taxus jeffersonii. Lineage (NCBI taxonomy): Eukaryota > Metazoa > Chordata > Mammalia > Carnivora > Mustelidae > Taxidea > Taxidea taxus. Next base: position 61,100 of record ML106851.1, read on the forward strand.
GCAGTAGTGAGGCACAAGTCTGACTTTGTCACCAATAAGGGGCACTTTAGCAAGAGCTGAACATCTATCTGACAGTAGATGTTCAAACACCGACCATCCCATCAGGGCAGTTACTGTGGAGGGCAGAACACACAAGAGCATCACACCTGGCTGAGTGCTTAATGACCCAGTTCAGAAATCATGTCCTATTAGCAACTCACCTGTCTGATGGACTGGGACTGGGAAACATCATGCCGTCCCTGCTAGAGGATTTTTCTTTAAAACAGCTGGAATATATTTTTGGAATAAATTCAATGAGGAGATAACTGTGACTTCCGGAGATTCTTTCTCTGTTTGAAAAATAACACTGTAAAGAGACCTCAATTATCTTATCTTGCTTATGTATATGAGTAATAAACGTGGCCCTACAAATTAGGTGAGTCATACCCACCACAGAATATTTGTGGTACCCATGATAGTGGCAACACACTGTGATTTACTGAACCACTCTGAACTTTCTTCCCTGGCCTAGTCCACATGTTTGTAAGTGCGATAACTAGGGTCTGTGAGTAAACCAATTTATTTTTCCCACTCTAGATAAAAATTGCTGATTTTAATTTTTTTTAAGATTCTATTTATTTATTTGAGAGAGAGGCAGAAGAAGGAGGGGCCGAGGAGGAGGGAAAGGGACAAGCAGACTCCCTGCTGAGCAGAGCTGGGAGCCCGACAGGGGCTTGATCTCAGGACCCTGAGATCATAACACGAGCAGAAGCCAGACGATTAACCGACTGAGCCACCCAGGTGCCCCAAGAATTGCTGATTTTAAAACTTTCCTTGGCTATCTCTATGTTTCTGAATCTGAGTTCTCCACAAGGCATGGATATCTAGTCTGGATATTTTTAAAAATAGGATCCAGCTCAGCATATATCGCATAGAGCATCAGAGCAGTGCCTGAACATAATATGAGATAAGTTCCAGGTGAGTTGTCATCTAATAGGGAAATTTGTGGAAAAGCATAGTCCAAAAGGGTTTGTTAGATGAACATTTAACCTCTTCTAGGTTCCCCTCACTTAGCATACAGTAAATGAAGACTAAAATTGATAAAAATGTTAATAAAAGTAGCTTAAAATACTAAAGACAATCTTTTTTGTTCACTGATCTTGATCTCTGTGACATGGATAAATGCATCACGCTCATCGTCATGGGAGCAAGTAAGTAGAAACCCAAGAAAATAATAAAGAAATGCTAGGGCTCCCAGATTAACCACATGCATGAGTGCACGCACACACACAATTCTGATAGCCAGTCAGTTCTCACCAACAGTAACATGGAATGTCATTATCTCGTAAGCAGATCCTGGAAACAGCCTACTTGAATTCTAGCTAAATAATTACTTGAGAGTATCTTTAGAACCTAGGGATTTCAGATTTTGGTGGCAAGAGGCATATAATGGGCTATAAGCCAGTTTAGAATGATCAGGCTACAACAAGAAAGGATCCATGTGCAGACCCAGGTCATTCTGTTGTAATTTCTGATGCCTAACCTATGAAATACAGTCACTGAGAATGACTAGGAATTGTGTCTATCTACAAATATACTAATTGTGTTTTTCTTTTTCTTTTCAATCCCAGGAGGTGAATTAGTTGTCCCTCTTCTTGTAGAAGACCCTTTAGCTACCCCTCCTATTGCTACTCGTGCACCTTCCATTACACTCCCCCCTACCTTTCGCCCCCTCCTCACCATTATTGAGACCACCAAAGATTCCCTGTCCATGACCTCTGAGGCGGGGTTACCTTGCTTGTCGGACCAAGGCAGCGATGGTTGTGATGATGATGGCTTGGTGATATCTGGGTATGGCTCAGGGGAAACCTTTGACTCTAACCTGCCCCCTACTGATGATGAAGATTTTTACACCACCTTCTCCTTGGTAACAGATAAGAGTCTTTCCACTTCAATCTTCGAAGGTGGCTACAAAGCACATGCGCCCAAGTGGGAATCCAAGGACTTTAGACCTAACAAAGTCTCCGAAACTAGTAGGACTACTACCACATCTTTGTCCCCTGAGCTGATCCGCTTCACAGCTTCCTCCTCGTCTGGGATGGTGCCCAAATTGCCAGCTGGCAAAATGAATAACCGTGATCTCAAACCCCAGCCTGATATAGTCTTGCCTCCGTTGCCCACTGCCTATGAGCTAGACAGCACCAAACTGAAGAGCCCACTAATTACTTCCCCCATGTTCCGTAATGTGCCCACAGCAAACCCCACGGAGCCGGGAGTCAGACGGGTTCCGGGGGCCTCAGAGGTGATCCGGGAGTCGAGCAGTACAACAGGGATGGTCGTCGGCATTGTGGCTGCTGCTGCCCTCTGCATCTTGATCCTCCTGTATGCCATGTACAAGTACAGGAACAGGGACGAGGGGTCCTATCAAGTGGACGAGACGCGGAACTACATCAGCAACTCGGCCCAGAGCAACGGCACGCTCATCAAGGAGAAGCAGCAGAGCTCGAAGAGCGGCCACAAGAAACAGAAAAACAAGGACAAGGAGTATTACGTGTAAAAATGACACCGCTAACAATCACGTGAATTTATGACACAGAATTATTTCTATATACATCTATAAATACTTGGAAAATGAATTTCACAGATGTCAGAACTGTTGTTACTATGAGATGGGGTGTACCATGACTATGGTGGGGAAAACCATTTTTAAAAGGACACACACAAAGATGTACCTACCTATAAAATTCAGCCATGGCTGCTTTGATTCAGTCATCGCTCGGAGACAGAACATTCTCTCTGCCCTGCTGTATCATAAAGCACACACTTTGCGCTCCGGAGCAAGCCGATGGCTCCCCCACTTTCGCGGACTTGGAAGCTTCCTTCTCTTGAGGACTTTTCACCCAAGGTAGAAGACTTCATGGCTTACTTGTTCCATAACTCCAAGTGAGTCTGTAATGATGTTTGTGAAGCTTGACTGTAACAATGTTTTTTCTTTTCTTTTGGTTTAATTATGTAAAAAACAAAAACAAAAACATGAAAAAAATTAAAAACGAAAACAAACAAAAAAACCCACCCTTATCTGGTTTTGGCCAGTGTACGTGTAACTTTTCAAGATCTGAGGGGAAAAAAAAATGGCTTTTGGGTTTTTCTTTATTTTTTGAGAATGACTGGACATAAGAAGAAGAAAAAACAAAACAAAACAAAACAACTCAGAAAAACGAAAGTAAGAGAGACTATTGCCATATGAACTCAAAAGCTACCATGGTGTTCACTCTACATATCAGGTTGTGGTATTTCTAGAATCTGTTGTTTGTTTCCTATATGATGCTTTGCTGAACACATAGCAAAATCACATGATGGATGATGGCATTGATTTGTAAAGCTGGTCCCTCAGGATCTAATTTCAGAATTTGCCACCCAAACCCTGCCCGGATGGGTTTAAGGCTGGTTTTATCAGAGCTACTGGCTTTACTTAACAATATTGTTCCTGTTCATTAGCCCAGCCAAATTGTGGTAAAGGAAAAAGCCCCACAAAACAGAGCCTTTCCTAGGGAAGGTGAAGAGGGGGTGGGCTGGATCTGTGAATGGCTGAAATGCATGCACATAATAAAAGACAAGACAATACTAAAAGTCTGTTCAAGAATCAACACAGACAGTAGGGGAGTTCAACGTGTGATGGACCCAC
>RCUC01150540.1:0-16983 GCA_003697995.1 Taxidea taxus jeffersonii
AAAAAAAAAAAAAAAAAAGCCAGTAGAAAACAAACAGGTCCAGAGATTTTAAAACACTGGCTTCCACATAACCACTTGAAGTTTTAAGAATACAAGAGGGAGCGCTTTAAAATGAACGGAATATGAAACGATGGCAAATCTTCATAGTCTCATTTATGTCTCCGAAAACAGGCTCTCTCCAGATCGGCCCACTTTGGCAGGCGAGGAGCGGCAATCACATTTACTCGAGAAATTATGATGTTACATAACTCAGTGGTGCCTGGTCTCGCTTCTGCTCTGTGTGTAAAATGTCATCTTGTATTAATTCATTAACTACATTCACTTTTCTTAAGAGCTTAATGAGCCCGCTGGCCAAATTACTAATATCAGAGTTGCCTGGGACCTGAGTTCTAAGTGCATAATCCATGGATAATGAAGTTTCCATTTATTCTGGCTGTCCCTCAAGCGCATGCCCTCGCGTTCCACGGTCAGACAGCTTGACTTCCGTCCCTGTAGCTGTCGCTAGGACTGCAGCAATCGTGGGCAATCTGTTAACCACCCAGAGACCACCGTGCTCTGGAAGCTGCCAGGAGCTCCCGCAGCTGCCCCTGGGAGGGTGGGCTCTATTGTCTCCAGCTCCGGGGCTGTCTCCAAGTCATCACAGATTTCTGTGTTAACACAACAGCTTTCTGGCCGGTGGCAGTCAGGTGTCCTGAGGAGGTGTGCCCCTTTCCTAATTCACACAGAGCTGTGTGGCCCGACGGAGCTGAGGTGGGGATGGGATGCTTGAGACGTGGTGTTCCTCTGCTTTCTAAAACATTCCTTCCTCCAGAAGCAAATCAAATTTTCTAGAAGGTACAATTTCTCACCTATCACACTGGCAAAGGCAGAGCTGGATTTCCCATTTTGCTGGCCAGGTCTTGGGAAAACAGGTGTTAATTATTCACACCTGTGGGAGGGGGAACGGGAAGCCCCCAGGGTGGTGACAGGGTGCACCATACACAATGAAATAAAAATGTACACGTCCTTTGGTCTAGCCATTCTGCTCTCAGGAGTCTATTTACCAGACGGACTCATGCACGAGAAATAACTTTTTAATATGCGTATTAACTGAAGCATCCTTTATAATAGCACTCGTATCAGAAATGACCTGAACGTCTCCCAAATGGCAGCCGGGCAAAATTAATCTTGGTGCCTCCATATGACTCCATACCTATTTATAAAATCAGGGCAGCACTACATATACTGATGTCGAACAATCTGAACAATATCTTGATCCATGAAGAGAAGTGAAGTTCAACGGAGAATACATGGGATATTTCTAGGCAGACACATGGAACTGGTAATGCTGGCAGGTCCCAGGGTGGAGGAGAGAGTCGAGGGGAGATTTGTTTACCCCTTTCTACTCTTTGTACTACGTTGTCCCTTCTAAAACCATGCCGACTGTCCATGACCTTTGGTACTTCCTAGGCTGACGGCACGTCTGTTTGCTTTCCTTCCTTCTCTCCCTGTAACGTGAGACCCTCTTGGGGTTCATGCCTCACGGTCACTCACTCGAGAACCCCCACAAACTTAACACTTCCCGAGTATGGCATCAATGCCTCCTGCCCGACCTCTGGAGTCCTGTTCTAGAATGTTCACTGCCCTGTTCATACTAGCTCATCATTCTTCTGAAAGATCAACTCTATGTGCCTTTAAAAAAATTTTTTATTTAAGTCTATTTTTCTCCAGATTACGTATCTTAAAAAGTCAGGTCGATGGAGGTATCTATAATTTGCATACAATCCGCTGTCCCCTTTTAAAATGTGCCAGGAGAGGCATTTCACAGAACGTTAAGACTTGCTTAACCATGACCACAAAAGAGACCCGGAACCCCGGAACCTTTGCACACCTTCCCACAAGCTCTCTCGTGCTCCTTTGCAGTCCAGGCACAGTCCCTGGAAAACATGCATCTGTTTTCTGCCCAAATGGATTCACTTTTCTCAGCAGGGCTTGTCATTGGAATCAAACAGTTTGCAGCCTATTGCGCCTGTCTTCCTCCACTTGGCATCTCATGCTCCTGAGATTCCGTGTTTCTGAGCATCGGTCTTTTTCTCCGACACGCCATCTCATTCCATCGGATGCAGGGATCACAATCTGTGTTGAGGGAGGGAGCTGGGCTGTCTGCAGTTTCTGGAATGCACATCATTGCATGGACATATAGTTTCTGATTTCTTGGGTTAAACCCTTAGGGATAAGGCTGCTGGGCCCTGCGGGAAGGGTATGTTTAACTTTATAAGAAGCTCTCACCCTGTTTCTTCACAGCGGCCGCAGCATTCCGCCTCCCCCCGGACATTCTGCACCCTCGCCAACACTCAGTGTGGCTAGCCACGTCAGCAGGTGAGCCGTGAAGGCTCCCCGAGGTGCCAAGTTGCATTTCCCAGCGACTAATGATGTTGTGCCTCTGTTTGCGTGCTCATTTGCCATCTGCAGATCTTCTTTGTTCAAGTGACTCTTGAAGTCTCTTGCCTATTTTAAAATGCGGTCATTTGACTCCTTAGTTGAGTAGTGAGGATCCCTTGTATGTGCCAGGATACAAGCCCTTTTCTAGAACCGGGTCTTGCAAATATTTGCTTCCCGGTTGGTGGCTTGTCTCTTCCTTTACCTTACTACAGTGCCTTTTTGAAGAGAAGTACTTAAACGTTTTCTATGAAGTCTATTGTATTAATGATTTCTCTTTATACTTCCCGTTTTTTGTACTCTGTCCAGGAAATCTTTGCCTAGAAGACGTTTCATAGCTTTAGCTCCTACATTTACTTCTCCGATCCACTGCAAGTTATTCTGTTTATGGTACAAAGTGCAGTTCAATGTTCTTTTCTGCCCACCCTTTGGATAATCAATTGTTCTAGCACCATTAGTCGAAAGCTTATCTTTTCCTATTGAATTACCTTGGCACCTCTGTTGAAAATCAAGTGACCACACAAGTCTAGGTCTGTTTCTAGATTCTCTGTTTGATCGAACCATCTACCACTCTTCATGCCAATAAGTGTGTTGGTAACTAGAGCTTTACAGCAAGTCTCAAAATCAGGTATTGTGAGTCCTATATGTTTTCCCTTCCAAACTGAACTTTATTTCTGGTTACAAAAATCCATGGGGAGGGGATAAAAAAAAAACCATTAAAAGGAAAGTCAAAATAGAAATGTTCATGGCTCCAAAACAAAAGAGTTAAGAGTCTGGTGCAGACCAGGGTTTGGCAACCTTTTTCTGTCAAGGGCTCGACAATTAATATTTCGTGCTTTGTGGGGCACACAGTTTCCCTCCCAACTATTCAACTTCTCTGTTGTTGTGCAAAGTCAGTACACCCGTGAGTACACCCATGAATGAGGACATTGTGTCCCAATCCAATGTTATTTACATAAATAAGCAGCAGCTTGGCTCATTGGCTGTAGTTTCTTGATTTACAGGGGGTACCCTTCAAAATTCTTCTCCACGCATGTCCACACACACAAATACTTTTGTTCCTGAATATAAATATTTCTGCATATGGACAACTTTCCTCACCCACCCACACCTTTGTTAAAGAGCAGCTCTGTGGGGTCCCACTCTAGAGATGCATCACAACTTAACAACCAACACCCTGGTCATGTACATTTAGGTCATCTTTTTTTCTTTTTTTCTTTTGGTTCTATGATCAACAACATGACACCACCACTCAGGCAGACCGACACGGACCGTGAGACTCACGGGGGTGGAGATGGGCTTGCTTTCTCCCCCATTTATAGTTGGTGCTCAACACATGTTGAGTAAGTTAGTGACCTGTGGTGACTAGTGTCATTTCTTAGGACAGACTCCCAGATGCTGGTCATGTCCTTGGCCCTCTGTTCTTCCAGGTTGAACATGCAGGCTGTCTTGAACTCTCTCGTCTTCTCTGTCCATGTGGAGCTACCACGTGTGGTCAGTTTCTGCTGTGTGGTGTTTCTCCCGTCTCTGTTTCTGGGCTCCAACTACCTGGCCTCATCCGTGCCCAGACTGGGAAGAGAAACTGCCTTGTGGGCCTTTCCATCTTCAGCCGTTTGTCCTCCAATCCTTTGGCAACACTCCCATCAGTCCGTGTCACTGTGTGATTCTTGTAAAATTCTCTGAACCAAGGACCCTCAGTGGCTCACATGGCCCTTGTTGGCCAGGCATTCAGACTCTGCCTTGGCTTCCCAGCACCAACCCTGAGGAGGTCTGGGGAAAGAAGGGCAGGGCTGGAGAGAGAAACACTATTTGCCATGGGACCTATACCCTACCTCACTCCTGATGTGAATTAAATAATAACACAAATAATACTAACCACCACCACCATCCATCCATATTTGCTATGGACTCGAAAATAGTAATAATAATGATAGCATCATAGCAATGATCATAGCAATGATCATCCTCCTGGTGGAACCCTCTGTGATGTGCATTCATTCTTCTAATCCTTCCCCCATCTATCATGAGCTGACGGAGGTCCCCCCCGCCAAACACAGGTCCACTTGGAATCTCAGACTGTGATCTACTTATAGTAAGGTCTCTACAGACCAAATTAAGGTAAAGCTCTCAAGATGAGGTCATCCCAGATGAGTGTGGGCTCTCCATCCAGGGATGAGGTTCTTTTAAGAGAGAGAAAAGGAGAAGATACCAGACAGATGAGGGAGAAGGCTATGTGAGGTGGAGGCAGGGACTGAAGTTGTGCAGCCCAAGCCAAGGAGAGAGGCAAGCACGGATTCGCCTCAGAGCCTCCACAAAGACCCAACCCTGCCAGTGCTTTGATCTGGGGCTTCTGGCCTCCAGAGCAGCGAAAGAATATGTTTCTGTTGTTTTAAGCCATCCAGTTTGCAATAGTTTGTTATGGCCTATGATACAAATACGGCATCATCTGAGGCACACCACTTTACAGAGGGGGAAATGGGAACCGGGGAGATGAAGTAACATGCCCACGTGGCCCAATGCCTCGGTTACTGTTCACAGCTACTGTTATAGCTCCCTAGAGGAAAAGCCAACCGAGCCACCAGGCGCCCCCACGAACCCCAGTTGTGACTGACAGCTATGGTACAGGACTTCTCAGAGCCTTTACCAAGCACATGTTCATTGTGAGGCTTCATGAGAGGATGTGGCTATTTCAACAACCTCGGTGCTATGTGAGATGAACAGGACCCCCATCATGTTCCAAAAAAGCACATTTGCAACCTTCTAGAAGTTGTCTTTTTACAACTCAGATAGGGGCATCCCTGGGCCTATTGTCAGGAGGAAGCTCTGTGACTGCGGCTGCCCACTTAGGAGGTGGACGCTGGGAAGCAAATGCCTCGGCCCCCTCCCCTGTCCATGCAGAGCAGCCCTCGCCCAGGGAGGCGGCACCAGGAGCCTTGACCGACCGCCTAGCAGCTGCTGAGTGAAAGAAGCTAGACTGCGCCTGGAGACCTGTATGACAGGCCCCCTGACACCACGGAGTTGGCAGGAGCTGATTCTACTCAGATGTGCCTGAAGCCCCAGGCCGCCCTGGGTCTGTGAGTCATCAGGTCTGCTGCAGAATCAGCTCACTCATACGGCGCCTGCCCTGGAAACCTGATTACCCAGGGAACTGCTGAGTGGGCGCCCTTGGAGCCTCCAAATGCAGAAACTTTCTGAATAATTTAGGGGAAATGGCTGAAGAGAGAAGCCTTAAAAGAGGGGCTCCCGAGAAGGAGCTCTACTGACATGAATGAATTCTCACCTTCTGGAGATTTCAGAATGTCTTAGCGATACGACTTGGGCCCCCACACCCCAGAGAGAAGGGCTATCTGTTTTGCACACCCTGGGTCTGGTGCTCCTGTCCCAGTGCTCCCAGTGCTGGAAGGACAAAGACTCCTCAAAGAGGAGTGCAAGACACAGCGATCCCAATGAGCACTCCATACGCCATCCCCCAGCCAGCCGGTCCTGGTCTCACACCCTCCACCATGTCCACCCTGTCCCCGCTGCAGTGGCTTCTCCCCCACCTCCGCTTGCCCTCTAGCCTTTGTTCCTTTGGCTGCACAGTCGGTCCTCTGAAACCTAAATGCCTTGTTCATGTCATTCCCCTACTCAGAACCTTCCAGCAGCTTCCCACATACTCCATATAAAGTCCAAATCTCCACCATGGTCTCCTCTTCTGTCCCTCCCTGGCTTCTTCTGCTACAGACTCACTGGCCTCCTGTGGTTTCAAAACATACCAAGCACAGGCCTGCCCCAGGGCCTTTGCCCCTGCTGTGTTCTCTGCTCTAGATGCTGCTCCCTGGGTATCTGCATCACTCACACTCTATCCCACCCAAGTCCCTGCTCCTAGCTCAGTGTCAGCAGAAAGACATCCTGAGCCACCACCATGCCTCTCTGTCCATCCCCTTCCCTGACCTTCTCTTCCTTCACAGCACCTGTCATGTCCACTGTATTTATATGCAATCATCTCTTTCCTACTGGAATGTGACTCTGGGTGGCAGAGCTGTATTCTGCTCATCAGCATGTCCCCAGGACACCAGGTGATGCTCTGTACAACAGTGCTGGTGGAAGTGTCACCAACTCTGAGCGTCACCAACTCTGGTGGCTCTCAGAGTCTGCTCTCAGCCTGCTGTCCTCCCGCCAGAAGCACCTGTGTCTTCCACGTGCGACTCCCCACCTCCCATGCTGAATGCTTCATGGCTATGAGCTTAGCCCCACAGGTGAGAAAAGTCAGTCTCAGAGAAGTCAGGTCCTGAGTCTTGGGTCACACAGCTGGGAAGTGACAGAGATGAGACTTGAGCCCTGGTCTGTCTGACCAACACCCAGAGATTCACACTGTACAAGCTCTGCCAGCTCAGGACTGTAGAGAGTTGTGGGCGATAGAAAAATTGTGCGAGTGCTCGGTGTACAAAAACACAGTCCCATCCTTCCAGAACCTTCCCTGTCATAAATCAGATGGGCGCAATGTAACCCTTTCCCAGAGTCACGAGAGACCCAGCACCTCACAGGGCTGGGAGTGTGGAACCAGCGCACAGCGTGCTCTTCTCCTGGAGCGCCCGAGATGGCGCCCAGAGCCAGTCAGGCCAGGCCAAGCCTGTGGAGACCTGCAGACTCGACCTGACTCTGCCGCCGCTCCCAGCCCTGTCCGAACCTTCTACTTCCCAAGGGCAAGGTCCCAGCTCCTCACTGGGACACTCAGCTCTTCCCACTTGGTTCCTCCCTCCTCCTCTCTCCTCTCATGGCTTCCACCCCGATCTGCCCTCCCAGGCCCTGGCCAGCCCAGCCCGGAACAGGTGCTCGGGTCTTCGGGTCCAGCCACAGCCTTCCCGCCTGGTGCCCACCTCCTGTCAAAGCGCACCTCGCGGCCTCCTGGTTTCAGGGGGAGAACAGAAGTTTCACGAGGAGGCCAGGAAAGCTGTTCCCAGCCTCAGGCCTGAGCTGGCGAGCTTGTGGCTCGTAGGATCAGGGGACACCTGGGAGCCTCTAGCCGAGGACTGTGGCCCCCACCAGCGTGCGGCCTTACGGACAGGAAGCAGAGGAACAAATACGCTGACCTTTCCTCTTCCCACCCCCCTACCTGCTGCTGGTGCCTCCCACTGGTCACCACTGTCAGACGCCGGCCAGGAGGAAGGCCCAGCAGAGGCAGCCCGGGGAGGCGGACGGCGGTGCAGGGAGAGGGGCTGGAGGGGGCCCACCGAGAGCACCCGGGGGGGGGGGCTCCTGGCTGCTCTATGTGACTCCACCCCTTCCCCATCGCGACCTGGCACATTCGGCCACCCTCCCAGTGTGCCCTCAAATGCTACAGCTTTCATGAAGGCTTCTGTGTCCCCTCTGTGGGACTGACATGCCATCCTCCCCTCTGCTAGACCCCTCATGACATCTTGCTGTCTGCCACATCTGACATCATATGACAGGTGAGGGCGCCTGGGGGGACGGGCCCCACCATGGCCCCGCTGGCCCAGGGCTGAGCACACGCAATGGCCGTGCCTGCGACCCCACTCAGGGAAGCACCTCCCCTCATGCCCGCTTCCTCCTCATGCGCCAATAAACAAAAACCAACCAAAGGCGAAAAGCAAGGCCTATTTCTTCAGAGCTTGCCTTAGCAAGGGAGGCAGCCACTAGCCCCAGCATTCAAGCGGAGCCTCGGAGGCAGGCTAAGGAGCGGGAAAACTTCAGCGTGGTCGAGGGGAGGCCTCAGGGGTGTCCCGAGTCGGGGGCTGCGGGCGCACCCACTAGAAGCAAGACACCCCCTGTGATTGGTAACATAGCTGGCTTTCTCTGCTTGGCCCCGATTTGGAAGGAGGGGCACAAATTAGGGAAGCTGTCAGTTTATTAATCGGGACTTGGATGCTCTGGGCCCCCTGTTGCAAGGGTCATCGTTTGGCTTCCCGGCTGGTCACTGTGGCAACTGGATCGGCGTCCTGGGCTCCCTGCTGGAGGTCGTGGGTCACACATCTGCGTTCACACGTGATCTGGCCATTGTTTATGCTGCCTTTCACCAATGATCCAACCCACGTCCCCGAGTCTGGCCCAAATCCCACTCCTGTCTGAGTCTCTGCAACACCTCGGGCCGGTGTAATGCTGGGTCTCCTCGCCTGTACAGTAGGGGCAGTAAACACCCCCTGCCCTGCAGCGTCGCTGTGGGGCTGAGCACCGACACACGCAGGGTCCTCAGGGGGGCAGGGCAGTCCACCGACGCAGTCCCTGATAATGCCCCGCGCACCTGTCTGCTCACAGAGGGAGGGAAGGGGGTGGGCGCATGAATGGGGACGGGGGACTCAGCTAAACAGGGGCAGCGTGCAGGGCGGTTGGTCTGTGTCTGGAAGTCTGACCGACTGGTGGAGAGATGCTTACTGCATCTTCATAATCGTCCTGTTAAACTGGGGTTAAAAACCCGTGCCCTGCGCGGAGCTGATGCGGACGTGAAAGGCTATTGTGTGGAATCGGAACCAAGTGAGCCCCCGGGGAGCTCGCTTCTGGGACTCCTATCGCCTGTGCGGTCTGGTCCCCTCACGTGGTTAGAAAGGGCCTCGTGAGTGTGGGCTAGCGGAGAAGAGGCAACACTGCCCAGGGAGGCAGGAAGGACACAGGATTTTAGGCACACAGAGCCTGTGGCCTTCCAAGGATGGAAGGGAACTAACACTCCCCAGTGGGCTAGTGGTTAGAATTCCACGCTCTCCCCAAGGATGGAAGAGAAGACTGAGGAGGAAAGTCTGGCCCTGTGCTCAGTGCTGGGGACTCTAGAACCAAAACGACAGAGACCTAACCGGGAGGAGCTTACTGCAGAGAGAGGCACCGGGACCCACTTCTCTCCAGTTCCCAGATGACCTCTATTGCCTTGGGCCCATTCTCTTCAGCTTGAAAGCTTCCAGGAACTCTCTTGGCTATTGTAAACCGAAAGCATCCACCCTTTCTTGTTTAAAAAAAAAAAAAAAAATCCCATGGGGGCTGCACCTTTATGGGTCCCTATTTAAGCACATCTTGTGTCCTATTTAACTGAGGACTGAAAAAGTTTAAAGGACAGACCAGGAAATGCCTGAATCCAAAGAGAACCACGAAACCCCACTGAACCATTGCCATGGCAACTCAAGTTTCTAAAATTAACTGGAAGGAGGGGGAGGGTAAAATCCATGCTGCTGGCCTGCCCTGCATCAGATGGACCCCCAAGCCTGAAGAAAATCAGGGACCCACCTGCCAGGAGGGAGCTAGAACTCCAGGACCACCCAGGGCCAGGAGACAAGCACTAGAAGATTAGGTGCAAAATTCGAGAGAGGGGAGAGGAAAAAGACACGAGAAAGTTGTAAAACTGAAGATAGAAGGAAGCAGACATCTTCCTGGGAATTCCTTATTCTAAGAGACCAAAAGTGTTTTTCCCCCCACCCCTGCCCCTCATTTATGCCTACTCTTGGGCATAGGGGGCAGGGAAGCATCCTTGAAAGGCCCTGCATTTTCAGCACGGGCTGCTCAGACAGCCAGGTGTTGCCAGGGGCCCCTAATTTACAAGCTGCTCCTGGCAAGGAGGGTGTCGTGGCTTGGCGGAAACTGTCTATGATCCTGGAGCTCTCTGAGGCCTGCTAAGGACCTCTGCCCTCTCAGAGCTTGATCTTGGCCTCTGATGAGGGAGAGTGCCAACAATAACCCGGGGAGCGAGTTGGCGTAGGGCCTTTGCTAAGGAACAGGCACAGGGCCGTTACAGAACTCGCTGGGGACTCCGGAACTTAATTGGCTGCTTAAGGTAGAAAAGGGCATTTTTTATTAGGAACTCAGATTGATACCAAAACGCAGTGATGAGGGTAATTGAAGCGAGGGCCTGGGTGGCCTTTTTAGAACTCTGTTCAATTGTGTCATGGCTTTAAAAAATGTCAACAGAGGAGCACAGTGGAAGGCAAGGGGAGGGGCGGACAGTAATGTCCTTCTTTGGTGCTTCTACCGCAGACCACAGAAAGCAAAAGCAAAAGTGGGAGTCAGCCAGGGCTGTGGGACTTGGTGATAAGCTCAAGGATTGGGATCCATGTTCTAATCATTCCAACTATCAAAGGGGAGACCTCCGGGGCACCCTCCCTCCGGTGCACAAAGTGGCTTTGGGCAACCCAGGCTCCCCCGGGGGAGAACAGAGGTCACTCCTACACGTGTGTGCCTGCTTCCGAAGGATGCCCTGGCCTCCTGGAATCTGCTGAATCAGAAGGGCCACGCAGAATTACTCTTTCTACTGTTTACTGTATCTCAACCTGGAGTGTTTGGTGGAAGCGGCAAAATTAAATGCTTAGCAGACATTCTTTGAACTCGATGGTCAGTTGGTTTCTGGTCTGGTAATGCGGTGGGCTGCAAGGCAGTGGTCTGTGGGGTCTGCAGCATCAGCAGCCCGGCCCCAAGGGAATCCTGCTAACTCAAGTGGGATGCGGGGGTGGGGGGCTGATGATTGGCAGTTCATGAGACCCGAGTAACTGTACACAAACAGCATTGCAGGGAGAGGCTCACCTTAAAAACCAGGGGGAGGGAAAATCAACCTCAGGCCTGCCAGCGTGGAGGCAAATAAAAATCTCATGAGTGGGAGCTGAGAAAACAAACAGCATCAACGTCAACTACGATCCCCTAAGGGCATCCCTGCCACCCTAGTGTCGGACGTCCCAGCTGGGTCCTGCTTTTCCTTTTCCATTTATGACCAACTCGTGTTTCCATTCATGACCAATTCATGCCAACAGTGCTCCCAGATTCTGGGACGAGTTACCACGATCTGTTTCGTGGATTTCCTATATGACCTTCCTAGTTGGCTTCCCACTGTCCAGTCTTTGCTCCTCTCCATTTTCCACGTGGCATGCAGAGAGCTTTTTAGGAAGTAAGTAAGATGGCTGCTTTGTCCTCGAAATCCAACTTCCTAACATCGGTCTCCAGGGGCCTCTCGGATCTGCCCTTCATGCTTGAACACCCTGACTGGAGCCATTTGCCTTCGAGCACCGCATACTCTAGCCCGGGGATCAGGGAAGACTGGCCTGCTGCCTGTTTCTAGAAATAAGGTTTTTTTACGTATAGTTTCCATCTGCGTTTACGCTACTGTGGCTGAGCTGCGTACTTCTGACGACAGGCTCTAGGGTGCACAAAGCCCCAAACACGGACGGCCTGGCACACACGGGTCTGATTCTGATCGCTTGAGCAGCCTGACATGTAATGAGTGATGAGCTGAGGGGGACACCAGCCGCCTTCATCCAGGGCAGGGTCTCTGGGAAGTCACTCCACTACCCCAAACACAGCAGTCATGAACAGCTCATAGGGCCGCACAGGAAGGAGACAGAGAAATGGGGACATCAGGGAAGAAATCGAGCACACCCCTTCCCGCCATGCCTCCCCTGGCTCTGGCTTTAGGTTTGCCTAAAGGTTGCCTGTAGAAGCCGGTGACGGAGACTTCCCAGAGGATGTGACAGACTTGGTGTCAAGCCAGGATACGAAACACCCGAACGGTTAAAAATCTGCTTGCTCTGTGCAGCCACTACCTCCCTGTGTGGCTGCCCAGTCCTGTCTGACTCGGCCATCCTGCCTTCGGAGAGGCACTGGGAGGACTCCTGCTTCCCCACTTTCTGAGAGGAAGGCTGGTGCAGCTTTTTTTTTTTTTTTTTAAAGATTTTATTTATTTATTTGTCAGAGAGAGTGAGCACAGGCAGACAGAGTGGCAGGCAGAGGCAGAAGGAGAAGTAGGCTCTCCATCGAGCAAGGAGCCTGATGTGGGACTCGATCCCAGGACCCTGGGATCATGACCTGAGCTGGAAGCAGCCGCTTAACCAACTGAGCCACCCAGGCATCTCTGGTGCAGCTTTTACTGTTCTCCAAGACAGGGTGCTGGAAGGTCCATTCTAACGCCAGAGGGGCCCCTGGGCACCAGGTCACCGAACCTGGCTGTTCCAGAAGAGATGACTAACTACGGGGCTGGAAGCAGTAGAGGATTCCGTTACCTGCTTGATTCTTTTTTTTTTTTTTTTAAGATTTTATTTATTTGACAGACAGAGATCACAAGTAGGCAGAGAGGCAGGCAGGCAGAGAGAGAGAGGGAAGCAGCCTCCCTGCTTAGCAGAGAGCCCAATGTGGGGCTCGATCCCAGGACCCTGAGATCATGACCTGAGCTGAAGGCAGAGGCTTAACCCACTGAGCCACCCAGGCACGCCACCTGCTTGATTCTTTAAAGAGGAGACAATCACCACGTATCCCCAGGGCCGTTTCCAAACCCATGTGTCCCTGTCAAAAGCTCTCCAGACACCAAAGACAGGCCACAGAGCTCAGGCAAGCATTTTTTAAACACTAATGGGGCTGTGTTAAAACCAGCAAGTGAAGAAATCAAAGCCTCCTGTCACTGACAGGGGCCCAAGCTGGCCTCCTCAGGGAGAGAAACAAGACGATGACACAGATATGATCAGTCCCATGCCAGGCCAATAGCAGAGCAACGTGCGTATCCATTAACCATTTACTGACCATCTGCTGGGGGACAGCAAGGGTGCTGGGACATTCTGGGTCACTGCAATGCGGCTGGAGTTACTAGAGAACGGACAGGCAGCCCAGGGAACTTCAGAGCTCTCACGGCTGCTTAGATTTTTTTTTGATTTTTAAAAATATTTATTTATTTATTTATTTGACAGACAGAGATCACAAGTAGGCAGAGAGGCAGGCGGAGAGAGAGGGGGAAGCAGGCTCCCCGCTGAGCAGAGAGCCCGATGCGGGGCTCGATCCCAGGACCCTGGGATCATGACCTGAGCTGAAGGCAGAGGCTTTAACCCACTGAGCCACCCGGGCACCCCTAGATTTTTTTTTCATTTATTTTCTGAGTCAGCAATAGATGCCTGGTTCAAAACTCAAAAGGTAAGGATCTGCAGAGAAAAGTAAAGCTGTTCCCCCTACTGTCCCCCAGCCACCAGAGTCCCCTCCCTAAGAGGCAGCCACGGGTACCACTGTATTTCGCTTGGTCTTCCAGAACTAGTCGGGCATATATTAGCAAATACCTATTACTTTCAGTACACATTTTACGTATCTATTATTGTTACTCAAATTTTTTTTTCACCTAATGACACACATCAATACACTAATTTTTCTTTTTTAAAACTAAGTACCATTTTGCCTTTTTAATAAATACCTACACAGCACGCAGTATAGGCCAGGCTCTCCTTTTTATTTTTATTTATTTATTTTTTATTTTTTATTTTTCTTAAAGATTTTATTTATTTGACACAGAGAGAGAGAGATCACAAGTAGGCAGAGAGGCATGCAGAGAGAGAAGGGTAACAGGCTCCCCGCTCAGAGAGACAGATGCAGGGCTCGATCCCAGGACCCTGAGATCATGACCTTAGCCGAAGGCAGAGGCTTAACCCACTGAGCCACTCAGGTGCCCTTCTCCTTTTTAAAACAAACAAACAAACAAACAAACAAACAAAACTTATCTTGAGGTAGATTGGATTTACAGGAGAGTTGCAAGAATAGAACAGAGACTTCCCATACACCGCTCCATCCAGCTTTCCCCAACGTTAACACCTTACCTAACCACAGAATGACAGTGAAAACTAAGAGGTGACTTTGGTATAATTTATATTCACTAAATTCTAGGATTTTTTCCAGACTTTTCCAGTTCTCCACTGATGTCCTCCTTCTGTCCTACCTACCAATCTAGAGCATCTGCTTCTTCTATGCTGTGACAGCCTCTCAGGTATTTCCTGACCTTGACCCTTTAGAGGAAACGGAGAGGTTATCCTGGAGAATGTCCCTCCCTCTACGTGGGCTTTCCTGATGGAGTTTCATGATCAAAGAGAAGACGTGTTCTTGAGAAGACTGTCACAGAGGGGCTGTGCCTTCTCCGTTGTGTGAGGACAGCTGCTGTGTGACGTTAACCAGTGTCGATAGCCACAGTCGTCTGGTTCACAGAAGGTGGCATCCGCCCAGACTGTTCCCTATCAAGTGATTTTTCCTTCTGGAGTTAATATAGTCTTGGAGGAGATCTTTGACACTATGGAACTATCCTGTTTCAGCTCCGACTTCAGACTTTCCCCACTCATGTTAGCATTCATCGGGATCTTGCCTGCAGCCATTGTTATGATTCTGCTGCTTTAATGGGGTTTCTCAAGCTCCCTCGTGCCTTCTACATCCCTTACCTGGATGGAACTGAGCAGGAAGGAGGAGCTGCCCCTTCCTCCCATTTATTTATTTGGTTACTTACTGACATCAGACAGACTCATGAATATTTATTTTACTCTCCGAGCTATAATCCAATACTATTACTATTTAATTTATTACCTAGGTTGTTCCAATTCTTGGCCACAGGGCGCTTCTCCAGGCTGGCTCAGCTTCTGTAACCTTTCAACACACCCCTATGATTCTGTTTGTCTGTCTCAGGGACTACTTATTTACCTTCTGGCAGAAAATACTTCAGACTCAGACCTGGAATCAATACAAACTCTTCTTTTATTTATTTAAGATTTTTATTTGAAAGGGAGAACGCGCAAGAGCCAGCATGAGCTGGGGCAGGGGAGAGGGAGAAGCAGGCTCCCAGCTGAGCAGGGAGCCCAATGTGGGACTCGATCCCAGGGCCCCCAGGTCATGACCTGAAACAAAGGCAGACGTGTAACTGACTGGGCCACCCAGGCACCCCGACTCTCTTTTCACAAGTAGCTGCATGGTGTGCTCCTTGTATAGATGTAGCACTGATCATGTAACCAGAACCCATGATGGGCACCTAGGGTCTACTCCCAATCTTTTCCTATTATCATCTTTGACAATAAAAAATTCCTCATGGATAGGTCATTTTGCAGCTTAGCAATCGTGAAAGTAAGACCTGAAATCTTTACACAGGCCCCTGAGGGCCCTCTCTGACCTCGGGTCCTGTATTCCTTCCCTTCCCACCCAATGTGGTGGGCAACCCCGAAGATGGCCCCTCTCTTTTCTGCTCCTGGGATTCAAGCTCTCATGTGAACCCATTCCTATGAGTCAGACTGGACTTATTTTCTCGCTTCTAATGAACAGAATATGGGAGCAGTGACAAGCTGTCACTTCCAATGAAGCCTGTGGCTTCTGTGTTGTGTTAGGTGCTTGTTCTCTCTCTCTCTCTCTCTCACACCTGCTCCAAGGACCATGACGGGAGTTGTGCTAGAGAAGTCTGGCAAGGACCTGTGGGAGGCCCTCCACCTTCCAGCCAGCCAGCAAGGACCAGGGCCCTCATCCCAGCAGCCCACCAGGAACTGCACCCTGCCAACGGCTACGCGAGTGAGCCTGGCCGCTGCTCCCCCCGGTGCCGAGCCTTCAGATGAGACCACAGTCCCGGCCAAGAGCATCACAGTAAGCTCTAAGAAGACACAGAGCCAGAGCTACTCGTGTACAAAGGAACTTCCCGGTGTCAAGTCATGTCTTAGGAACTGCTAAAAGTGGACAGCAGTCTCACTACTCACGGGGCTACAGGAAAATCATGGCCTGTTTGTAACCGTATGCTTGTTATAACCCAACTCTTATATCCTAGATGCCCTTCCTTCTTAGGACTGCCACTGTCCTTCCCCACATGTCCTCCCAGTCATATCCTCACCGGCCTTCAAGACTCAGATGGCCCCTGAGCTACTTTCTCCTGACTTCTCCCTCACCCCCACGGCACTCCAACCGGAAATAACTTTTCTCTGCTATAACCTTCCACTGCCCCTCACTTGGTCCCCTGAAGGCCACTTCTTATTCTCTCCCTAGCTGTAGAGTTATTGACACAGCTGGTTTCCTACAAAGAACACCCTAAATTTCTTGAGGGTTGGATTCCCATTTCAGTCTCGTTTATAATGCGTTCCTCTTGCTTCCAAGCACTAAGCTCAGACTTACACATCTCTATTGGGTACTTCATAATACCTGCAGAACCAGTAAGTAATTATAAGCCTTAAATTCAGGGTTCAGAATCCACCTACAGTCACAATGCTTACCGCACACAGTATTAGCCATTATGAGCATGATTATCACCACTCGGTATTCCATAAATGCATACTCTCTTTTCTCACAAGGATTTAGTCTTCTGGGCTCCCCACGGTTTTCCTCCCCAATTTTAGAACTTCCAAGTTTAGAGGAAATAAGGGATCGTTCCGGACCAAAAGTTGAGGACCTCGGGCTTCGTTCTGTTGTTTTGATGGACCAAGTGTCCCTTCTGGTGATGCCTTCACGCACAGCAACAAGGACACGCCGGTGTCCACACCAGCCCCACATCCTCGCTGGAGACTCAGGGCAGGGGCTAACCAAGTTCCCGTCAATTAATATTCTACTTATTGTGGAGAGTTTGCCGGCTACCCTATTGTCCCAGCAAAGCTTTCTCGCAATAGTATCTGTGTTCAGTTGCACTAATTGGACACACAAACGAGGTAGATAAAGGAAGACTCAGCTAATTATGTTTTGTTGTTGGCTCCAGGAGGAAAACTCATCATCAGTCATGATTACAGACTCCCCTTGTGGTCTCCACAGTACAGATCCAGGCTGGAGCTGTTCTGAAGCTTGTCTGATGGCAGATAAACAAGCTCTTAACCCTTTCTCGCCCCACACGAGACTTCTGAAGGAAGAAGA
>ML106852.1:0-25903 GCA_003697995.1 Taxidea taxus jeffersonii
GTGGTAGAGAGAACGGGAACACAATAATCCTCTTAAAACTCCCCAGCAGCAGTGGCACATCTGATTCCCCCTCACATTTTATTGGCCACGGCAAGGCACATGGCAAAGCCTGACTGACTGACGTCAATCAGGTGGGGCATCCTTGTGTGGAAAACGCACAACAAAGAGGGGCCCTACAATATTCAGTAAATGGTTATGGATGCTAAAACTGAGCTCAACGAAAGTTAGTCCAATGAAATATTTCTTTGCTTCAAGCTGACAAACCTAAACCCCACACCAACTAAAATCTTGCCAGAAACTTCTCTGCTATTCAAAAAGATACTCATTTCTTGAAATTTTTGACTTTAAAAATCACTCTTCTTTCAGTCATGGGGCCATGTTTTCTGCCACAGGCACCAGCTGCCTAAGTGTGTGGTCAGTTTACAGACCATACCAGTACACCACGTTGGAGAAAAGAAGGATAATAGGTTCAACAGCATCCACACCATCCCCATAATTTGTTTGCTTACTCTATGCAAGCTATCGATACGGACAGATAAGGTAATGCCCAGTCTCACAGGACTATCCAGTGAAGAGGGAACCTTGGAAGTCAGTTTCTCTGACCCCTTACGTAACACGAAAAAAGAGCTGAGTGATTTCCCAGACAGTAGTACAGCCAGGATTAAAATATGAATTGCCAATTTTTAAACAAGTGCTCTTTTGAAATAAGTCAATCAGAGAAAGACAATTATCATATGATCTCTCTGATACGAGGAATTGGAGAGGCAGGATGGGGGGCTATGGAGGATAGGGAAAGAAAAAATGAAACAAGATGGGATCAGGAGGGAGACAAACCATAAGAGACTCTAAATCTCAAAACAAACTGAGGGTTGCTGGGGGGTGGGAGGGTCGAGATAGGGTGGCTGGGTGATGGACATTGGGGAGGGTATGTGCTATGGTGAGGGCTATGAAATGTATAAGCCTGATGATTCACAGACTGTACCCCTGGGGCAAATAATACATTATATGTTAATTTAAAAAATATATATATTTTAAAAAGTGCTCTTTTAATTATAGCATAGCCTTGCCATACGGAGGGTCACCACTGAACAGATGAGGAAACTGAAACCCAGGGCTAAAGGGACTTTCTCAAAGCTACACACATTATTAGTTCTATTTTGCTTGGCCACACAGAAAGAAATCTAAGTTGCTTCAGCATCTAGGATGGTACCTGCTCTTCACTGAAGGCTCAAAGAAATTGTTCATGAACTGAACTGAACTGATTGAATTTAATTGAGTTGAACTGAAATCACAGAAAATGTAGAGATGCTTTTCTTTTGCACTACATAACCCTTGTTTTCATTTCCCCTGGAGTTTTAAGCTTGCCAAACCAGCAAGTTATACACCAACAACTATGACTTTGCTAGTTTCTCCTCTATAATATCCTTGTTCCCTGTTCCTTCCATATTTATAACTACCATCTTCTCTGAGCAGAAACAGATTAATACCTAGAAATCTTGTCATCTCATGGCATTTACAGAACAACATAGGATCTGGAAAGCAAAATCAACAATAATAAGGGCCCTGAAAGATCATTAGACAAAGAACTTTATTCCCTCTGAGTTAAGCAGGTCAGTTTAAAAAAATGACATAACCCAGATGTTCTTAAGCCACAGGAACAAATGCTATTAAGTCACTGTCTCTCGACAACTAAGTGATATGTACGAGGAATGGGAATTAAATTTGGAGAGAGAATACAGATTCTGGCTGGGCTCCAGGGCTGAAGGATATTAAATAAGAAAGAAACAATAGCACTGTCAAGTCTAATTGTTTAAAACATAAAACTCTTTCCATATGTCTCGAGACAAACAGAGTTGCACAGCATTGGGATGCACTGTGAAGTCAAGCAAAGAGAAAGAATAGCATGTACCATTTGGAATGAAAAACTGATCTATGGGGAATTTGACTCTGCTCTTTTTCCCCTCTTCTCCTCATGTCCCACCCAGGCACTTAGACATTTGAAATAGCTATAGGAAACACATACCATGAAGTCTCTTTTTTGTACGAGATTTGACTATAGAATGAGAAATGATGGGCTTTGTGGACATACAGAATTTGGTTCCAACCCTGACCATGCTCCTTCTTGTTATGTGACCTGAGGCTCAATTTTCTGACCTGTAAGCAGAGATTATATTCTTATGGTGCAAGGATGTGTTTAGAATTAAATGAGATAACCCATAATAAAGTCACTAGCACTTGGTAGACATTCATTATGATATACCTTCTTTACATTTTCCTTTAAACAATGGAGATGCAATCATCCACATAGCAGCTCCATAGAATTCTGTGATGAAATGAGAACAATTTTTCACTCATTGACAATAAATTGAGGGATGTCTGCATCTCATCGCTTCGATTAACAAACACAGATTTACTGAGCACTATTCACAGGCAAACCTCTGCAGTAGGTATGATAAAGGTCACAAAGTGTTCTTAGACAAAATGCATGAAATGAAGGCATTTGCTCAAGATTCCTTTTGCCAGTTATCACTTTAAGCAATCAAGAGTATCTGGCCTTTTAAGTATTTTTATTTATGGAATGTATGAGTTCAGTATAGGAAAATGATGAAAAAAAAAAAAGAAGAAGAAATACTTAGGGTGCCTGGGTGGCTCAGTTGGTTAAGCAACTGCCTTCGGCTCAGGTCATGATCCTGGAGTTCCAGGATCAAGTCCCACATTGGGCTCCCTGCTCAGCAGGGAGTCTGCTTCTCCTTCTGACCCTCTCCCCTCTTGTGCTCTCTCTCAGATGAATAAATAAAATCTTTAAAAAAAAAACCAAACTTAGACTCAAGCTAAAATTAGTGAGTTTTATTTCATACTAGATTTGTTGGAAACTATGCTTCTAACAAGTTTTGTGTTACAGGTATGTATCTGTATCTTTGTCTGTATCCATAAAGCCAGTAACTGTATATACATTGTTTCATCACAGAAAGAGTACTGTGCTGGGGGTTCAACCCCTGCCTTCCCATGTTCTAATGGGAAGAATTGTCCTTGTGTTGCTAGCTGGAATCTCGATTTCCTCACTATAAAATTAGATTTCCCAAATAGATTTCCTAAAGTCACTGCCATATGTAGAAGTTAAAATGTAGCATAAAACACTTGTGACTCTTCACTACTGTACTGTGTGCGTATGCGTATTTATGAAAAATATGTTCATTGCCAACAACACAACTCTACAGCAATTTCATGAAGACAGATAGCATCACATGAAAGCAATTTCACATAATACACTAAGTTGTCAATAAATGAAAAGTTCTCAGAAGACTCAAACTGCTGTTTCAGTATCTCGTAGGACAGGCCAGAGATGGTTTTGAGGCTAATACCAGAGCTCTTCTCCTTTGGTCCCTTGGGGCTACTACAGATCACAGGGATGATCATAGGCCAGTTGGATGCAGAGTTTTGGAGGTTTAATTGATCTCATGATGCCTTACCTGTGGCTGCAATTAAAACCCCACCCCAAGACTACAAAGGGCATGGAAAATTCCGGTAAGATTTTAACAGAAGAGGCACTGCCCAGTGTTACAGTATTTTTGACCTTCACCTCCCAATTCCCCCTTGACCTCATCACTAAAACAACATAAATTCCACTGCAAATAACTAGAATCATTAACACCAGAACCAGGAGGGTAAGGCTTGGGAAGCTCGCATTGTCAGCGGTCTCATCATCTTTATGACCTCCTAGCACTGCAAAAATCACTCAATGGAGCCCTACATACTTCACATTTCTAACTATTCCAAATTCCCGGTGTGTCTGAATATTTTAATTTCTCATATATTATTTATAAGGACCAGCACCCATATATCAAACAGCCTTTTTAATATAGCTTTTACAACAAAAATTGAATACATGCATTATTTTCCTGTTCCACAATTATTGCAATCTAATGTAGAAATTTGCCCTGATAGAAGGAAAAATACAGAATAAGGAGAAAGGTACTTTCCATCATAAAAATTTTAACTTGGAGAAGAAAAAGGGCAATTACATAAACAAGTCAATTCAGCCTTAGGGAACGTGTAGCTCACATAGATTTCTGATTGAAAGCCAGCTGAAAAAAAGGAGAAGAAACAGATTTAAACTCTTGCTGCATAATTCATCCCACCCCTGTTTGAATATTAAGCCTCTGTGTGATTATTATTAGGTTCTTGTTATGTTAACATTCATTGACCTCTTCAACAAATGACCCACACAATGCCTACTGACTCAGAATCTCTGCAAACGAAGACAGCTTCACACTTATTTTCAAAATAGAACTGAAACGTGACATAGGTGATTTCGATACAGTGTTGCTCAAAAGACATCGTGTATGTCCATGGTGCCCACAGTCACAGGAGAAGTACTTGACGTGGGTATTGGCAACACCTTCCCCATCACCCCCCCTCCCCAACCGCTCCTTTAGTGATGTTGTTGCATACACATGTAAGGCTGTTAGATTCTTTTGTTCCATAATCCATTCCATCCTGGGATCCTCGAGGCTCCTAAATGATTTGTTCAGATTTGCATACGTGAAGGCTCATCCTTTGCACAGTAAAGTTCTGCAGGCTTCTGACAGATATGCAGTGTCATGTGTTCATCCTTATAGTGTCACATAGAATGGCTCTAGCTAGCCTTAGGAGTGTGTGCTTTTGCATCAGGCAGCGACTTTAACGGGTGCAGTGTCCTCCAATGGCTGCTTTGTTCAATCTATCTGTGCCTTTCTCTGGGTGTGTAACTCTCCAGCGTGGTGGCATGGTGTGCTGGGTTGCTTCCCTCCAGGAAGAACACCAAATAAAGCAACTAGGCTTGAGAAATGGGGGGAGAATTGAAATGGGGGACCTAGTACATCACAGAAAGAACAAAAATGTTAAAAAGATAGCAACAGGGTCTTCATCTGAAAGATTTTTTTTCCTTGGGCTTAATACATATTTCTATTTCCATCCTGTTGTTTATTGCTGAAAAAATTGATAGATAAAAAGTTTTAAAATGCATTTGAGAGAAATTTAGGTCCATACACTTATAATCAGAGCACTAGTTTTGATGACAACAATTATCATCATCTCTCTGTGGGTGTGTTTTCAACAAACACAGACCCCACAAAAGGTAAATTACTTGGCCTTAAGGTTAGAGTTCTTAGATTCATTATATCGACAGAAGCAGAGAGAAGATTACAGCAGTCCCTGGAAAGGAGACCTCACATTTCCTTGGAAGTACAGATACCTTACAAACTAGTCGAAGGGTGCATAACTTTGAACTCAGGAAAGAGAATAGGCAGAAATCAATACTGAATATTTAAAGGTAACAACGTTTGGGAGAAAAATTTATTCTCATAGCCAAGTCCTAAATCCAGAGAATGTATATCTCTGAGAAAAGTACTTTTCATCCATCACTCAGAAAAAACGAGTATATGATGTTTTGAAAATGTTGAGTTTCTTTTCTTTGAGTTAGGGAAATGTCTATTTTACTAAACCATACTCTCCCAGGAGTATACTTTTATAAATCGACATTTTCTTATGAAGGTAATCTCCCACTCAACCATGCACCTTGCAAAGCTAAGCCCAGGTCAGAGCACTCTTTGAAGAGAAGATAAAGACCTGGAAATATCAAGAGAGAGTATTCAATTGGGAGGAGAAAATCAGTAAATCTTTTCTAATGTGAATTCTGCTTTGACAAATTCTTGAAAGAGCCATTTGTACCTCTTCATTTAGACTCTCTGTTGATTAATGGAAACGAAAAAATAATTCTCTCACTTCCCGCCTATGCTGCTTTAGAAACTCCAAAGAGAGTCAACAAAGGACAGCAGAGCCTTCTCCTTCTTTGTCCACAATAACTGAGCTTCTTAGGTTGGAAGAAAAGGAAATGTTGATCTCCCGGGCTTGTTTAGCTTTGCTTTTTTAATTGCTAAATGCCAGCCTGGGAATTCTGCCTAAAATGGTAATAAGTTGCATTGATACTACACCTTTCATCCAGGAGGCACGTGCTTCTCTGAGTTCTGAAACACAGCCATCCTGGAGCTGAAAGCAGTAACTGTTTTAATGTTGAACATTTATTCAGTGCCATGATTATACAAGGTGGAAGAAACTGTTTGAAACAGTACCAAAATATTGCAGTAACAAAGATTGTGGGCTGTGGGTTTTGAAAGTATCCCAGATGCAGTCTGTTTTGTGCTTTCCTCTGCATATGGAATATTTACATATCCCTTTTGAGTCTTAAGATTCCTAAGATGCTCACTTTTATGGTCCTCAGTTTAGGTTCAACATACACTGCAAAAAATCAGGAAGAATGCATTAAGTCCCTTCCTTTAGAAAAACCGTTGATATTTAGAATACACATCAAGAAAAAGGGCAGTGAGAAAGAATTCTGCCACTACTTTTATTTTATACCTCCTAAAAGAACTTCTGTCTCTGAAAAGAACAGATGAGGAAAAAAAAAGGTGACAAAGACTCGCCCAGGAACTCCTGACCACATATCTCCTAGCTGATTTCTCTTCTGTTAGGCTAAGGGACCAAGAGGGTATCTATCACTGGATTGAAAACTTAACAGGTCAGCAACCCAGTCTTGCTCGTTGCTATTAACCTCAGGACTCAGGCACATAATAGATCTTCAATAAATCCTTGTTAAATTAATAAATTATTGGTTTTCTTATTCTGAAAACATGGAGACCACAGCCTGTGACGCTTTCAATGCTTGAGCAGAAATTTGTTTTTTACTTAGTTAGCAAGGGGGGAGGGAAATAATGATGAAGAAAGCAAGCATGAGGGGCTAATTTGAGAGATGCTGAAAACAGGTTCATGTGCCCTCCAAAAACCAGCCCCCCCTCAGTTTATTGCTGTCAGGAATCAGAATGCATTATTATGTTCTCCCACACACACACACCACGTATAAACTGAAGACTCATCAGTCTTTTATAGCTGCACCTAAAATGAGGTTACACTGTCCTCTCCTGACAGCAAGTTTTCAAAGGGGAGCAGAAAAGGGAAGGTGGGTTGCCAAAGAAGATCTAGTCAAGGGGTTTCGAAGTCCAGGCCCCAGGTCTTGCCAACAGTGGATTTGTGAGACTTCCAAGCCCCTAGTTCCTTCTAGGACTCAGCTTCCTCATCTGTAAAGTGAGAAGCATGAATTAAAATCTAATCTAGGTGATTTGGGGAAGGGCCCCAAGACCGGGACTTGCATTTCATGGCCCTAGAATCTAAATCTGCAATGTAGATTAACACCTTCTACTTCTTTGTTTTGCTTGCATGGTCTTGGAATCACACAGGCAAACATGGCTCACTATATGACCATCTAGTCACACTCTTGTTACTCTCAGAGCCATAGGGAACCCCATTTGGTTTAGAAAGATGATCAGTCTAGAAAGATGATTAGTCCAGACTAAAAATCCTAAAGCAAAGACCAGCATATTTGCCTTCCTTATTTTATACTTGAGGCAACCAAGTCTCTGAAAGGTTAACTGTCCAGCCTAAGCTGTCCAGTCAGGAAGAGAAAAAAAAATAAAATGGTTCTTAAACTCAGGTCTCAGGCATCTCAGCTGAGGTTTCTCACACCACTTTTCCCTACATCTTTACAACTGGGTAAGTTGGGAATTTATGAGGTTGATTAAAGCCTTTTTTGTTTGTTTGTTTGTTTTACTTTAAGCAGAGTTTCTGCATTTTAGTGGCAACACTACAAACACTGTAGGAGAAATATCTTCTGGCTTTAATAAGCAAACAAACAAATAAAAAATAACAACAAAAAAACCTTCTGAAGCTCATTAAAGCCTGTCCACACTACCCCTACCAGAATCATTACTGATGTAAAACATTCAAAGTCTGGAATTTTGCTGTTATTTCACAAAATACATAATTTGAGCCAACCCTGATAAATATTGATATCATTTTATTCAAGCATAGCTTTCAACTTCCAGAGAGTTAATAAATTGGATTCTAACAGTCTGCAGAGAATATACAATAAGATAAAAACATCTTCCAAAAATTTGCTGTATATTTTAGGATGAGTCGAAATATCAGCAACCATTGCAGATGCATTTACAGGATTTTTAGAGTAGCACATTTCATCATAAACGGCTCTGTGATTCAGGATGGCATTAATAATGGAAAGAACAACCTTTAAAATAAAGTAAATGCATTTGGAGCAGTTACTGAGGTGATATCTGTCTCAAAAAAAAAAAAAAAAAAAGCCCAGTTAATAACTTGCAAGTTGATGTGATATATTCCTTAGCCTACCCTGTCAGGAAAGATTTATCTTTTGTGTTAAATTTCAGGTTGAAAAATTAAAATAAAATTTGATGTCTCTGTGGTGAACTGCCTTCCTCTATTTTCTTTACCTTTTAATTTCTATCATTACCAACTTTAGAATTGTCTCTTTGACCTTACACAGTATTTCAAAAGATGGTATACATGCGAAAGGACTACCAAAACAAAGTTATAAATGAACTATGCCCCTACACATATACATCTCAAGGTGTTAATTAAAAAGGACATAAATCATGAATACATTTTACCTTCATACAAATGAGTGTTAGCACCACGTGTCCGATGTATTTTTGTCCCATTACTTTTCTTTACAGCTGATGTCTCAAATAGTTTCAGAGGCCATGAGTTAGTCTGAATTTCATTGTTTAGTGACAAGTCAACCTTTATTCCTCTACACTCCCAAGGCACTGCTCAAAGAGTCTGTATCTAGTAAATGAAATACGGAAAGATGGAAAAGAGAATCTCTTTTCTCATCTTCTCTTTCCCCCCACTCAGTTCCTATTTTTCATGTGCCCCCCTTTCCTCCCACCATCACCCTCCTCTCTTCTCTCCCCCACATCTCATCTTCCTCTTTCAGTCTCCTCAGATGCCTTCTTTCTTTCCTCCCTAGCACACCTGGGTAAGAAGTCAGGAAGAGCTGGAGGAAAAGAAGGTGTGGGACATCTGGGACCCTCCAGTCCAAAACTAAATTAACAGCACATAAAAGAACTCACGGTGATTCTAACAGAAATCCCATAGGGGAAAAATTATTTTCCTTTATTAATATAGTTACCAACCAACCAATAAATTCTGAGGGTATCAAGCTAAATCCCACATTGAGCAACAAAAGCTATACACAGAACATTACTGAATAACCTTGACCCTCCTCACTTCTCACACAGTGCTCATCAGTGGGGAAAGGCGAACACCATAAGAATCCTTTGGGCACTGCTCTGAGGTAATTCAATAAATGCCACAGTCATGTTTAAATACAATACTGTACCAAGATAAGGCACTTACAAGGAAGCATTTCCCAGCTCTCATGAGAATGAAGATAGAATACTTAAAATTCTAGAAGGCTACAAAAAAGACAGACTTGAGTACCACACAATACTTTAAAAGAGAAAAAAGAAAGAAAGGTATTTTCTAAAGATTAATAAAGAAAACGAAAAAAGAAATTGATAAATCAATTTTTAAAAATCCCATTTCCATCCTACCACTAACAACATTTAAATTCCAGAACAAAGATCTACCCCTTCCATGCTATCCCCTTCCTTAGAGCAAGGATATGCCTCACCTTCTGTCAAATAGATGTGAAAAGCAATGCCTAACAGTCCCTCTAGGTCAACTAAGTATCTAAGAGTGTACATACCAGAACTGTCAAATCCACACTGTTCTGTTTGGTTTTTATTTTTCCTAAGTCATCCTGCATTCTTACCTGGAGGAAAGGGGGGTGGCTGGCGTTCCCACAAGAGCTTCTCTCATGAACTGAACATTAAAAATACCTGAATGGGGTAAAATGATGCATTTGATGTAGAATACTGCAGCAACTTGCAAACCAAATACAGGTGGTAAATAAAAGATCCAATGATCTTCTCCCACTCAAACCACTCCTTTTAAACAAGAATACAAAAAGTCACTATCATCATCAGAAACGAGTACTTATGGAGACCCTCCAGCTACAGAGTCCTCATCTCACTCAAGATTAATTCAGTGTTCTAATTATGGCACACAAGGTGCTCTGTGACTTGACCCTGCCTGCCTCACCCACACACCCTTTGTTCCAGAACCAGCAATTTCCCCAACAGCCCTTGCCTTGGTGGATTTCCGCGGTCAGTGCCCTCTATGTAAAAAGCCTGTCTTCACTTCTAGGGTGGCCTGGTGGCTCAGTTGGCTAAGTATTCAACTCTTGATTGCAGGCTCAGGACTGTGAGTTCAAGCCCTGCGTTGGGCTTCCCGCTGGGCATGGAGCCTACTTAAAAATAAACTAAATTGATTAATTTTAAAAGACCCTGTCTTCACTTTTCCTCTTGCCTAACTCCTACTCAATCATCTAGATTCAAGTCAAACCCCACTGCCCTTAAGGAGTCTTTCCAGATTTTAGAATGTAAGTTACTATCACCATTCTGAATACTAAGGGCACGCGGTGCCCCAAACTAAATACTAAAAACTTAGTGTTGCATTTTCTAGTACGGGCCTTAGAAAATGGAGGATATCAGGAGATTCTCGTTCTGGGAGCTATAATCACACTGGGGCCATGAAACTCACCAAAGAAAACCATGCCTAGGGCTGTACTGACTGCTACAATGTAGAGTGAGCAAAGCGTTCACAGAAGGAAGCAAATGAGGAAGCCATGGCCCAGGAGTGGGCAGCATGCTCGAGGAGAGTCATATGATGTTCAAAGGGTATCCCTAAGAATGTAATTCTCCAGAATGTAGTTCTCCGAAGGTCACTTAGGGTTGAAAGCCTTTTCCGCAAAGATGATAAACTCCACTTCAGAAAAGCAAGTGAAAATGTCTAAGTATAAATTTAGCCTTGTATTAGTATAGTTTATGCCTACATGTGACATCTTTGGGGAAGACATTAAACTTAACTTACCTGTGAAAAACACCCAGAAATACAACAAACGAACAGCCTTACAATGAAGTTTACTGCTAAAAGGGTTTCTAAGACTAAGAGAATTCACTGCAGTGAATTCTCTGCAGAGTTGGAAAATACCACAATGCTTTGGCAATCAATTAATTAGTTCTTGGTGCCTCATCAATCCTAGTTATTCAAGATTTAACCAGGAGTAATGGGAATAAATTAGGAAGAAAAATTTAGGCTGAATATCAGGAACATTTTCTTAATCATTAAATCAATTAGACAATAGAATTTAAAATTGGATATTTAATGTGAAAGATGGAACCAAGAAAGAGAACGTACAGTATCAAGAATAAATGAGAAATCATAGAATCAACTGCAATTCCTCTTTGAAAGAATATGCCCCAAATCTGTTCTCAAGGAATTTCTATAGATAAAGTCTAAGAAATACAAAGTTGCATTTAAAAGGAAAAAACAGATTGGGGATCAAAGTACCTTGAGTAACATCCAGAAAAAACAATAAGCAGTGAATTCAGATCAGCAAAACTTTCAGATACTGGAGTTATCAGACAAAAAAAAATGAAGTAAATGTATTTGATGTATTTTAAAAATAGGAAAGAAACTCAAATCATAAGGAGAGAAGAAGCAGACATATTTGCAAAAACAAATAAAAAAACCCAGATATCCAGAAATGGAAAATAAAATCATTCCCATTAAGAATGGACAGGTTGGGGCACCTGGGTGGCTCAGTTGGTTAAGCCTCTGCCTTCGGCTCAGTTCATGATCTCGGGGTCCTGGGATCGAGCCCCACGTCGGGCTCTCTGCTCAGTGGGGAGCCTGCTTCCCCCTCTCTCTCTGTCTGCCTCTCTGCCTACTTGTGATCTCTCTCTGTCAAAAAAAAAAAAAAAAAAAGAATGGACAGGTTTCGCTACTAAGTAGCCAACCTCTTAAATGGCCCCAAATAACCCCTCATCCTGATACTCACACCCTTGTAGGGTACAATCCTACAACGTGTGTGGAACCTACTCTCAGAAGTACATACCAATAGAAAATGGCACAAGAGATGGTATGTACTTCTGAGAGTAGGTTTTAAAAGATACTGTGGCTTCTATTTTGGGTTTCTCTCTCCCTTTCTTTCTCTCTATATATTATCATCATCACTCTACTGGAAGCCAACCTGCCACATGATGAGCTCCTGCCAACAGTCACATGAATGAACCTGGAAGCAGATCTCCCAGCATCTCTAGGTTACGGCTTCTCTGGCCTACAACTTGAAGGTAATCTCATGAGAGGCCATGGGCCAAACCACAAGACTTCCACCTCTCAGTAACTGAAAGAAAATGGTTTGTTATCTTAGAGCACTAAGTTTTGGAGTAATTGGTTACACAGTGATGGATAACTTAGACATAGCTGAAGACAGAATGAGCTAAAAGATAGAAGGAAAAATATTTTCAGAATACTAGACATACAGACAGAGGTATGGAAAATTTGAAATGTAAGTTAAGAAACATTGAGGATAGAGTGAAGCAGTTTTATATATTATCTAAATTAAAACTCCAGAGGAGGGGTGCCTGGGTGGCTCAGTTGGTTAAGCAACTGCCTTCAGCTCAGGTCATGATTCTGGAGTCCTGGGATCAAGTCCCGCATCGGGCTCCCAGCTCCAGGGGGAGTCGGCTTCTCTCTCTGACCTTCTCCTCACTCATACTCTCTCTCAAATAAATAAGTAAAATATTTTTAAAAAATAAAATAAAATTCCAGAGGAAAAAAGAGGGAATGTACTTAAAAAAAAAAAAAAAAAGGTTGATAATTTTCAGGAATGGCTGAAGTCATCCTACCACAGGCTCAGGAAGGTCAACAAATCCTAAACAGAATAAATAAGAAGAAAACCATACCTAGACACATCATGATTTAATTGAAAACACCAAAGACAATAAAATCATCTTTTGATCACACAAATAATAGAAACAGGCTACCAACAAAGGGACAAGAAGATGGAACCCAACAGCAATAGTGACACCAGGCAACAGTAAAAGAAGTACTTTGGGCAGAAGTAAAGTGATCCCAGATGGAAACTCTGAGGTTCAAGAAGGAATTATGGGCAAAGGCAGAAATAAATATGTGCAATAATCTAAACAGACATGGACCACATAAAACAAAAACAATAATGTCTTATATAGTTAGGGAAAAAAAGAAATGGCACAAATATACATAATGCCAATAGGATGTCAGTCACAAAGAGGTGATCAGAGAGGCAGGCAATGGGGTTTCATTTGGAATGGCCATTATACTATTCTGAAGAAGAGTAAAAATACTGGGCTACTTTAGCCTTTGAGAAGTATACATGGTAATATTTACAAGATAACAATTAAATGAAAAGAAATACAATGGGTCACCTTTACACCAATAGTGTGGAGGGAAATGAGAAGGAAAAAAAAAATCACCTCTGAAGAAGTCAAGAAAGGGGAGAAAGAGAAACAAACAAGGTGAGACAAATGGTAATCACAAAATAAATTGCTAGAAAAAAATACCCAACATATCAGTAATTACAATAAATGTAAATGAAAATTTACTTAACAAAATTGTTAGGTTGTTTGATCCACACTGTATGCTGCTGCTGAGACATTTAACCAAAGTATAGGTTCCACAAAGAACAAAAGCAAAAGTATATGATACTAAACCAAAAGATAGTTGATATATCCATATTAATACTGGACAAAGTAGACGTCTAACAAAGTCTTGCTACAGATTAAAAAAAAAAATGTAGCCACATAGTAATAAGAGTTTCAATTGACCAGAAAGATATAACAAGTCTAAATTTGTAAATGTTGACAAAAACTATCTTAATGTATATTAAACAAAAGTTGACAGAATTATAAAACGAAATACACCAATCCTGTATCATAGTTACAAATTTTAATTAATACAGCTACCTGAGTAATTCCATCAAACAAACAAGAATCACTAAGGATATAGCAGTTTTGAAAAATAGAATTATGTTTGATCACTGGATATACACATATATAAACACTATACCTAAAAACAGCAAAACATGCTTTCTTTTCAAGTGTGTACAGAAAATTTACCAAAAAATGACCCCATACCTGGCCTGTAAATTTCAACAAATTTCAAATGTTAAAGTCACATAGATCATCTTCTAGTCACCATTTAAGTCAGAAATTAATAACCGAAATGTTACTAGAAAAATCTAAAGAGTTAGAGTTAATAAATATACTTTTTTTTTTAAGATTTTATTTATTTATTAGTTAGAGAGAGAGAGAGAGCGAGCACAGGCAGACAGAGAGGCAGGCAGAGGCAGAGGGAGAAGCAGGCTCCCTGCCGAGCAAGGAGCCCGATGTGGGACTCGATCCCAGAATGCTGGGATCATGACCTGAGCCAAAGGCAGCCGCTTAACCAACTGAGCCACCCAGGCGTCCCAATAAATATACTTCTTAATAACTCATGGGTCAAAGAGGCATTTCTTGCTGAAATAAAATAACAGTCAAAACTGAATGGTAACAAAAATATTGCTTCCAAACTTGTGGGGGTACAGCTAAAGGGGCAAGAAAGAAAGATAAGCGTGTAAGTTCTTCCACTGGATAAGAAAAGAGCCTAATAATGAATGCCCAAAGCATCAGACCTAAGGTATTAGTGGGGGGAGACAGAAATAAAGCAAAAAAGTAGAAAGTAGGAAATCATAAAGATAGCAGCAGGTATCAATGAAATAGAATATGACAAACTGAAAAGCTGTTAACTGAAAAAAAAATACAGTAGACCAACTTCTGGTAAGATTGATCAAGAAAAAAAGAATGATCAAATAAAGCACATCATGAACAAATAAATATAAAACTAGAGATACTACAAAGATTAAAAATATAATAAAAGAACAATAGGACCAACTCAACACCAATAATATGAAAACCTTGATGAGATCAAAAAATCCTGAGGAAATATAGCATACCCAAACTGACTGAAAAGAAACTTTAAAAATCTGAGTAACACTACAGCCATTACAAGTAACTGAAACAGTACTTTAAAGTCTTACCACAAAGCAAATGCCAACATCAGACAATTTGCCCATGGGTTATACAAAACAATCAAGGAATTCCAATCATTAAAAAAAAAAAAAAAAAAAGACTTCAAGTAGGTAAAAGAACAAACATCCTCTAACTCATTTTGTGATGCTAACATAACTTTGATGCTAAAATCTGACAAGAACCGTAAAAGACAATAAAATTACAAATAAATGTCACTCATGCATCTAGATATAAAAATCCTAATAAAATATCAACAAAGCAAATCCATCAGTGTATAAATAAGATAATATATTTTAACCAAGGGGGCTTTATCTTAGAAATGTTAGTTATTTTAACAGTAGAAAAAAATTAATGGAATTCACCATCTTAAAAGTATAAAGGTGATAAATCATCATCTCAATAGACAGAGAAAATGCACTCAATAGAAGTCAACATCCATTTATAAATAACCTACTTACAAAATACTTATAATAAATATCATCCTGAATGGATTGAAGTTTTGCTTTGAAGACTAGGAATACTGTGTGCCATGACCACTTCTTTTCATCACTGAACCCAGTGTCCTAGACAGTGTGTTATGGCAGATAAAAATATAAGAGTTGGAAAGAAGGGTAGTAAACCGTTATTTTTCACGCTGAAAAGACAAAGTAAATGACGATCGCAACTTTGCTACATTCAGAATCAATGTACAAAAATCAGCTCATTTATTTCACCTATAAGAAGTTTCAAAATGCAGTTTTTAAAAAGATCCCACTTAGATAATATAAAAATATATTTGGAATAAACTTTGAATAGCTAACAAAGGATGTGTAAGATCTTCCTGAAGAACATTATAAAATTTTACTGAAAAACATCCAAGAAGACCTAAAATAGAGAAGTATATCATTGTCATTGATTAAAACACTCAATTCCATAAAAGATGCCAATTTGCCTGGAATTTATCAATAAATTCAAAGCAATTCTAATCAGTTGCCACTTTTTTGGTGGAACTTAATAGTTAATACTAAAATTCATATGAAAAATCAAAGACAATTCCCAAAGAGGAACTAACATAACAAAACTTACATAAAGCAAAAGAATTAACACAGTGTGGAACGGACACATGCCGAGACAAAGTGATCAACGGAAAAGAAGGACCCAGAAATAGACTCACACATATTAACTAACTTGATTTTTGATAGAAAGACATGTAGATTAGCAACACAGTAATGGGCTTTTTCAGAGATGCTGAATAATTCCAGCTACTCTCCTCTGAAGTGCGGTGGATACAACTTTGGGTTCTCCTCCCACAAAGTGGTACTTGTGAATATGACATTTAACTTTAATGGGCAAGCTGTTGCAGAGTTATCTGGAATCGTTGCAGGGATCACTTTTATGTTCAGGGCTACATTTAGGGTTCTGGTGCTGGGGAATGCTGGGCGGAAAACAGCTCATGCTCTGTGTGCCAATGGTCAACCCTGGTGTGTGGTCACCCCCACCCAGCGGGAGGCACATCTTCTTCCCTAAAAGCCCTTGTGTGCTGACCACGCTCTGTCAGGACTGTGACCACCCAGAAGTGGCCCCTACGTCTAATTCAGACAGATGGGGCTTCAAAGCAGGTGTCACTCTCCTCCTTCCTGTTGGTTAGTGTAACAGGGTAAAGAGCACCCCAGCTAAGGAGTCCTCAGAACCTTCAGTGAAATCCCACTGAGCCACTTACAGTCGTCTGACCTGGAGAAATTTAAGTACCTCTCTGAGCTTTAGGTTCCTTGTCTTTAAAATGGTGTAACTCATGTAATACTTGCAAGATTGACATGAGGGCTAAGTTAAATCACATGGAAGGATATAACAGATATTCAGAAATGTTAACTTCCCTTTCTTTCGGGAATCTTTGAATTCTTGCTTTATAGTAATGAACATTTGCAAAAGTGAGTTTACCTTCTGCTGAGTGTTTCTATACCTGCCTCATATAATATGCCTTGGGGTATATGGGAAAGTGGAGACAAAGAGAGACATCTTGAGGATTTACCTAGGATGTGACCAAAGTCTGGGTCACCTAATTACAAATCTCATGACCATCCAGTTAATTTCAGGTCAGGATTACTAAAATTTGTGACTCATCACATGAAGATACTACAGGAACAACTTTACTATAATCATAGCACCAACCTAGAAAAAAAAGCTGCTCATCATTCCCAAGATCTGCATTTCAGAAGTGTTTAAAGTCTTGGCTGAGGGAGGATGAAACCAGATATGCCAGGCTCCCCACGAAGACCTCTGCCTCGTAAAGAAAAAGAAAAGGCAGTGCAACCATGGAGATTACCCTCGGTGCATGGCAATAAGTATTATCAGAGTGGCAGAGAACAGGAAATTTGTTTCCAGGTATTTTTATATATTGCAAACATATTTACTCAACACCTACTATATCCTCAATACAGTTTTACACATTCAGGATACAGCACTAAATACAGGGGACAAAATATCCACTCTCACCGATCTTCTCTTCTAGTGAGAATCACCAACAATAAACAAAGTGATAACTATATATCAGAAGGTAGTAGACTCTATTGGAAAAAATGAAGTAGAAAAAGTGGACTATAACAGAATAGATCCTCAGTGGGGAAGGGGAGTGTGCTGATGGAGATAAGGAGATCTCTGGTAAAAGAACATATACCTCAGTTCCCAAAATAAAACTACTGCTTTATTCTCTTTTAAAGAAAAACAACAAAAATAAACAAAACAAGCTCAATAACAAAAAGGAAGCTCAGGAGACTCTGCCTTTACTTTCATAATCCCCATCTCCCATTACACTTTCCCCCTGTGAAATCTGCTAGCACTGAGGTTCTTGGAGAATTAGACTTCCTTCCCAACCTCTTCTTTATCTGAATTTTCCCACTGGGCCAGCAATTCCTAGCCTATGATAGAACAAGCATCAGATCGCAGCTCTCCTTGAATGTGAAAGTCTATGGGGATGTTACAAAATTCCTTATATTCAACTTATCAAGAACACATTGGACATACTTTCAAACACACCTTGAAACTTAAAACCAGTAACAGTGCATAAATAGCATTGTCACTGAGTCACAAAAATCAATAGAAAAAGATTTAGGCATTTTAATTTGTTCTCCCTCCCCATAAGGATAGCTTTTATCATGCAGGACTCTATATTACATTTTTTGAGTGTGGAGTTGAATAATACCCCAGAGATTAGCAACTCAATACCCTTACTGTATAAGTGAGAACTGGAGGTCCAGAAGGTTTAATAATAATCGTTGCTCATGTTAATGGAGGCCTTTGTGCCTGGAAATGGGCCAAATGCTTTATTTCCTACAAT
Source organism: Taxidea taxus jeffersonii (assembly GCA_003697995.1). Lineage (NCBI taxonomy): Eukaryota > Metazoa > Chordata > Mammalia > Carnivora > Mustelidae > Taxidea > Taxidea taxus. The sequence continues at coordinate 18,175 of ML106852.1, forward strand.
AGGGTGTGTTTGTGTTTTAGGGAATTGGCAAGACTGAAATGTACAGAGCGAGCTGGCAAGCTGGAAATTCAGGTAAGAGTTGATATTATAGTCTTGATCTGAAAGCTGCATGCTTAAAACTCAGGCAGTTTTCTCTGCTGCAATTTTGAGGCAGAATTGCTTTTTCCTTGAGAAATCTTGGTGTTTTGCTCTTATGGTCTTCACCTGATTGAATGAAGCTCGCCCACATTACAGAGAGTAACCTGCTTTACACAAAGTCTGCACATCTAAAAAAAGACCTTCCCAGCAACATCTAAAGAGGGGTTTGACCAAACAAGTGGGCACCATGGCCTGGTGAAATTGATACATAAAATTAATCATCATACTCCTTGTATCATCTTTAGTCCTGGTAACTTCCTTATGAAATTGGGATTATCCTTACCCGCATTTTACAAAGGAGAAAGCTAAGGGCTTAAAGATTTCAGGGGACTTGTCTAAGGTTGCACCATTTAGAAACATCCATGCAGGACAGAACCCACATTTTCAACCATCTGCTCTACCGCTTGAGGTCTTTCAGCATGGAGGCAGGCCCAGAATCCACGTTTTCTGATTCCTGTATCCGCAGGACTATACATCAAACCTCATCCTGTAAAGACCAGCAAGGACACTGCTTATGAATGCGCAGCAGCAAGGAGAGCATACATGAAGAGGGACCATAGTGCATCTCACCAGTCCCAGGAAAAGGTGGGGCTATTATTGGATTTGGGGAAAGCACAGACGCAGTTAAAAAGGAAACAATCAATAGGGTTTTTTCCTTCTTAAAGTTTTTATTTATTTATTTGAGAAAGACAGAGCATAAGCAGGGGGAGAAGCAGACTCCCTGCTGAGCAAGGAGCCCAACTCCAGGCTCAATCCCAGGATGCTGAGATCATGACCTGAGCCGAAGGCAAATACATAATGGACTGAGTCACCTGAGCGCCCCAACCAATAGGCTTTTGATAGGTTCAGAGCCAAGGAGGACTATGTATAAATGACTGACATGAGGCCTGTGTTCAATAATGGACTCAGGGTTCTGTTTCCTTGGATGCAACCAGTTCATATAAATGCAGAGTTCTATCTGAAAACCCTATTTGAAGTTCTGCACCTGGGCTGGAAATTCCGACTGCTTCTCTGTTTCAGCGCCTCCGATCTTCCCGGCAAGAAGGAGATGTTCCACTCTTATGGGTGCTTTCTCATCATTATGTCTTTTTTAAATGAACAGAAGCAGTTTTCCCAGGTCCGCAGTCTTAGGTGCCTGCATTAGTCTAGTGGCTGGGAAGACAAAGCTGAACGAGACATCCTGGAATCCTGGTGGGGAAGAAAGGCATGTTCACCAGGTAGTGAGGCGGTGTGATGAGCGCAGGGGCAGATGGGAGAGACGCAGGGCAGCCACAGGAAGCCAAAGACAGTATGGGACAACCGGCTTGAATCAAAATGGATGCATCAGAAGAAAGAGTGGCTCGCTAGGTGAGGAAACAAGGAAGGCAAGCAACTACAAGGAAGTGTGGAAAGTAACAGAACAGAAAACTAAATAAAGTGCTTGGAGCTCGAGTAATTCCGCCTGACACGTCAGGGAAGGCTAACCTAACTGAGCCACTCTGGTGCCCCTAAGTTTATTTTCTCATTAGAAAAGTTATAGCTCTGGGGCACCTGGGTGGCTCAGTGGGTTAAAGCCTCTGCCTTCAGCTCAGGTCATGATCTCAGGGTCCTGGGATAGAGTCCCGAATCGGGCTCTCTGCTCACCAGGGAGCCTGCTTCCTCCTCTCTCTCTGCCTGCCTCTCTGCCTACTTGTGATCTCTCTGTCTGTCAAATAAATAAATAAAATCTTAAAAAAAAAAAGAAAAGAAGTTATAGCTCTGCCCCTCCCCGCTGTAAAAACACAAACAAAACAAAAAAGCAAAACCAAACAACCAGAGGAAATAAATGTAACTATCATTTTTAAAAATATCATTTTAAAAGGTAGTCGAACACAGTGTTTCCCAGGGGAGCTTTTTTAACATAAATGTTTACAATGACAACCCCTTTTATGTTCACAGGAATATCCTAGCATCACAGCTGCTCTCCAGCCACCTGCTCTCCCAAAATACAATCGCCACTCACACGTCTGCATTTTTAACCCAAATCTTTCCACCCAGGCATGCCAAATCTTTGTAACAAAATGGAAACCAAGAGAAGTACAGAAAAAAGTAGCTTTCTGCTCCTGCAGTGTTCTCTCCCAGGACGGTTCTGCTCTAGGTTGTGGGTACTCTGTCTTTCTGCTGTTCTTTTCCTGCTTTAATTTACAGCTCAGGGTTCTGATTGGATTATCAGCCAGGGCTGATAAGAGAAGCCCTTGCTCAGCAATATAGTCTGTCGCTTACAGGGACACTGTATCCCCATATACCGTGTCCTTTCCTGAGCTCTCTATTGCTTCACATTTTATCCTCGGCACCAAAATTGGCCTTCAGTTCACAGACTTCATTTTGCAGCACCTGTTGCATTAATAACTAGAAATTTCAGTTCAGCCAAGGGCCAGACATTCACCAAGCATTGTTCTCATGTAGTAAATAATCAAGTAGCAAAAATTATCTTTGCACATTTCACTTTCCTGATATTATTAACTCCTGAATAAAGAAATGTCTGTGAAAATACATTCATCTGCACAGAATAACAGAACAACATTACTTCTTCGAAACAATTATACTACACTGATTCTAGAACATAAAAAGGAAAAAGTATATTTAATAGAACTCACAGAATATAGAAATCTATTTGAAAGTTGACATGGACTTCTGTCTCCCTTGTCTTTCAGTGGCAAGATATTTTATAAGGACAAGAAGAAAAGTCTTTTTGAGTTCTGATTTGTTTTCATGTAGAGGGTGTCATGCAATAAAAATGGAATAGCTTTGAAACCAAACTCATCTGAGTTCAAATCCTGTTTTTGCCTTTGAGTAGTGGTGTGACCCTTTAGCAAGTGACTTTGCCCCTCTGAGTTCAGTTTCCTTGCCTAGAAAAAGAGGGCACTATTGACTCTTACAGGATCGTGGAGGAATGAGGAAGATGCCATCCACAAAGTATCTAATGGCATTCCTGGCATAAGGATGGTATTCAATGAGTGAGAGTCCCTTCACACAGGAGATAACACATAGGAAGGACCACAAGGACCAAGGCACTGTTCCTCTCTTTATCAACTGTTCTTCCTGCCATCCTGCTTTCAGCTCCCACCCTATGCCCTGCCCACAAGCCTGGTTAGCATGAGTGATTGGCTCAGCAGTAGAACCATAACCCTACCCTTCTCCAACCAGCATACCAAAATATGATCAACTCAATATTTCTACCTATCTATAAATATCTATCTAGATATAGATATATCGGCTCAAATACAGATTTTACCACAAATGAAGGCTCATCTTAATATACACCCAGGCTTAGTATTTGTTAACAGTCTCTGGCCACTGAAGCAACCAACAGACACCATACTATATCACAACCTTTAAAAGAATATTTTTAATGCACCTTCTTCCTTATCTTTGCCAATTCAGAGCCCTGATTAAATTTCACTTCCATGCAGAATGCCTTGACTTCTTGAGCCTGGGTTGATTTTTCATTTCTCTACAAATTACTGCCTGTCACACAAGCCAGTCTTTATTTGTGTTATCCGATGCCATATTTTTATCATATCTAAAATATAATCAGGGCAGAATAAAAGTTATTAACTCTGAATGTTCTTAACATTCCCTCTATGCCACTGAGAACTTTTGGCATGGCCTCCTTCAATCTCTTCTCTGTTCTCTTCCTCCAAGAGAAGTCTTATTTGCAGACCAGTTCTGAGGCTTTTGAGATGGATAAACAGAAATAAAGGAGAGAAGAGGAAACACATGAGAGCAGTGTAGGGAGACACTTCTGGAGGGTTGGAGGAGATTTTCAGGGGTGGCAAAAAGAGAAGAGTAGGGAGTAGGTAATATAAGAGGAATAGAGCGAAGGGAACTTTAAAGAGTTTTCTAGGCTGTCTGGGTATAACTGATTAAAATTCAAGAATGTAAGCAGAAAACCTGAGTTATTTTTTAAATCCTTTGGTAACAGGGATTGTGTTCTTTGAAGCTCAGCTTTGTTCCCAAATTGAACGATATGGGTTATGGCACAATAAGTCTTATTACCTCCATCTCTACTATCAGATTTATGAGTGCAGGGCTTTATCTTTAATTTTGTTGTATTCTCTAAGCATCTAACACAGTACAGCACATGCTTCAAACCCTTTAATAACACTTTGTTCTCTTCACTTGATTCACTTTGATATTGGCCATCAAACCAAATAGGACCTCAACTATAGTTTGGTCTAATTAGTCCTCTGTTCCCTTCTCAAATAGATGACAGATGTATTCTTAACCAGGTAAGATTAAAAGGTGCTGTTCCAGGGTGCCTGGGTGGCTCAGTGGGTTAAAGCCTCTGCCTTCAGCTCAGGTCATGATCCCAGGGTCCTGGGATTGAGCCCTGCATCGGGCTCTCTGCTCAGTGGGGAGCCTGCTTCCTCCTCTCTCTCTGCCTGCCTCTCTGACTACTTGTGATCTCTGTCTGTCAAATAAATAAAATCTTAAAAAAATAAATAAGAGGTGCTGTTCCAAATGAATCCTAGTCTCTTGGTCCAGGAATACAACTCAAAGTAATCAGAGAACCTGCAGATATGGCTGAATTGTTATCAGTGAACTTGAGGAACACTACAGTGGAAAAGAGCTCCTGGGAAACCACATATAGACAAGTGTCATTTGGATTTATAAAAAGAAAAATAACATGTATTTGTGGACTATAGAGCACTGAGCTTGACATTGATCTGGAACGAGACTCCAGAACAATTTTTTTTTTTTTTTGGAACTATGGCTTCTGAGTACTTAGAAAAGGAAGTAGTAGACTCAGCATGGACTCACTAAGCATATAAAAGAATAAATATGTAATGAATATATTGTATATAATAAATATATTATATATAATAAATATATATATACACATATATGTAATATACAACATCATTTCCTACTGACAGAGATCAGGGAAACAGAGTAGAAATTATGCATCTAGATTTCAGAAGAGCTTTTGGCAAGTTCTCTCATGATACCCTTGAGGGCACATGGGGGGAAAGCAGCCTGAATGATATTAAATGGCATAGACTCATAGCCAATGGAACATTAGTACCCAAAAAGAACTAATGAGCCATTGTCAATTCAACAAAGTATTTAAATTCAACTAATAATTTGTTTCCAGCCTCTTATGCTAGCCCCTGGGTGAAGGGCTAGGGATCCAACTGTCACATAGAGAATGACAGCGGCAACTTTCAAATGATCCATTTGTGTGATTCAACTTTCTGAAAGCATCAATATAAACCTGAGATTATGTCAGACAAGTAAGTGTCCAGAATGAGTGAGGCAATGTTTCTGCTCTTCTCTCTGCAGATTGTGTTCATTTCTGTGCACTAAGAGACTCTGGATCTTATCCTGAAAAGAGTGATCAGGATGATGAAAACCCATCAATAGGAACGACTGGGTGGCCCAGTCAGTTAAGCCACTGCCTTCAGTTCAGGTCATGATCCCAGGGTCCTGGGATCAAGTCCCACATGGGGCTGCTTGCTTGGCAGGGAGCCTGCTTCTCTTTCTGCCTCTGCCTCCTTGTGCACTTGTGCTCGATCGTTCACTCGTTCTCTCTCTCTCTCTCTGACAAATAAATAAATAAAAATCTTAAAAAAAAAAAATCACCAATAAAGTCTTATGGAAAAGGCAGAATGAAATGTCGAACAGAGAGAACCCACAGCTACCTCAATGTCCTCTAAGAAGCAGAAGTGGGACAAAACAGTAATTCAAGGTGGGCTTCCTTAAAAGGCATGGGTTTCCTATAAATGGAGATGCTTAAGGGTAGACTGAAACACAAACAGAGAGTGGTTGAACCCATAACTCATAACTTTAAGTTTTTCTTTCATATACATAGATTCTGTAATCTACATAACTTCAAAAATAAGTCCCATCAAGTTTTACTTACAACGTAGAACTATAATTAAAAACATCACTTAATTAGTCCATCCTTGTTGTTTGACTTATTTCCTTTTCTTTCATTTGCCTTCATTTCCACAGAGAAGTGGGTATGGGATAAAAAAAAATCATGAATTCTACTCCTCTTCCATAGGGATAAAAATGGAAATTTGCTCTATCATCCCCTAGAAATAGCTCAAAAGACTGCTCCAAAATATTTGGGTACTAGGACACAGATGTTCTCACATTCACAAACCAAATTGGATTTCCAGGAGCACACATTTAATTCATCTGGTCAGTTCAGCCTATTTAGTTTTCTAAAGAATCCAGGTTGTTGTTAATGATGTTGTTTTGAATTACATAACTCTAATTAGTTATTTGACTTTTACCTTTAAGCCATTTAAGTGTGTGCAGATAAACAAAGGATAAATATGGAAGCTGGGTTTTTTTTCTTTTCCAGTTTTTTTTTTTGGGAGGGGGAGCGGTTGGTACAGTTTAGAGCCAAAGAGAACAATAGGAGATCTTACATGATTTCATCATCAAGAGGTATCAATTATGTAAATGAGATGGTAATAAAGGTAATAATGGTAAATAAAGCATCCTTGCAAAGTTGTTACTTCCTCTGAGGCAGTGATTACTAAACTTGAGCGTGTATTAGAATCACCCAGAGGGTTTGTTTCAAAACAGACAGAAGACCCCCACCTTGAGTTTTAGATTTAGTAAGTCTGGGATGAGACCTGATAATCTGCATTGCCAACAAGATCCCAGACAATGAGGCTAAAATGCAGAGACCACACTTTGCGAGGCACTGCTCTAGAAAGATTTCTCTGGCCCCTGAGACTGGACATATTGGTTCTCTATGAGCCTCACTCCTGTCTGTTTTTCCCTCTCCTGGGGTTATTACTTTGAAGTAGGGGAGCTAACCAAGAACACAAGTAGCTCCTTTAGCAGACCTTGAGCTACGTGAAGCATGTGCATGTCTAATTTAGGACTGCATCCCTCAGGGCATAGCACCAGGTCTGGATGGCAGAAAGTAGTTGATGGTTAATAATTATGTGTTGAGAGACACTTGATTGATCGATGAATAAATGAAAATGTAAATTTTGAAGAAGAAAAAGAATATGTGTATGTGTGTGTGTACACATATATGTTTTTGTGCTTTGAAGTACGCAGAGCAGTGACAAGGAAAATGCTATGTATTCAAAGAAGACAACTTTAAAGAGGCAAAATATGTCTAACCCAAGAAAAAAATGAGAAGCTAGAATTTGAAATTCACTTTAGCGACTATAGTGTATGAGAGGAATAAAATATTTTCGAAAGATCATAGTAATATAAATGTACAAATGGTTTCAACTTTGTTAGATATGCTCTCTGGCCCACAGATGCTTTTTAATACTCCATCCTGTGTAGCTGGTAAAACTGAGAATCACCCCAATTTACCTGCAGTCTAGCCAAGGGCACACCAGAGATTAGAGAGATCACCCACATCCTAAACAGAAAAAGAGAACTGGAAGGAGAAAAAAATGGAAAAGACCTAGTAGGTCATTCAGTCCTACTCTCCGGAGGAGCAGAAGAGTAAATAAAGTTGCAAAGGAAAATTATGGAAATAGATTCAAGAGAACTTAAGACTCTCTGATCCTTTAATTTTTAGTGCCTCATGAAGTTCAAGAGTTTATTGTAAACTCATTGCTTAAACCCTTATTCATCAAAAGAAAAA
>ML106852.1:25913-37637 GCA_003697995.1 Taxidea taxus jeffersonii
GTTTATTGTAAACTCATTGCTTAAACCCTTATTCATCAAAAGAAAAATACTCCCCACAATCTGCATTAGAAATGGAGCTAAGAAAGGCAATATAAAAAGTTGATCTTCATGGCATTAAATGACTCGCTATTTCCTGTGTTCGTGAGTTTCTGGTTTGTAACTGTACTTATCCAAAATATTAAAATGACCTTCAGGCCAACCCCTTTACTTACAAGTAAAGGGGAAAGAGAAATTTACTAGAAGTTGACCATTACAGAAATTACTTGCAAGGCATTTTTCTTTGATAGCTGCAGTTTCACTCATATTATCATCCTTTTCTGTTGACAAGTTTCCAAGATTTTAATCTTGGATTGGAAATGTTACCCTATCGGAAAGGGCTTATATTGTCAGGCGCAGTGCTGCCGCGGAATGCAGAATCATATACGAGAGCGCCTGTTGTATTGAAAAATACACCATTGGTAGGAAAGGCATTTAAATGTTTAGTCTGCTCGCTCATAAATCACTTTCAATGTGCTCAAGTTCTTAGACAACATATTGAAAGCTTTCTTATTTCCTTTATTATAGCAGTGTCATTTGCATTGCTGAACTTGCGGTTATGTGGGCAATTCCAGATAAACCCTTGCTTGGAGGGTTTATAACTCGGCGATTAAATTTCACTCTGGCTTGGAATTCAAAAGTAACATTTCTGTGAGTTGCTGGTGGTGGGTTTTCTTTTTTTTAACCTAAAATATATCTGATATTTTAAGAAATGGTAAGATGGACAATTTGGGCTTACAAATGGAAGCAATTGGCCTAAAGCACACAAAACTAACGTGGGCCTTAGGAGACCTGGCCACGTGTATCTAAATTCGTACATTTGCTGGGTGGTTTTAGAAACACATACTCAAGGCATCTTAAAACTTTCTATTAACCTTGCAGATGATTGTTGCTGCTCTTTTTTTTTCTCCTAATTGTATGGACAGTTTTTCTATACTTTCTCAGTCAAAACATTTGAAACTCATTCAGGTATCTATTTAACCTTGGGCATACATACACACAATGCTTTCTTTTTTGTTGTCTTCTTATACAAAGCTAACACCAGTGTCCCTGTCTTCTACCTACCACCTGGAGTTGTTCTAGGCATGAAACAAGACATCAATAAGCTAAGACTTGAAAAAGGAGTATAGTTAGAGTACATTGACAGGAAGTCTTTGAAGTGAGGATGAAACTGAGTTGGAAATATGAAGCAATGAAGCATTTCTGAGAAGGAGAATTTGAAAGAGATTCAGAATAACAAAAAGGAAATTAACCAAATGTTTACTGGGCTTGAAAAATAATCCTCAGCTGCTTCTAGATTGCAGAATGGGAGTCAGTTAGGCTCAGGGCTAGCTAAGGGAAAGGCTCTCTTAAAGGGCTTTCTAGGAGTTACCCTCCAACTCTCTCCACTTTCATGAAAAGAGTACAGATTAGCTTGCTTTGAAGATAAATGGATTAGCAGTAATAAGCCTAAATATTTCTCTGTACTTGAGGAGAGAAATATATCTTGCATAAAGGGAAGTGTCTCTATACAAAGGAGGAAAAATCTTGTTCCCCAGGACTCGCCTCTGTGTCTAGGCTCATACACACAAGAAATGTAGCTATCGGGGCACCTGGGTGGCTCAGTGAGTTAAAGCCTCTGCCTTCAGCTCAGGTCATGATCTCAGGGTCCTGGGATCGAGCCCCGCATCAGGCTCTCTGCTCAGCAGGGAGTCTGCTTCCCCCCTCTCTCTCTGCCTTCCTCTCTGCCTACTTGTGATTTCTCCGTTTCAAATAAATAAAATCTTAAAAAAAAAAAAAAGAAGTGTAGCTATCATTAAATTGGCTGAAATTTCTGCAACTTAATGCTAGGGTAAAGGTTTGAGGAGTATCTCAGACCTGCAAATATCAGACCACGTATGTGTGAAAACCACAAGGCAACTCGGGAATTCCAGTGGACACAGAGACCACCTGGGTAGGTTGCAACGTTCCCAGGAACTGTCTTCAGCATCAAGTACAGATGCCAATCTCAGACACTAGCTATGGGAGGAGGAGACACCACCTTTCAGTAGTATAGCTCTACCCCAGCAATCTAGACAGATCTCTGAGGTGGTCTGATTTACACTTTGGAAAGATCCTTCTGGATACTATATGCACCATTTGAGGTTGAGTGGAGATCTTCTAGAAACAGCTCAGTTAGGAGTCTCCTATAGAAGTTCAAGGGGGGACACAATGAAAGCCTATATAAGAAAATTGCAGTTTAAGTGAATTGGAGGTAAGTCTTCAGAGAAATTTAGGGGAAAGAATTCCCCTAAACTGGTGTGTGACCTGATGTGGGCTAGTGGTAAGGGAAAATATAGAATTAAAGAAAACTCTAAACCTAAGAGGTTAAGGTATCAGGGTTATCCATGAGTGCAAGTAGACAAAATCAGGCTGCAGAGGTAAAGCACATTTCATCCCAGAGCCGGGTGAAAACAAGGCTGAAAGAGAACTGTTAGATTAAGTTAGACAGAGTTCACAGAGAAAGCATGACACCAAAATGAACACAGGGTCATAAGAGTCCCGCTGTACACCTACCCAGGCTTCTCTCTGTATTTGCTAGGAAAGTGAATATGGATCAAATACATAGGCTGTGCCAGGATTTATCAAAGATGTAGTAGGAAGCACAAGTACATGGTGAGAAAAAGAGTGGGAGGACTTAGAGTTCAGAAAGCCTAACCTTACTTCTAAGAAGCCCAACAGCCTCTACAATGAGCTCTAGTCCATACGGTCATGCCAAGCCACATGGGAAAGAAGAACCACAGTGCACTGTCCCTTTGAAATGGCAATCTGTGGTCAAGAAGCTCCAGGGACAGGCCCAGTACCTGAAAAAGGAGTTCCATTCCTAACCTCACGTGTCTAGTTTAATGACTGGCTGGACAGTGGTACCCCTAAACAAGAAGAGAAGACCGGAAGAGAAGAAGAACCAGATGGGGAGAAGAGGTTAGTCTGGAACATAGCTAATAACACAGCGATGTCAAAAAATAAATAAATAAAATAACACAGCGATGTCCATTAGGCGAGGGAAAGTACAGGATCTGGGCTCAAGAGGATGAAGAGGTCTGAGGACAAATAAGTCTCTCTCTTGCTTTGAGAGCCTCACAAAGCAGGATTTTGATAGACAATAGGTTTATAAAAATCTCTCTTTCCTCTGTCTTATAAAAAGCCAAAGACTTCTACCTGGGGGAATAGAAAAGGCAATACAGAGCAAGGGAAAAACTCCATCCTGCAACACTAAGAAGGCAAGGGGAAAGCATTTGGAAAAGAAACAAGGAAGTTCTGTTTCCAGCAGATTCCCGCTCCATCTACGTTGACTCTTCCACTGAAGACAGTGAAGAATGCTGACCAAAAGTAACCGCTTTGGGGCACCTGGGTGGCTCAGTGGGTTAAGCCTCTGCCTTTGGCTCAGGTCATGATCTTAGGATCCTGGGATGGAGCCCCCGCATCAGGCTCTCTGCTCAGCAGGAAGCCTGCTTCCCCCTTTCTGCCTTCCTCTCTGCCGACTTGTGATCTCTCTCAATCTCTCTCTCTCTCTCTGTCAAATAAATAAATAAAAATCTTTTTAAAATTAAAAAAATACAATCTCTATCAATGAGCTGGCAAAAAAATTAAGAAATTCTCAAGAGCCAAAGGTTAAGTGAAAGAGGAAATCCAGATAAACAGAGCACACAAGGGAGGGGTCAACTGGCAGAGAAATAGCAGGCTGAGACGACATCAGGTAGGAGGAGATCAGCTAGATAGCCTATCAAACCATTCCGAACACCTACGAATCCAACAGGAGATCGAAGAGAAGAGCAACAATTCTAGAAACAGAAAATCGACCACTTTCTAAAAGGTAGGACCAGCGGAGAAGTGAATCCAACACGACAGGAAGATAGACCCCGGGGGGAGGGGCCGGCTCCCGGCAAGCGGCGGAACAAAGGAGCACAAAAATCAGGACTTTTAGAAGTCTGCTCTAGGGAGGGACATCACTCCAGAGGCTAAATTGGGGTGAAGACCTCGCAGGGAGAGCGTGGACTCAGGTCCCGTGGGGTCACAGAAGGATCGGGGGTGTTTGAGTGTCGCGGAGCGGGGAAGCCGACTGCGGAGACAGAGCCGAGGAGTGAACTCTCAGCTCCGGGTTACCTAGAGCCATGGTCTGTGACACGGGCTGGTGCTCTGTGCGTGGGGTCCCCACAAGATACAGGGAGACTCCAACCTGGGAGAGCTCAGGGATCTACGGGGTTCGGAGACTCCAGGTGGGACTCTGCCAGAGACAGAGACGCTTGGTCAGAAGCTGGGTGACCTCGGAGCGCAGCCAGAGGCCAGTGAGACGGGACTGATTTCGTACGATTTTCTCCAAGCGCGGCTGGAGGGTGGGGAGACGGGAGTGATTAAACGCTTTTCTCTGAAGGTGCACTGAAGACTGGGGCCCCTAGCTCTCAGCTCCTCCAACCCGGAGATTGGGAGGCTGCCATTTTCATTCTCGTCCTCCGGAACTCTACGGAAAGCGTTCAGGGAATAAAAGCTCCTGAAAGTGAACATGAGAGGATTACTTAGCCCGGCCCCTCCTAAGGGCGGTGCAATTCTGCCTGGGGCAGAGACACACGAAAATCACTACAACAGGCCCCTCCCCCAGAAGATCAACAAGAAATCCAGCCAAGACCAAGTTCACTTACCAAGGAGAACAGCAGAATTCCAGAGGAGGAGAAAGCAAAGCATGGAATTCTTGGCTTTCTCCCCATAAATCTTTAGTCTTGAAAAGTTAATTAACTTTTTAAAATTTTTTTCTCTTCTGCTAATTTTTTTTTAACTTTTACCCTTTCCTCTTTAACGTTTTTTAACTAGTTTATCTTAATAACTTTCTTAAAAAAATCTTTTTTGAACCTTTATTATTATAGACATATTCTATCCTTCACTGTATCTAACTTTATTCTTTGTATACACATAGGGTTTTTTTTTTCTTAAAAATTTGGGGTACAACTTCTTCTGATAGATCAAAATACACCCCAAATCTAGTACCAGGCTTGATCTAGTCTCCAGCCCAAGGAAGTTCTCTCCACTTTTTTTTTTTTTTTTATTCTCCCTACCAACTTACCTTATCAACTCCTTTGTTAGGAAAAAAAAAAAAAGGAAAAAAATATTTTTTCATCTTTATAGTCATATTTCATCCCTTCATTGTGTTTACCCTTATATATGATTTTCATTCTTTAAAATTTTGGGAGGTAGTTTCTTCTAAGAGACCAAAATACTCCCAAAATTAAGTGGGTGACCCTGTTCTAGTCACCAGTCTAATACATATATATTTTTTTCTTTTTTTTTTTCTTTTTTTTATTTGTGTTCTCTTTTTTTTTCTTTCACTTTTTTTTCTCTCTTTTCTGAACTTCTTTTTACCCACTTCCTCCCGCCCCATTATTTGGGGTCTCTTCTGATTTGGTTAAAGCACATCTTCCTGGGGTATTTGCCACCCCTTTAGTATTACATTTGCTCCTTCATATATTCTTTTTTTTTTTTTAAGATTTTATTTATCCATCCGACAGACAGAGATCACAGGTAGGCAGAGAGGCAGAGAAAGAGAGAGAGGAGGAAGCAGGCTATCCACAGAGCGGAAAGCCTGATGCGGGGCTCGATCCCATGACTCTGGGATCATGACCTGAGCCGAAGGCAGCAGCTTTAACCCACTGAGCCACCCAGGTACCCCTCCTTCATTTATTCTTATCTGGACAAAATGACAAGGTGGAAAAACTCACCACAAAAAAAAGAACAGGAGGCAGTACTGAAGGCTAGGGACCTAATCAATACAGACATTGGTAATATGTCAGATCTGGAATTCAGGACAACGATTCTCAAGGTTCTAGCCAGGCTCGAAAAAGGCATGGAAGATATTAGAGAAACCATGTCAGGAGAAATAAAAGCCCTTTCTGGAGAAATAAAAGAACTAAAATCTAATCAAGTTGAAATTAAAAAAAGCTATTAATGAGGTGCAATCAAAAATGGAGGCTCTTGGGACGCCTGGGTGGCTCAGTTGGTTGAGCAGCTGCCTTCGGCTCAGGTCATGATCCCGGCATCCTGGGATCGAGTCCCACATCGGGCTCCTTGCTCGGCGGGGAGCCTGCTTCTCTCTCTGCCTCTGCCTGCCACTCTCTCTCTCTAACAAATAAATAAATAAAATCTTAAAAATGGAGGCTCTTACTGCTAGAATAAATGAGGCAGAAGAAAGAATTAGTGATATAGAAGACCAAATGACAGAGAATAAAGAAGCTGAGCAAAAGAGAGACAAACAACTACTGGGCCACGAGGGGAGAATTTGAGAGAAAAGAGATACCATAAGACGAAACAACATTAAAATAATTGGGATTCCAGAAGAAGAAGAAAGAGAGAGAGGAGCAGAAGGTATATTGGAGAGAATTATTGTAGAGAATTTCCCTAATATAGCAAAGGGAACAAGCATCAAAATCCAGAAGGTGCAGAGAAACCCCCTCCAAATCAATAGGAATAAGTCCACACCCCGTCATCTAATAGTAAAATTTACAACTTTTAGCGACAAAGAGAAAATCCTGAAAGCAGCATGGGACAAGAAGATTGTAACATACAATGGTAAAAATATTAGATTGGCAGCAAACTTATCCACAGAGACCTGGCAGGCCAGAAAGAACTGGCATGATATATTCAGAGCACTAAACGAGAAAAACATGCAGCCAAGAATACTTTATCCAGCTAGGTTAACATTGAAAATAGAAGGAGAGATAAAAAGCTTCCAGGACAAACAAAAACTGAAAGAATTTGTAAACACCAAACCAGATCTACAGGAAATATTGAAAGGGGTCCTCTAAGCAAAGAGAGACCCTAAAAGTATTATCAGAAAGGAATAGAGACAATATACAGTAACAATCACCTTACAGGCAATACAGTGGCACTAAATTCATATCTCTCAATAGTTACCCTAATCAAAAGACACAGGGTTTCAGAATGGATAAAAAAACAAAACCCATCAATATGCTGCCTACAAGAAACCATTTTAGACCTGAAGACACCTCCAGATTGAAAGTGAGGGGGTGGAAAACAATTTACCATGCTTATGGACATCAGAAGAAAGCTGGGGTGGCAATCCTTATATCAGATCAATTAGATTTTAAGCCAAAGACTATAATAAGAGATGAGGAAGGACACTATAGCATACTCAAAGGGTCTGTCCAACAAGAAGATCTAACAATTTTAAATATCTATGCCCCTAACGTGGGAGCAGCCAACTATATAAACCAATTAATAACAAAATCAAAGAAACACATTGACAAGAATACAATAATAGTAGGAGACTTTAACATGCCCCTCACTGAAATGGACAGATCATCCAAGCAAAAGATCAACAAGGAAATAAAGGTCTTAAATGACACACTGGACCAGATGGACATCACAGATATATTCAGAACATTCCATCCCAAAGCAACAGAATACACATTCTTCTCTAGTGCCCATGGAACATTCTCCAGAATAGATCACATCCTGGGTCATAAATCAGGTTTCAACCAGTATCAAAACATTGGGATCATTCCCTGCATATTTTCATACCACAATGCTCTGAAGCTAGAACTCAATCACAAGAGGAAATTTGGAAAGAGCACAAATACATGGAGACTCAACAGCATTCTTCTAAAGAATGAATGGGTCAACCAGGAAATGAAAGAAGAATTGAAAAAAATCATGGAAACAAATGATAATGAAAACACAACGGTCCAAAATCTGTGGGACACAGCAAAGGCAGTCCTGAGAGGAAAATATATAGCGATACAAGCCTATCTCAAGAAACAGGAAAGGTCTCAAATACACAACCTAACCCTACACCTAAAGGAGCTCGAGAAAGAACAACAAAGAAAGCCTAAACCCAGCAGGAGAAGAGAAATAATAAAGATCCAAGCAGAAATCAATGAAATAGAAACCAAAAAAACAATAGAACAAATCAATGAAACTAGGAGCTGGTTCTTTGAAAGAATTAATAAGATTGATAAACCCCTGGCCAGACTTATCCAAAAGAAAAGAGAAAGGACCCAAATAAATAAAATCATGAATGAAAGAGGAGAGATCACAACCAACACCAAAGAAATACAAACAATCATAAGAACATATTATGAGCAACTCTATGCCAACAAATTTGACAATCTGGAAGAAATGGATGCTTTCCTAGAGACATATAAACTGCCAAAACTGAACCAGGAAGAAATAGAAAACCTGGATAGGCCCATCACCAGTAAGGAGATTGAAACAGTCATCAAAAATCTCCAAACAAACAAAAGCCCAGGGCCAGATGGCTTCCCAGGGGAATTCTACCAAACATTTAAAGAAGAATTAATTCCTATTCTCCTGAAACTGTTCCAAAAAATAGAAATGGAAGGAAAACTTCCAAACTCATTTTATGAGGCCAGCATCACCTTGATCCCCAAACCAGACAAGGATCCCATCAAAAAAGAGAATTACAGACCAATATCCTTGATGAACACAGATGCGAAAATTCTCACCAAAATACTAGCCAATAGGATCCAACAGTACATTAAAAGGATTATTCACCACGACCAAGTGGGATTTATTCCAGGGCAGCAGGGTTGGTTCAACATCCGCAAATCAATCAATGTGATACAGTACATTAACAAAAGAAAGAACAAGAACCATATGATACTCTCAATAGATGCTGAAAAAGCATTTGACAAAGTACAACATCCCTTCCTAATCAAAACTCTTAAAGTGTAGGGATAGAAGGCACATACCTCAATATTATCAAAGCCATCTATGAAAAACCCACCGCAAATATCATTCTCAATGGAGAAAAACTGAGAGCTTTTCCACTAAGGTCAGGAATGCGGCAGGGATGTCTGTTATCACCACTGCTATTCAACATAGTACTAGAAGTCCTAGCCTCAGCAATCAGACAACAAAAAGAAATTAAAGGCATCCAAATCGGCAAAGAAGAAGTCAAACTATCGCTCTTTGCAGATGATATGATACTATATGTGGAAAACCCAAAAGGCTCCACTCCAAAACTGCTAGAGCTTGTACAGGAATTCAGTAAAGTGTCAGGATATAAAATCAATGCACAGAAACCAGTTGCATTTCTTTACACCACCACCAAGACAGAAGAAAGAGAAATTAAGGAGTCAATCCCATTTACAATTACACCCAAAACCATATGATACCTAGGAATAAACCTAACCAAAGAGGCAAAGAATCTATACTCAGAAAACTATAAAGTACTCATGAAAGAAATTGAGGAAGACACAAAGAAATGGAAAAATGTTCCATGCTCATGGATTGGAAGAATAAATATTGTGAAAATGTCTATGCTACCTAAAGCTATCTACACATTTAATGCAATGCCTATCAAAATCCCATCCAATTTTTTCAAAGAAATGGAACAAATAATCCTAAAATTTATATGGAACCAGAAAAGACCTCGAATAGCCAAGGAATATTGAAAAAGAAAGCCAAAGTTGGTGGCATCACAATTCCAGACTTCAAGCTCTATTACAAAGCTGTTATCATCAAGACAGCATGGTACTGGCACAGAAACAGACACATAGATCAATGGAACAGAATAGAGAGCCCAGAAATAGACCCTCAACTCTATGGTTCAACTAATCTTTGACAAAGCGGGAAAGAATATCCAATGGAAAAAAGACAGCCTCTTCAACAAATGGTGTTGGGAAAATTGGACAGCCACATGCAGAAAAATGAAATTGGACCATTTCCTTACACCACACACGAAAATAGACTCAAAATGGATGAAGGACCTCAACGTGAGAAAGGAATCCATCAAAATCCTTGAGGAGAACACAGGCAGCAACCTCTTCGACCTCAGCCGCAGCAACTTCTTCCTAGGAACAACGCCAAAGGCAAGGGAAGCAAGGGAAAAAATGAACTATTGGGACTTCATCAAGATCAAAAGCTTTTGCACAGCAAAGGAAACAGTTAACAAAACCAAAAGACAACTGACAGAATGGGAGAAGATATTTGCAAACGACATATCATATAAAGGGCTAGTATCCAAAATCTATAAAGAGCTTAGCAAACTCAACACCCAAAGAACAAATAATCCAATCAAGAAATGGGCAGAGGACATGAACAGACATTTCTGCAAAGAAGACATCCAGATGGCCAACAGACACATGAAAAAGTGCTCTACATCAGTGGGCATCAGGGAAATAGAAATCAAAACCATAATGAGATACCACTTCACACCAGTCAGAATGGCTAAAATGAACAAGTCAGGAAAGGACAGATGCTGGCGAGGATGTGGAGAAAGGGGAACCCTCCTACACTGTTGGTGGGAATGCAAGCTGGTGCAACCACTCTGGAAAACAGCATGGAGGTTCCTCAAAAAGTTGAAAATAGAGCTACCTTATGACCCAGCAATTGCACTACTGGGTATTTACCCTAAAGATACAAATGTAGTGATCCGAAGGGGCACATGTACCCGAATGTTTATAGCAGCAATGTCCACAATAGCCAAGTTATGGAAAGAACCTAGATGTCCATCAACAGATGAATGGATAAAGAAGATGTGGTATATATACACAATGGAATACTATGCAGCCATCAAAAGAAATGAAATCTTGCCATTTGCGATGACGTGGATGGAACTAGACGGTATTATGCTTAGTGAAATAAGTCAACTGGAGAAAGAGAACTATCATATGATCTCCCTGATATGAGGAAGTGGAGATGCAACGGGGGTCGGGGTTAAGGGGGTAGGAAAAGAAAAAATGAAACAAGATGGGATTGGGAAGGAGACAAACCAAAGGAGACTCTTAATGTCATAAAACAAACTGAGGGGGGTGGCGGGGGAAGGAGGTTGGGAGAGGGTGGTGGGTTACATTATATGTTTAAATAAAAAAGCTTAAAGAAAAAAAAAAAAAACAGAGCACACAAGACAGCTGTCACCCAGAGGGTAAGATAAATGGCACAAAGGCATTTGATGGGTGATTGTTCCTTACACTCTGTTCTACGCTTATCTGGTAAGCATGCATTCATGTTTACTCTGCTGGATATTTCCAATGTGCCACTTCAGTGGCCCTCTCCACCTTCCTCTAGCATGCTGTGCCCTGAGGAGGCTGGTCTTTAGGGACAGCATCAAACTGCTGTCCTCCCTATAGCTTCTGAGTTTGGCCATGGTAGCAGCAAGGGGGTGAGGGGAAGAGAATAAGGTTGAAGTACGTATGTACTCCCCCAGGTCTTTCCCACCAGGTAGCCATGAGGGGGCTGAGTTCCTCTGCCAAAGACCACAACCCAGGTCTGGAGACCCTCCCCTATGGATAGCACCTTCTAATAAATGCTGTTCCCTGCCTTTTGGGGCCTTGGTGGGCAGAGGTGTGGGCAATGATTCAAGGACATTGCAGCCCCGGTGAGCTTTGCCACCCTTTGTTATTTTCTCTGAACCCTGCTCACACCTTTGTAAATAGTCTCTCATTAACCCCCCTTAGTGACCCTCCCTGACAGCATCATCTGTTTCCTTGCAGGGCCCAGATCACTGTAACTATACAATATGTCATGGAGAAAATTAGTTTTAGAAAGAGCAAGAAGAGTGGCCAAAGTGCCAAATACTGCAGAGATTGTGTAAGTTTGGGGCTGAGAAGGAGACAATGAACATAGTAATAAACAGGTAACTGATGACCTTGATTAGTAGGGTAAGTTTTTGCCTAACAGTGGGGTTGGAAGCCATGTCTA
>RCUC01150543.1:0-14515 GCA_003697995.1 Taxidea taxus jeffersonii
TACCCTCTCTTGGCCCAGGGGATGCTGGATGGATGGGATGGGGGCGGTGTGCCTAGTGGAACACCGCCCTCGCCGGCAACACCTGTTTGTCTAGTCCTTCCTACGCGCCGGGGGAGAAGGCAAAGGGGTAGGAAAACCTCCCAGGGAATCCTCTCCTCTCTCTGAGGGAAGATGCAGCCGATCTGGAGAATTTCTCGAGCCTGTGAGGTAATGGAGCAGGAAATGGGAGGGGATGAAACAAATGGGTGTTTGTCTCCATTCTGTCCTGGCTCCTGGCGGAGAATGCCTGTCTGTGGTTGGGACACAGTGGCAGGCCCTGAAGTTGTCAGCTGGTGCCACTTGCATGGGAATCAGGCCCAGACAGACGACAAGACTGAGGGGCTAGGGAGTGGAGGGTCCCGCAGCCCACCTCCTGCCTCCTCCTCAAGCCAGCAGCATGCACAGACCACCCACTTTGTGCCAGGCTCTGTGCCCTACACAGGGGACACAAAAACCACAGGGCAGAATCCATCCAGGAGCTTGGGGCTTGGGGAGAAGGTAGAGGAGAGAGACAGTAACCATGAGAGAGGTCACCAAGTGGTGCACTGAGGACTTCGCAGTCAAGAATGGCTTCCTGGAGGAGGTGATCCTGGTCTGGGTCCTGCCCTGAAAGGTCTGGTCATAGACAAGTGGGGGAGGAGGAGCTGAGCAGGAGTCATTGAGGACTAGATGAATGAATGGTGATCTCCTTGGGTCCTCAGTGCCCGACAAACTTCAGGATCATAGCCATTGGTGGCAAAATGTCTGTGGGTGCCTGAGGGAAGCAGGAGGTGGGGGACCTCCCCTGAGCCCAACTCTTGGGCTCATCCAGCAACCTCTGGAAACATGTGAAGGAACACAAGATTAATAACCATAGTGGAAGCCAAAAAGAAAGAGACCATGGTGGGAGGGAGCCTGTCCACCAGGCCACCATGAGGACTGGGGATTGGGATGCATTTCTCTGCTTTTTCATCTTTTATCTCTACTTTCTAACTGGTCTAAGGTACACAAGTTTAAAAAAAAAAAAAAGTGGAAACATTTTTGCCCTAAAAAGTCTTAGTTTTGTTTTGTTTTGTCTTAAGAGATGCGAAGGAAAAAAGCTCTTTAGACTTTGGATGGATAAGAATGTTTTTATTATCTTACTTTCTGTAAATCTGTACTGCTCAGTCAATAAAAAGCTGGGTCCGTGGGGGTGCTGAGGTCTGAATGGGTGGGCGCGGTCCTGGGGGAGGAAGCCAGGAGGGAGGGGAGGAAGGCAGAGGAGGCCCCACTGACTCACCAGCCCCTCCTGGGCCTTGGCATCCTGCCTCTCCCGAGCACAAACCCCAAGGTAGGCACAGCCTTTCCCTGGCCTGCGGCCAGGCCCGTCCTGAGAGCTCTTGTAGGTACCAAGGGCTTCTTATAAGACTCCTTCTGCCAGGAGCGATGGTAGACAGAGCTCTGGCCAGCACCATTGTTTCTGGAGTGGACCGGATAAGACACGGGCCCTCACCGGAGGCCAGGGGGGCCTGGGCCACAATTTCCTGCTAACCTTAAAGCCACAGAGAAAATTCTCACTCTGAATCAGGATGTAGTGACTCAGTGTTTGGAAGTGTCCTAGGTGAAATTAGGGAGCATTGAACTCCCATACAATGCTAGATGTGTGCGGGTACAGGAGTCCAGTCCAGGCCTGGCGCACTCCCAGGGGTAACTGGGTAAGTTCCTTGGCCTCTCAGAACAGGTTTCCTCCCCTATGCGAAGGAGGGAAGGATTCTTGTCCAGAAGCTTCACAGGCTGCCAGGCTCCAGGTTCAGGCCTGGGAGCCACCTCGTGGGCTGTAGACAGCACCCTAGTGGGTGCTAGGGTCTCCAAGCTGCCCGCACAGAGGCCCACCGCCAGTCAAGGTGCCCAGGAGTGCCTGGCTCCCGAGGCGCCCTAGAGGAGGCCAGCACCACCCAGCTGTGAGGGCCCCAGCTCCTCCACACTGAGTTTCTGTCACTGCAGATAGGGGACACTTCAGGTCCCCATCCCTGTCCTGTCAGCAGCATTTCTGCTCCCTTCCTGTCCCAGGTTCCCACTGCCCACTGCCCGCTCCCCATACAGGCCCCACTGTGGCCACAGGTCCCTGGCGGGCTCCTGCTGCAGCAGCCAGGCTGTCTTCAGCCCCGGGGAGAGAGCCATGGAGGAAAGGACGTGGACGGGGCTGCACACTAGCACAGGCAGAGGCCCTTGGCTAGAGGAAGGAAGGCGTTCTGGAGCAAAGGTCTCCACACACCAACTATGGCCCACAGAAGAGAGAGATTTTCATGGCAACCCGGTACACACGTGTCTCTGTGTGTGTGTATGTGTATTGAAACAACAGATTCGGGACACTCTTTCCCTTTCCCATGGCAATGTACTCCTGTTTGCTACTCTAGTCTACTTAATCTTTTAATGCTGTTGTTAACTAAATGGATTTCACCACCATGAGCAAATCTCAGCCCACGTTGGGAAGCCCCAGGGCTGGGGATGCTGACCGAGGCTCAGGGAGACTGGCCCAGAAGGGGAGGGCAAGGCAGCCTGGGCTTGCTGGGCCACAGCCCGAGTTTGGTCTGAGGGGCACCGGGGGCCGGTGAGGTGTTCGAAGTGGGGTGAGGTTCTGGGTCCCAGCTGGTACCTAGCAGCGCTGTGACAAGGGCTATCGCCGGCTCCAGCTGGCTTGAATGGAAGGGAGAAGGACTAAGTCACATGCTAGGAAGTCAGAGCCCTCCAGCTTTACCTCGGCATTGATTTATGGGCAGAAGAGCAGTGTCCCCGGGGCCCAGGCTTTTTCTTGCCACCTCTCTCCTATTCCATTTCATAGCTCCAGGCCTACCACCAGGCACAGCAATGGTCAGAGTGAGAACGGGGACTGTCTCATCTGGGTCTCCTGAGGCAGAAGGAACCCTTTCCCAGGCGTCCCCTAAGAAGGGCTGGATGAAGTCACACAAGTGTCCCAGCCAGGGCAAGTAACGAGCCTAGTGAATGTTGGAAAGTCACCACCTACAGCCCGTTCCTGCCCACATCTCCTACCAGTAAGCCCAGTTGGGGAGTTTAAGGAAACAATTTAAATGGAGACAAACATCTCTGAACCATTATTCACTGGGGCATCATCTATGTTGGGGAAAGCTGGAGGCAGGGGCCTAATGGGGTCCATGATGTTTACTGACTTGACGGAATGTAACTGTGGCTTGGAGAGTGCAGTCAATCCTTGGGGCTCCTGGGTGGCTCAGTCGGTTAAGCGTCCGACTCTTGATTTCAGCTCAGGTCATGATCTTGGGGTCCTGGAACTGAGTCCTAAGTCAGGGTCTGTGCTCAGTGGAGAGTCTGCAAGAGAGATTCTCTCTCCCTCTGCCCCTCCACCCCCACTCGTGCGCTCTCTCTCTCTCTCTCTCTAAAAGAAAAATGTACAGTCAATCCTTGTTACTCACAGATTCTCTATTTGCAAATTTACCTATTCACTAAAATTTCTTTGCAACCCGCAAATCAGTACTCACAGAGCTTCCATGTGCAGAGCAGAGGGAAGTCTGGGTTGTCTGATGTGCATGTTCCCACTAGAGGCCGAACAAGTTGACATTCTCCCCATTTCCGCTCTCACACTGCAAATAAGTGTCCTTTTCAAAGTTTGTCTGGTGCCATGTCTTTCATGTTTTTGAGCTTTTTGTTCACCAACAAAATTTGCTGTTTAAAATAGCCCCTAAGTTAGTGCTGAGTTTCAGCTCGGGAAGGCTGTGATTTACTTGCCTTTCAGCGACAACACACGTTCGTTGAGTGTATAATGCTGTTGGCCAAGAGTCCGGGGTTAGTGAATCAACACTATATATTAAATGAGGTGTCTTTAAACAGAAACACACCTAAAATAAAGGTATGTGTTGATCAGTTGATGAAAATACTGTGGCCAAAGGTTTGCAGGAATCTTAATTCCTCTTTACCCTGGGAACAAGGGTCTGGTGTTCATGGATTCAGTGCTCAGGCTTGAGTAACAAGAATCAATTTTATGATGAAGCCCAAAGTACAAAATATTAAGAGTAGAATACAAAATGTATGTTCATCATGCTTTATACCTTTATAGAAAATATGTATACCTAAACACAGGGCTTGGGAGGGAAGGTAACATAACAGAAAATTCCTCTACTGTTACAATTATTTTTAGAACCAATTTAAAATCTTCCCATCAAAAAATAATAACAGCTCTACCTCCCACCGTGTGGTTTTGGTTGGAGTCATTAAAACTGCTGTGGGGTTGAGGCATTTTGAGTTGACGATGTCACACTCCCAAGGGACACCGTCTCCAGCCACAGTGGCACAAACACGGGGGTGTATCTGTTTGAAGGAGTATTTTGTGGTGTCCAAAGCACAGTCCCAGGATGGGTTTTGTCTTGTGTTTCCCTTTTATTTTTTTTCATTACTTTTTATTATTATTATTATTATTATTATGCTATGTTCGTCACCATACTGTACCGTAACCTTCAAGTTCTTTTTTTTTTTTAAGTTTTTTTAAAATTTATTTATTTGACAGACAGAGATCACAAGTAGGCAGAGAGGCAGGCAGAGAGAGAGGAAGGGAAGCAGACTCCCCACTGAGCGGAGAGCCCGATGCGGGGCTCGATCCCAGGACCCTGGGATCATGACCTGAGCCGAAGGCAGAGGCTTTAACCCACTGAGCCACCCAGGTGCCCCTAACCTTCAAGTTCTTAGCAGCACTATTCACAATAGTCAAAAAGTGGAAGCAGCCCATGCATCCGTCAATGGACGAAAGACGAAGCAAAACATATATGTGGTATATTCACGTAATGGAACATCATTCAGTCTTTAAAAAGGAAGGAAAGTCTGACCCAGACCGCAACATAAATGAACCTTGAGGACATTCTGTTCAGTGAAATGAGCCAGTCTCAAGAAGACAAATCCTATATTGTTCCACTCACAGGATCTACTTAGAGCAAACAAATTCACAGAGACCAAAAATTGGGACAGGGGAGCACCTGGATGACTCCGCCGGTGAAGCATCTAACTCTTGGTATCAGCTCAGGTGTTGATCCCAGGGATGTGAGATGGAGCCCCACTTTGGGCTCCACGCTTTGAGGAGCCTACTTACAAAAAACTAAATAATAAATAAATAAGTAAATAAGAAAGACAGGGACTGGGGGGAAGGGGAGACATGGCAAGTGAATGTGCGATGGGCACAGAGTTTTCAGTTGTGCAAGATGGAAAGCATTCTGGACATGAATGGTGGTGACAGCCGCCCAGCCCTGGGAATTAATGCCATTGAACTGTACACTTAAAAATGGTTAAGATGGCAAAAAAAAATGGTTAAGATGGTAAATTTTGTTCTGTGTATTTTATACAATTTTCTAAAAGAGAGGTCTACAATGGCCAAGAGATGCTGCACTTATACCTCATGGGCCAAGGGTTCCTGAATGTGAGGCACTATGGAGTCCTTCATCCCGAGGGAGTCCTCAGGGAGTCTCGGCTCCCACCTTGGGCAAGGCCAGAACATCACTTGACACCACTGACCTCCTAGACCTCACTGGCCTGATTTGGGCCTTTCCCTCCCAGCCCGAAGTTTCTGAGGCTTTGTGGAGAGCCTGCATTCCACCAAGTTCCAGGGAAGGGAAGAAGAGGCAATACTTCCTGAAAATGAAGACAGGTGGCAAGAAGAGGACGGTAGTGCTGGTGGGGAACTCCGCCATGCTGAGATACTGCCCAGCTATGCAGAAAAACCTGCCACCAGGGTATCACCCTGGTGTTCCTCCCGGACTCCCAGCCCCTGACCTGCCCTGCCCAAGCCCACACCGCCCTGCCCCAGCCAGGAGCCTAGGCCGTGCACATCAGAGACCAGGCCTCCTTTTGACCCTGCTTGGCCTTTTACATGGGGTCATCTCGAAGGCAGCGTCTTTCTCTAGAACCTCTCAGGGCATGACATTCCCCTGCCCTGCACATCAGAGGCCTCAGCTTCCAGCTGCTCTATCTGGGTAGACAGAGTTATCCTCCTGAAAGAACTGGTGATTCTCCTGACTCTCCCATTAAGAAGTCCTGACCTTTGAATCCAGCCTCCAACATCCAGCACAGCATCTTCTATCTTTGTAAATGTAAACATTGGGTTTTTCTCTTTTTTATTCATTTAAACACTCAAAACCCTGTTGAACGGTTCTCCCGGGAGCCTGGGCCTAACTGGTTTATTGGGTCTCAATCTGGAAATTGTCTGTGCATCTTAAACAAAAGCAGACACGCACACACACACACACACACACACTTTCTCCTTTTTCTACATAAACCATAGCACATTGGGCATGCTGGTCTGAGCCTTATGCCATTCTTGAGCTTGTTCCATTTGGTATACAAGGATTTTTTTTTCATTCTTTTTGAAGGCTGCCAAGTATTCCACTGGGCAGACATAATTGCTTTGACTGGTCCTCTCTGGTTGAATATTTAGGATGTATCTTATCTTTTCTGTAACCAGCAAGGCTCCAATAAACAATGTTGTACATTTATCATTTAGTTCCTGTGTGTTATTTATAGGACATATTCCAAAAAGTGAAGTTATTGGATCAAACAATATGTGTGTTTCATGTTTTGATTGATACTGTCAAAATAATACAGCAGTTGATGCACTCTTACTTAACCTGGAGATGGCAATGGATTTCAACCTGGGAGCTGTACGGGGGTTTTGAGGGTCTGTGAGTCCCCAGATCTGTAGGTAAAAATCATGCATGTACATAGGCTCATCTTTCTAGGTGACCAAAACTTTCATCAACCCCTCAGAAGGATCTATGCCCCTGAATGTTCTCTCACTCACCCAGGTGATTGGTCTCCCAGCTCTCCCAAAAGCGAACTTCCCTTCCTTCAGGAAGACTGGCCTTGGACATTCCCTCCTCTGGGTCTTTCTTGGAGAACATTCTCTCCTGTCTTCTGTACCATTCCATATGGTTATGGCTAACATGGTCAATAGCGGTTACCCCAGACTCTCTGTGTGCCAGGAGGACTTAGCTAGTTCTCATAAGAATCAGATGAAAGGGGGGGCCTGGGTGGCTCAGTGGGTTAAAGCCTCTGCCTTTGACTCGAGTCATGATCCCAGGGTCGAGCCCCGCATCGGGCTCTCTGCTCAGCAGGGAGCTTGCTTCCGTGTCTCTCTCTCTCTCTGCCTACTTGTGATCTCTATCTGATAAATAAATAAATAAAATCTTTAAAAAAAAAAAAAAGAATCAGATGAAAGGGTTTATCCCTACCTCATCTGCGAGGTGGACTGCGACATGGAGATACTGATGAGTCAAGTAACCCGCCCAGCAGGCAGAGCTGGAATCGGAACTCAAAGGGAGGAACCGTACTGTGTGCCCAGCCACAGCAACTGGTGGGTAGGATAGGAAACAAAGAGACAAGCTCCAGGGGTTCTCAGACCAAACTGTACCTTCTGGGGAACTTTGAAAAAGGCAGTCTCTCTCACCTGCCCAGGCAGAACCTCTGGGGCAGGATCCAGACCCTGGGGATTTCTCAAAGAGTCCGGGAGTGACAGGACTCAAAGCACAGCTCTGAGGGGAAGCCCCGGGTACCCATGTCTTTCAGAATCTCCTTACCCCTACCCCATATTTTTTGTTGATTCTTTTCCTTATGAAAAAGTTTGCAAAGTAATAAGCATTGGTGGTATAATGATGAGCACAGCTGCCTTCCAAAATAATAAGCATCCCCCCACCCCAAAAGCGACCCAAACTGGGCTTTTCTCGAAGTATCGTTTTCAACCCATGGATTTCAACTTCATTGCGACATTTCGATCCATGGCTGTTCTCTTTATTTGAAGTTCAGTTGTCCCATCTTTGGTCAGCAAGTGCCTCCTGATTCCTCCTGACCTAACCCTGGGTCCCTTTAAAAGTTCTCTCACTGTCTGGTGTGGTAAGATGCTTGGGCCCAACTTCTCTGCCCCGGCCCTGGAATCAGCATTTCTCCCAGAGCACCATTTCGGCACTGCTGCTCCGCTCCTGTATCCTAGTGCTTTAACCAGCTCTCCACACTGGAGGAGCTGTTCACCATTGCTCCAAGGAAGAATCCGTGGCCAAACTAAATGCTAAGCTCCATCCTACCTGAACAGATCTCTTCAAATTTCAAGTCAGCCTTTGGACAATGTATAAATGACTGATCTGTGTTTGTTCATAAGAAACAGGTTCTGAGGGGCGCCTGGGTGGCTCAGTCATTAAGTGCCTGCCTTCGGCTCAGGTCATGATCCCAGAGTCCTGGGATCAAGCCCCACATCGGGCTCCCTTCTCCGCGGGAAGCCTGCTTCCCCCTCTCCCACTCCCCCTGCTTGTGTTCCCTCTCTCACTGTCTCTCTCTCTCTGTCAAATAAATAAATAAAATCTTAAAAAGAAAGAAAGAGAGAGAGAAAGAAAGGAAGGAAGAAAGAAACGGGTTCTGAACAAAGCTGCTCTTGGAATCCGCTCAATCCCGATGTCTTCCTACAATCAACCATTCTTCCAGTTTGAGGGCCAGGCCCAAACATCTCAAAATATCTCCCGCTCTTAGGAAATACAAACTGAAGGTTAAAATAAAAGAGCAGTTTAGCCTGCCAAGAAAATTTGGAAAGCTAAATAAGAGTTAAAAAAAAAATATAAAAACAACAACTTGAAACTGCCTTACATATAAAAGAATCCAACCTAGACTGCTCGGGGCAGAAATGAGATAACAAATACTGGGTTTAAATTTACCTGGAGTTTGTCCTTGGCCCTGGCCCCTCCTTCTGTCCAGAAGGTAGAGGGTGTGGAAATTAAAAAAAAAATAATAACATTCCTCTGTGTCACGTAGATTATGCAACACTAAAGCCATTTCAGAAAATTCTCATGCAATTTGAGTAGACACCCAAATGCTTAGAGGCCACCGCCCTCAGGGGCGAGCTTGATTGTGAGAAGAGGTCCAGAGCTGTCCTACCCCACGTGCTGTGTGACCTCAGGCTCAGGCCCCTCCAGTACCGCATCACCTCACACCCTGTGGTGAGACTTTAGCGCTGACGTGTAAATAGTATACATTCAGCAATGTCTGCCCAGAGCAGCCTCTGATGGTAGGAGGGGGGCCAGGGCGGACCCCTCTGCAGGTGTTGACAAGCACAGTGGCCCTGAGCCCTCCTGGCCCACCCCCCAGATCTAGCAGAGGTGAACTGGCAGTGATCAGGGGCAGGAATCAAGTGGCCGCTCTCTGGTCTCAGAAAGCCCAAGCGAGGGCACCTGGGTGGCTCAGTGGGTTAAAGCCTCTGCCTTTGGCTCAGGTCATGATCCCAGGGTCCTGGGATAGAGCCCCACATCAGGTTCTCTGCTTGGCAGGGAGCCTGCTTCCTCGGCGTGAGCCCAAAATTTTACAAGTTTTGGTGTAGTCACTAAATCCCAAATAACATTCGCGCGAAGAGCCAGCGCTGTTTGGGTGTTGACGGTGCGCTGGCAATTTTATGCGAGTCCCAAGTGTGGGTAGGGAGGATGACTGGCAGGTGCAGCCCCTGTCACTGAGATCAATACGAAAGAGCCCAGTTTTGGGGAGGGGGGGAGCAGTGGCTTCTGTCCTTTAGCAACGGCTCTTTATTTTATTTTTTAATTTTTATTATTTATTTGACAGATAGAGATCACACGTAGGCAGAGAGGCAGGCAGAGAGAAAGGAAGGGAAGCAGGCTCACTGCCAAGCAGGGAGCCCGATGTGGGGCTTGATCCCAGGACCCTGGGATCATGACCTGAGCCGAAGGCAGAGGCTTTAACCTACTGAGCCACCCAGGCGCCCCTAGCAACCACCTTTAGAGCAAGCTGGCCAACTCACTCATAGGCAATCCCAGGCCCAACCAAGGATTTCCAAAATTCTGGATTATTAAAATCTGGGGAAATGTGTGGGCATCTGGGTGGTTAAGCATCCACTCTTGGTTTCAGCTCAAGTCATAATCTCAGGGTCGTAAGATCAAGCCCCATGTCAATGGGCATCCCACACTGTGTGTGTGGAGCCTGCTTAGGACTCTCTCTCTCCCTCTCCCTCTCCCTCTGTCTCTGCCTCCTGACCCCAGCTCATGCTCTCTCTCTCTCTCTCTTAAAATAGGGTGCGTAGGTAGCTCAGTTGGTTAAGCAGCTGCCTTTGGCTCAGGTCATGATCCTGGAGTCCTGGGATCAAGTCCCACATCAGGCTCCCTGCTCAGTGGGGAGTCTACTTCTCCCGCTGACCTCTCATGTGCACGCTCTCTCTCTCATTCTCTCTCTTTCAAATAAATAAACAACAACAACAAATCTTTAAAAAATGAAATGAAGTAAAATAAAGCTGGTGCTTTAAGTAGAGTCCAAGCTTCCGGTGGTGTTGTCCAGCCCAGTAAGAGCTTTATTGTCCCCCTCTTAGTCGATTTTGGCTCCTCATCTCCTGTTCCTTTTCTTAAGAACCTACGAAATCTCTGTAAATTCAAAAGTGCTTTTCCTCTCCAGGACAACAGCAGTGGAAGCCTCACAGGGGACATTTGTCATATCTCTGCCTATGTATTGTTTATCTGTAAGATGAGAACTGCTAGCCTCATAAAGCCGGGGATATGTTGTGAAAATCAGAACTGAACGTTCCATATCTTTCAGCTGAGCTAAATAGAAGTTGTGTGGACTTGTTTCATCCGGCATCATTCAGAAATGAGCTGCCTCCACAGTCATTCAAAACTGCAGAAGCAATACCAAGACTGAGGAAATGGAATTATCAGCAACTGAATATGAAATTAATACCAAGAAAAATGAATACAAAGACACCCACACTTCAATACATGGTATGACTATTGCATAAACTGTGGAACACTAAAGGCAGAGAGAAGACTCCCAAAGCAACCAGACACCAAAGGCAGATTCCTCCAGAAGAGCAGCAGGAACGATGGCAGCTGGAACAATGGAATAATATAGAAGGTTGTAGAACACAGTGGGAAAATATCTTAAAAGTGCTGAGAGAAAACAATGACCAGGGCAACAATAATGTCTTACGACAAACTGAATACTACCAACTGACCTTTCCTAAAGAAACTACTAATGACTATACTGCAGGAAGAAAGAAAACGATCCCAGGAGGAATATCTGAGATACAAGAATATCTTCATGACTCAAGGTAGAGAAAGATTTCTTAAATTCCATCTGTATGGAATCCGTCTATAAAGGAAAAGATGAACATATTCAATTACATTAAAATTAAGAACTCATTTCATCAAAAGGCATCATCCAATGTGTGAGAGACATCCTGAAGGAATATATTTGCAATAATTGTAACAGTCAACAAGATCCACACTATGAGAAAGAATTACTCTGAATCAGTAAGAGGCAAACCCACAAGAAATTTGTAACCAATAAAAAACAGCTTAAAATTTTACAGAAGACAAAAAACATAAAAGTAAACTCAATCTTTTTTTTGAAGATTTTATTTATTTATTTGACAGACAGAGATCACAAGTAGGCAGAGAGGCAGGCAGAGAGAGAGGAAGGGAAGCAGATTCCCTGCTGAGCAGAGAGCCCCACGTGGGGCTCAATCCCAGAACCCTGGGATCATTACCTGAGCCGAAGGCAGAGGCTTTAACCCACTGAGCCACCCAGGCACCCCAGTAAACTCAATCTTATCTGTAATCATAAAAAATTAAAACCTAATGAGACACATAAAAAATCCCAAGGAATATGCCAAATGACAACAACAACAACAACAACTGAAACAACAAAAAACCCTTCCTGAACTGATAACTGAGTTTAGCAAGTTGTAAGATACAATATTAATACACAAAAAATTGATCATGTTTCTATCTACTGGTATTGAACAATTAGGAAATGAAATTTGTAAAAAACGATACTATTGACCATACCTTCCCAAAAAGAAATACTTAGGCATAAATATAGGAAGTAAAGTATCTGTATGCTAAAAAGAACAAAATATTGATAAAAGAAGTCAAAGAACATCTCAATTATTAGAGAAGCATACCATGTTCATGGATTGGAAAACTCATCATAGTAAAAGATGTCAATTCTCCCCCCAAATTGATCTATAGATTTAACCCAAAATCCCTCTATAGATTTAACCCAAAATCCCAACAGATAGATATTGTAGATATAAAAAGTATGCTTCTAAAATTTGTGTGGAAGCAACAGAACGGGGGAAGGGGATGAGCTATCTCCTGAGATGGGCAGAAATGTGAGACACCTGCACTGACAACTCTTTTGATTACTGTAACTTTACAGAAAGTTTTAAAATCTGGTAGTGTGATTCCTCCACACCAAGGATGGCTCCCTCTCCCCATTATTTCAAATCTCCAGTGGTCTCATAGTCCAAAACATTCTCTCTTTTTTTTTTTTCAAAATTATCTTGTTGCTTTATAAAAGAAAAAATTACCCACTGTGCCGTGTAAGAAATAGAACATTACCACTGTCTTTGGAGGTCTCAGTACACTCATTCCCAATCCCATTACTCTCTCCCTCAGAAGGGTCATTTTCAGAAGGTGCTGAGGAGAATAGGTTCTGAGGGAATTGGGGAGTGGCAATGAGTTCAGATTTTGTAATTTGTTGCATTTGAGGAGCTTGAGGGGCAAAGAGGTGCTCAGGGTGCAAAATTTAATAAGGCATTCACCCTCAGGGTCCTACCAGAGCAGGGTTGGCCCCTGCAGTAGAATATCTGAATGGAGACTTCCAAGTGGGCCAGTGGATGTGTGGGACTGAAGGCCTGGGATCACCAGCCTATATGGTGCATAGATTGAACAGGTGCACAGATTTAATAGGGTGCACAGATTTAACAGGATTGAGGAGAGGAAGAACCAAGGAGGCTCCCAGGGACATCCTAAGGAGAACCCAGGAAGGAGAGGAGCCTAGAAAGTCTGAGACAGGGGCACCTGGGTGGCTCAGTGGGTTAGGTCTCTGCCTTTGGCTCAGGTCAAGGTCTCAGGGTCCTGGGATCGAGCCCCACAAAGGGCTCCCTGCTCAGCAGGGAGCCTGCTTCTTCCTCTCCCTCTTGTGATCACTCTCTCTGTGTCAAATAAATAAATAAATAATCTTAAAAAAAAAAAAAAGAAAGGAAGAAAACCTGAGACAAACCAATAACAATAAAACCACTTGGTGCTCATGTTGACCTTTGTCCCTCAGGCCTCTAACAGGACATGCTACCAGGTGGACATTTAATTCTTTCCCTGGGCTGACCCATATGGGTATAAACCCAGCACAAAAGCAAACAAATGCAGAGCCCAGAGAGAATGGGGAGAAGGGTTGGTTTCTCCACCAAGGGGATAGTAACAGCCTGGTCAGGGCTGAGAGGTGATTAAACTGAAGTGGTATTGCCCAGGGTGTCAGCCAGGAAAAGGAAAAGGAAATAGTGAAAGGGAGCCACAGAAAACATGCCACACAATGGCGTGGGGTTGGGGGCAAAAGGGAGATGGTCCACTGAGGATGTCAAGTCCTTTTTTTTTTAAATTTTATTTATTTATACCTCTCTGTTGGCCACTTGACTCTTTACCCCGCCCTCCCAAAATCTACTCTTCTCCCAGGGCCAGGCTTCCTTCCCCATTTCCCTCCTGTTCCCACCTAACTTCACCTGAAGAGCTTTTAACTAGACAGAAGAGAAGAGAGATGCAATGCAAAGGGAAGTATGCCCTACATGAGCAAATGAAAGTTCTTCTTTTATGGTTTCTTCTTGCAGATATTTGGCTGCTGGGTCTGGATCCTGGTAGCTGCCACCCAGGTAGCAAGTCCACTGCTGCAAGGATGGGTGATGTATGTTTCACTCACCTCCTTTCTCATCTCCCTGATGTTCCTGTTGTCTTACCTGTTTGGATTTTACAAAAGATATGAGTCCTGGAGAGTCCTGGTAAGAACCGGAGGGAGTGATCCAGACCCTTGGGCTTTTCCTGATGTCCGTTCTGGGTATTGCGAGGACAAAGGTCCTTCTGGGCTGGAACGGGAGTTGGGGGGGTGCGGGCAGGTTGAGACCAGAGACCAGACACCAGGGACCAAAGGCCTTGTCACGGCTGGACCACTATGGAACCAAGGCTTTTTTATCTTAATGAGTTTACTAGTAAGCCAGAATGAAAGCACTCCTTTGCCAGAGTAAATGTTTCATTGTATTCCCCTCCATTGTCTTCCTTGTTAGAATATATATATTCTCTATCAAGCACATCTTGATTCGTTTCCCCTTAAGCTTTATTTATGGTTAAATCGTTGGAGCTGCATTGAAGGACATGATAGTGAGGGGGGGGAAATCACCCTAGTCCCACAGTGATTCCTCTATTCCTTGAGCATTTTATGTAATAGTGTATATATAATCACGCTGAACCAATAATTTTGCTGTCAATTCTTCATTAACATTATGTCATTAAATTGTTTTCATGTCACGTCATCTTGATAACCATTTAAAATGTTTCTGTACAGAGCATTTTAGAACATATACAAAAGTTCATAGACCCTCAAGAAACCACAACCCAGATTCCTGCACTATTAACATTTTCCCACCCTTGCTGCACCTAGCCTTTTTTTCCTAAAGAATTTTAAAGCAATCCCAAAATAT
>ML106853.1:7581-28919 GCA_003697995.1 Taxidea taxus jeffersonii
CCCCCCCCGTCTCTTCCTGCCTCTCTGCCTACTTGTTATCTCTTTCCCTGTCAAATGAATAAATAAAAATAAAAAATAAAAAAAAAAAAAAGAGTGCTGGAGGGATTTGGGGGAGATTTCAGGGTGGCCCTGGTCTGCCTTCCCATAGGCGGCTGAGAGGGCACTCAGACACACAGGTTAAGTTTCCGAACCCCCCTCCTCACAGTCCTCACCTGAGACTCCTCATGTGGTGCAAAAGTGCCTTACGATTAGCAAATCACATAATTCTAGAAATCTGGTCCAGCCCTCCACCAGCCTGCACACTGGAATCAGCCGGGGAACTTTTAAAGCTTCTGATGCCAAGGTCCACCCCCCACCCTTGAGGCTCAGCTTTATTCCGTCGGGGGTGCAGCTGGGAGTCGAGGTTTTAAAATCTTCCTAGGTGAATTAAATAAATAAATAAAATAAAATCTTGCTAGGTGACTGGGGTGTGCAGCCTAGTTGGGGGACTATTCCTCTGCTTGGCTTTCTCCTTTCCCACATGGGGAAACTGAGGCACAGGGGAAGGGAAGTCCTCATCCAAGGCCCTGCCTTTCTGGCCTCCGCCCCTGGGCTCAGTGTCCTCAGCACCTTACCTTAAGGCCCCTCCTCCGAGAAATGACAGGTTTTCGCCCCAGATAAGGGCCCCCAGCTCCCCCACCCCCTCTCTCCCTAGGTGTGGCTGATTGGCATGCTAATTCCCCACCCATCACCCTCTGGGGCTTCACAAGTACCCGGCAGCTGACCACTTCCTCCAGCCTCCTCCTGGGCTTCAAAACTGCGAGAAACTTAATATGGCCCCAAGAAGCTTTCATCCCATCCATGCCTTTCATCTGAGCCTTTTAAAGTGCCGTGAAAAGCTTCAACTGTTAGAGAACCTCCAGGAAGAAGGTGGGAGGCAGGTACCACTTTGCCCATTACCCTGCTGGCAAAACTGAGGCTCTGGGGGGAAGCTGTCAGTCGCCCCCGCTGAGCCTCCCACCCCCAGTTCCTCTTGAATACATCAGTTGACGGAAATCTGCAGGGACTCACAGAGACCCCACTGAGTCTTCCAGAAAGAGCCAGTGAAGCCCAGGGCTGCTCTTGCTCGGACACCCTCCCGTGTCCGCTGGCTGTCTCAGCACCCTGCGTGGGGGCTATGCTCCTTACCCCAGGACCCCCAGGAGCCCGCGGCCCTCATGCACCCTTTGAGTGGGTCCCAGAGTTCCACACACCGCTGAGGCCCTGGCCACCACCCCCTCTCCCCCGGGAGCTCACAGGCCAGGTGAGCACCCAGATGGGCCCACTTGGAAAAACACTGCAAAGCCGCCAGGGAGGTGTGACACACACGAAGGGTGGGTGCCGGGAAGCCCAGCCAGGCCACGGAGGGTGGGGAGGGGGCATGGGTAGAGCCAAAGAGCAT
The DNA here is from genome assembly GCA_003697995.1 of Taxidea taxus jeffersonii. Taxonomy (NCBI): domain Eukaryota; kingdom Metazoa; phylum Chordata; class Mammalia; order Carnivora; family Mustelidae; genus Taxidea; species Taxidea taxus. The sequence continues at coordinate 9,002 of ML106853.1, forward strand.
GTCAGGGACCCCTCCCCCTCACCTGATGTGCACCACCACCAATGCCACGGTCTGGGGAGAGGGTTGGGGGGGTGGCCATGGGGCCTCATTCTGGAGAGCCTTCATTCCCATGCATGGGCAGCCACTTGGCCTGACTACCTGGTGGGGCAAGCTCTCTCTTAGGGAAGCCCCTGTGCTCCTCAGAGACTCATTTAGCAGGAGAGAAAAGCAAAGCTCAGAGAAGTTAGGGGATGTGCCTGCACTCTGACAATGGAGAAGGGACTAGAGGGAAGGCCCCTGTGACTGTCTATACCCTTCCTGGCGTGGGGCTTTGTGGTGGCTGTTGGCCTGAGCTCATGGAACACGGCAGGAGCAGGGGCACCCTGGCCCCTGAATGCTTATTCCTAAGGAAACGTTCCCTCAGCCTTGGTGATGCACTGGGCACTGGGCTGATGGGGGGGGAGGGCACAGGACAAGCCAGACCCAGCTCCTGCCAGTCCGGAGGGGAGGCAGTTAGGGGAGAGTGGCACGCAGGCATGGGGGCTGGGAGAGGTCCTTTCCACCTCACCACACCCCTGCCTGCAGAAGACCCTGACCCAGCCTTGGGGCCAGGGCTCCTGTTGGGCAGCCACGCTTCCATGTGGGACGGAACCCCAAGCCATCCATCCCAGGCCAGGAGCTTTGGTGACCGCGACCCGGGGTTGGATGTGTACCCCTATGCTCAGGAGGAGGCCGCCTTGTCCGGCCCCAGGCTGAGGAACAAACAGCTCAGTACCGTTCCTAAACAGACTCCTGCGTGCAGCCCAAACAGGGAGAGGGCTTCTGGAGTGTAAGACGGAGGCTGGCCTAACAGCCCAGCTGGCCCCTCCTCAGCCAGCTCTGGATGCCACTCCCAGCCCTCAGATTCTGGGGTTCTCATGGATCCCGAGTAAGAGATGTGGGCTCGTCAGCGAAGCAAGCCCTCCGCTCAGAAGGTTCAAGGTTCGGATCCTCTCTGGCCCTAAGGGCCTTCAAAACATCTTGGGGCTAAGACACAGGCTGGCCCCAAGGCCCCAGCTTAAACTCCCAGGCCCTTTCTGAAGGGCAGCCTGTTCTGGGCTCATCTGCAGAGCTGGCTGGTTTCAGCAGGGCCTTCCCAGCATGGGAGCACCTGGGGGCACCTGGGGTTTTCCCCTGGGGCATCCCGCACCTGGCCGCGGTCCTCCCACACTGAGAACACATGCAAGATTATGAGAGTTTGAGTCGCTGCTGTATGAAAAATACAGACTTTTTAAAATTTTTAACGATTTTATTTATTTATTATTACTTAAGATTTTATTTATTCATTTGAGGGAGAGACAGTGAGAGAGGGGCAGAGGGAGAGGGAGAAGCCGCCCCCCCACCCCCCGCGCTGAGCAGAGAGCCTGACTCGGGACTCAATTCTAGGACCCTAGGATCATGACCTGAGCCGAAGGCAGACGTTTAGCAGACTGAACCACCCAGGTGCCCCAAGAAATACAGATATAGATAGGTAGATACATTTTTTTTAAGGATTTTATTCACTCATCTGTCAGAGAGAGAGAGAGAGAAAACACAAGCAGCGAGGAGGCAGAGGGAGAAGCAGACTCCCCGCTGAGCAGGGAGCCCCAGGATCATGACCTGAGCTGAGGGCAGACACCTCACCTACTGAGGCCCCAGACATCCTGAAATACAGATATTTTATTTTATTTTTTAAAAAGATTTTATTTATTTGAGAGAGAGAGTGAGAGAGAGCATGCGAGGGGAGAAGGTCAGAGGGAGAAGCAGACTCCCTGCTCAGCAGGGAGCCCCACACCAGACTCCATCCCAGGACCCCAGGATCATGACCCGAGCCCGAAGCTCCCTCTCCTCATCCAGCTCTCCCCCTGCAGGGGAGCCTGCCCACCAGGTCTAGACTGTGGGCCCTGAAAGGTCTTTGAACGAATCAGTCAAACACACATTGAGAACCTGTTCCAGATTTGATGCTGTGCGAGGCACAAAATAGTGTCATACCTTCATGCTCACAAAGAAATTCTTCTCGGGTTAGGTAAACAAGATGTGTCTGTATAGAAACCATGCACATGCGGGTTTCTTGTAGGGCTATAGATGTGGAAATGTTACACACCCACACTCGGAAATGGTTTCCCATGAAAGGACTGATCCCATGAAAAGACTTATTCACGGGTCTCTCCTTTCCTCTGTGGTTGCATGGGATTTCCACAGAGAGTAGGACTCACACCAGGAACGGGGCAGGGGGGCGCGGGCCGTGGAGGACAGGCCCAGGAGACACTGGGGGTTCACAGCCGGAGGCTTGAAAGGGGCCTGCGGAGCAGGTGGGATGTAGAAGGAGCCTGAGTCCTGGGAGGAGGAACCCAGCACCCTTGGCCCAAGTCCGGGAAGGGGAGACCCACACAGGACCCCCACACTGGGCAACACCTTGTAAACACCCCTGTGAGAACTGCAGGGGGGCAATGGGGAGAACCTACAAAGGTTCTCTGTTGGCTGTGAACCAAGGGCAGCCTTGCCTTTTCTGGAAAGTTCCTGGGGTGGGCTTCTCGTCCCCCACCCCAGGGCCAAGTGCGAAGCAGATGGCCTGTTACTCTCGGCATGCCAGGGGTGAGGTCAGCACTCAGGGCCTTTGCTGGCCCCACTGCATTGTCCCCCAGAGTCCCGCACTATTCCTGCCTTTCTGCCTTTACCCCTATGCTCTTCTCTCCAAGGCTTTGTCCCAGCGTACCCAGGCCCCGCCTCTGCCCCCTGTCCAGGGAGCTCAGCCAGCCGTGTGCACTCAACCCTGACCCAGTGGCTGGGCTTCGTGGGACCTGAACCCACACCCTGCACTGCCCTCCTCCAGCCCCAGCCCCAGTGAGGAGCTGCTCCCCTCCTCCTCTGCCTGGGTTCCCAAAGCAGCAGACCCCATCAGAACATCAGAGTGATGTTCTTGTCCTCGTGTTCAGTGTCTTCTTCCATGTCTTTCAAAGACACTGAATCTTGCTTTTCTTTTCTTCTCTCTCTCTCTCTCTCTCTTTTTTTCTTCAACTTTTCATTCTGGAAAAATCTCAAACATACACAAAAGTGGAGAGAATGGCCCTGATGTTGTCAGTTCATATCCAATCTTGCTTCTTTTATATTCCCCTGCCCCCAAACTAGATAACTGTGGAGCAAATCCCAAACCTTGTATTATTTCATCCACCAACATTTCCATGTATCTCTGAACGACAATGAAAATACAGCACAAAATCACTACCATAACTAAAAAAAATGAACCACAGTTCCATAATATCACCTCATAGCTAAGGTTCAAATGTCCCAACTAGTCTTAGAAATGAATTTTTCTCGAGGTGCCTGGGTGGCTCCCTCAGGTGAGGCACCTGACTTGGGCGCTGGTCTTGATCTCAGGGTCCTGGGATCAAGCCCCGCACCTGCTTCCAGCCCACGCCTGCCTCTGTGCTCAGCAGGAAGTCACTTTGTCCCTCTGCCCACCCCCACCTGCACTCTAGCTCTCTCAAATAATAAGTAAAATCTTAAAAAAAAAAAAAAAGGAAAGGAAAGGCATTTTTCTTTTTTTTAAGTTATCTCTGTGTGCAACGTGGGGCCCGAACTTACAACTCCAGACATGGAGAGTCCCATGCTGTCCCAACCCGGCCAGCCGGGCGCCCTGGAAGTGAATTTTCACAGGTGTTTGTTTCCATCAGAATCCAAATACTGTGTTGAGTTTATCTGGCTCTTCGGTCCCTTTTAGTCTACAGATGGTTCTCTCTCTGTCTCCCTGTGTCTCCAGTTTACTGGGGGAAGCGGCTGGCGTTTTTCCTGAATCTCCCACAGTCTGGTTTTTGTTGATTGCCTTGCTGGGGCGCTGGGGGACCTGCTGCCCTTTCCCATACTTCTCTGAAACTGGTAGTGAGCTCCGGTCGCTGGCTGGCATTCTGGTTCTGTGTTCTGGGGAGAACGACTCGTTCATGGGCAGTGATGTGTGTTTCTGCAAGCACAGAGATCTAGAGGCCACGGTGATTGTTGCTGGTGCTCATTACGTCATCAGAGGTTGAAAATGAGGAGATTCGAGCTCTTGCATTCCTTCTCCGTTCATCAGCAGAACACGTCCAGAAGGAGAAACTTTTCTTTATCAACAGTTTACCTTGAGCTACAGGCATACGGAAAAGGCAGGATAAATATCTGCTTTTTTGTTTCAGTTCTTAGTATACAGGAATTGTTCCCCAGAACTGTTAAATGTGATAGATTTTTGTTTTTTTATGAAAACATTATGAAATAATGGAATACACACACACATGCCCGCGTGAGTGCGCACGTGAGCAGGGAGGAGGGCAGAGGGAGAAAATGTGAGAATCCCAAGCAGGTGCCACACCCAGCACAGAGCCTGACGTGGGGCTCGATCTCACAACCCTGAAATCAAGATCTGAGCTGAACCCAAGAGTTAGATGCTTAACAGACAGAGCCCTCCGGGCGCCCGGTTTTAGTATATTGGATGTGTCTCAACCCATTGCTTTCATTATTCTTACTGACGCTCAGATTGTCCTGTTTGGCCAGCGGGAGCCTCTTCAGCTTATTTCCCAAGAGGCTAGCTCAGTGGCGTTGAACAGTTTTGTCCTCTGCAGATGTGACTTATTCCAGACTCATGTCATGCCTTTGCTGCCCAGGACCTGGAATGAGCCATTTTTCAAAGGAGCATGTTGCCCCCCTTTGCACTGGAAATGGTTCATAGAGACCACAGTCTGCTCATGAATCAGTTTCAATAATCCCAGGGTAATCAGCCAGGTTCAAAGAAGGGCCCTCTCTGGCAGTTTGTACAACTGATACAGCCAAAGGGAAAGTGTCTTTGGGGCATCACAAGGGTCGGGCTGAGTCTAGGCCAACACCCGCTCCATGGAGTCACTGGCTGGGCTCCATGAGGCAGGGTGACTGCTCACCCAAGAAGCCAGGCTGCTGAACAGAAGGCCTGGTGGTAAGGGGACCCTCCTCATGGTCCCGGAGCCGGGTGCCAGGCACGGAATTGGCACTGAGAGCGCATTGAGCACAATCTGAAGGAGGCCCAAAGTGGAACCGTTTTTTGAAAACCATACATCCTGGTGCAAATTAAAATGGGATAGTATCTACTTGGGAATGCCTTCTCCCCTATATCCACCCAGAGTCTCTGTCTGATGGGACCAACTTAGAGTGGCAGTATACCCACTCAGACGTTTCTCATCTGCCATAGGCAATAACACCCAGTACAAGAAGTGTTTCGGACATACACCCGCCACTGGCTGGCTGGAACTCCAGGTCCAGAATTGATCTTGGCTTACCCTGGGGATCTGCTAACGCTTTAATAAATTATTTGGGAGTAGAAACGACAGGTGTTGGCAGATTCTATATTCTGATGGCCACTCTCTTTACTTGTCTTTGTCCGGTGTGGCCGCCCAAAGGGTAGACGATGTTCAGTAACTCAGTGCCAGGCCACATCTCACACAGAGACATTGAACTTTGGAAGCAAAGTTTCACTCTATGGTTGGAAGAGAACAAAATTATCAAGACAACACAGGGTTTGAGTCCAAGAACCATGTTAAAGAAACCTGTAGCCTCGGGGCACGTGGGTGGCTCAGTGGGTTGAGCCTCTGCCTTCGGCTCAGGTCATGATCTCAGGGTCCTGGGATCGAACCCCACATCGGGCTCTTTGCTCAGTGGGTAGCCTGCTTCCCCCTTTCTCTGCATACTTGTGATCTCTCTCTCTCTCTCTCTGTCAAATAAATAAATAAATAAATAAATAAAATCTCGAAAGAAAGAAAGAAACCTGTAGCCTCAAAAAGCTTTCACCAGCCTGGGCACCTTTGAAGAAAGACCACAGCAAGATTTAAAGCACCAATGACCTATGGCTATGGGGGTGCTGCTCAGTATGAAGCCGGGGTCATCGTTCTGAGGATCCAGAGTTCTGCTTGAGCAACAGAAAAGGAGAGTGCAGAATACAAATCTAGTGTATGATTCTGAGCCAACTAAATACCTCCTTGGATCTGCCTATAAGCAACCATCAAAGAAGAGTAATTTGCCGGCCGATGACCTTGAGCTATCCTGTCATACCCATCGCCACTGCACACACTTGGCTGCTTACATTGCAATTAGTTAACAGGCAATAAAGTAAAAAACAAACAAATAGAAAACAAACAAAAAAACCAAAACCCAGTTCAGGGGCAGTAGCCCCCTTTAAAGCACTCAATAGACATGTCGCGGATAGAAATACAGACAACTGTGGGGTGTGAGGGCCAAATATTCTGCTGGTCGATCCGGTCCTTCGTGATCAAGCATGTGGACACAAACTTGGAAAATCTAGAGTTTTCTCTCTCTCTGAGGTTGAGCTTTTCTTTAACGTCCTCGCTCGTGTGAGTCTGGGTGGTAAAAGACACTGTCCGGAGGCTTTGGGGAGAAATAACTGAAAGAAGCAAAGAAATTGTGCTTTTCCAAAAACTCAACGTGTTGGGTTCCCAATCTCTTTCCCGTTGGTTATTGGAATTTATTTGGTGTTAACCAAACAACAAAAGAGGCTGCTTCACCTTTTATCACTTTCCTGGCGCATTAATACCTTTTGGGGGATGTGGGCTCTCAATCTCTTGTAACCTCTTCGGAAACTCAGGAGGCTGAGGCTGCAGAGAGAGAGAGAGGAGAGGAAATCAAAGCCAGGATCAAAGGGGCAAACAGCTCTGGGGCTCTGGGCGGGAGCAGAGCCATCAACTTTCCTTTTCCTGGTTCTCTTGTCAATAAACACCCAGGGCGCAGAGCGAGGGCCAGCTCTCAGGGCAGTGCCGAGGGCCAGACTTGAACAACAAAGCCGGGAAGAGGGTACTTAGCACTTGGGGAGGAAAGGCAGGCGTCTGTGATGTTCGGGGGAGCCAGGGACAGGAGCTGTGGTGGGAATGTTGGGGATACAGAGCAGGACAGTCATCCTGAGTGGCTCCCATCTCCCCGCTGGCGCTGCTCCAAATAATGACACTTTTTTTTTTTTTTAAGCTTGTTGCTTTTTCTACTGAGTTCTTACTGGCCTTCCCTCAGGACACAGGGTGTGTCTCTGAGGACTGTCTTCTGTGTCACCTTGCTCTTCCCCTTCTGTTTCACAGGATATCACCAGGGGACAAAATGCCAACAAGGGCCAAAGACCTGAGCAAGTCAGGTGGTGAGTGAGCAGAGCCCAGGTGTGGACGAGAACCCCTGATCTCAGCAACCTTGGCCTTTGGCTAACCCTGAACTTCAGTGTGCTATTCTGAAACTGGTAACCTGACTGGCTTTGGTACAGGAAAGTACCTTCTGGAGCCTATTAAAATACTTGGGGTGCCTGGGGGGCACAGTGGATTAAGTGCCTGCCTTTGGCTCAGGTCATGATCCCAGGGTCCTAGGATCAGTCCCAAGTGGGGGTGGGCCAGGTTGTCCCTGCTCAGCGGGGAGTCTGCTTCTCCCTCTCTCGCTCTCAGTGCTCATTCTCTCTCTCACTCTCTCTCTAAATATACATAAAAAAAAATAATAAATAAATATTTAAAAGCAGTTAAATTTCACAGATTATCTACTTTGGCAAAATAACTTGCCATAATCATTTTTTTAAAAAGATTTTATTTATTTATTTAACGGACAGAGATCACAAGTAGGCAGAGAGGCAGGCAGAGAAGGCGGGGAAGCAGGCTCCCTGCTGAGCAGAGAGCCCGATGCGGAACCCAGGACCCTGAGATCATGACCTGAGCCGAAGGCAGAGGCTTTAACCCACTGAGCCACCCAGGCGCCCCTGCCATAATCATTTTTTAAAGGATTTTATTTATTTATTTGACAGAGAGAGAGATCACAAGTAGACAGAGAGACAGGGGGAAGCAGGCTCCCTGCTGAGCAGAGAGCCCAATGTGTGGCTCGATCCCAGGACCCTGAGATCATGACCTGAGCTGAAGGCAGAGAGGCTTAACCCACTGAACCACCCAAATGCCCCGCCATAATCATTTTTTAAGATGTTGTCAAGGATCGGGCTCTTTCCGTTTTCCATTTGGGGAAACAGGTACAGAAGAATTCACGAAAATATTTGTTGTATGCTTGCAGCAGGGTAACGGAGTAAGGAATCCAGAACTTGGGTTTCGTGGAAACCACTTATGATTTTAGAGGTGTCTGTCACGCCCCAGAGGAGCAGAAAGTGCCTGTGATTTTGAGTGAGTGGACACATCAGAGCTTCTGAAGAGAGCTGTGGAAGCTTAGAGCTTCCTAATCCTGGCCCGAGTCCAACATGGAAAAGGGAACTCTGTTTCCAGTGGAACAACTGTCTCCTTCCAGACATATTACTTGCATTCTCTGCTCCAGTGTTGTAATGTTAGTTTTATAAAAACATTCAGATTTTAACAATGTTCCCACTAATGTCCTTTTTTCTTTCCTAAGGATCCATCCCAGGGCATCTGGCGTGTGACTCTTGATCTCCCGGTCATGAGTTACAGCCCACTGGGTGTAGACTTTATTTAAAAAAAAAAAAAAAAAAAAAATCCAACCCAGAACACCACATTGCACCAAGTCATCACACATGTGATTAAAACATAAGAATAAAGCGGCACCAGGGTATAGAAGATAAAGTCTCCTCCTCTAACTGCTTCCTCGAAGTTGCAATCCTGGGTTTCCGCTGATCCCCACCAAGATGATGCCCTAGGTATATACATACAAGAACACACAATGAAAACTTCGTGTAGAGCAAAAGGAGGAGAGAAGGGGAGAGGCGGAAATCCTATTCCACTCCAGATGATCAGGAAGCCGCAGGCTCTCCAGAAGTCAGGAAGGGTAATGCTAGCTTCCTCTGTCTGCTAGACAGACCTGAGCACACCCTCGAGGGCTGGCGTCTCTTGCTGCGAGGTCAAAAGCAGAAAAAACCGCATCTGTAGGTGGCTTCATCTACCTGTTGCACCCCCCCCGACCAGGCATCTCATTTCTCTAGGCGGGTCCATCTCCAGGCCTGCGGGGGGGCGGGGGGGCACTGGGAGCAGGTGCTACAGAGGCGTGGGGCTGCGATGCAGGACTGCGGGAGGGGTGGGGACAGTCAGAGATTTCCTGTGACTCCTGGCCCTGGGCCATTTCTGGCTTTCTGGCTCGCTGGGCCCTCTCTGCTGTTAAACCCTGGCCTCCCTCAGAGGTTGGCCTTCTGGTCCCAGTAGCTTAGCTGCCGCTGTGGAACTTGGGTCTGGGTGGATCTGGGCCCATCACCACTGCCTGCGACTGGGACCCTCCTGAGGCCAGGAGGCCTGAAAGACAAAACTGGGGTTTTGCCCTCCTCCCCAGGGTGCAGGGGAACCGAGCGGTGAGCCCAGGAGTCTCAGTGGCTTCAGAGACCTTTGGGCCTCATCTGGATTGTGGAATTAGTCGTGATCTTTAAGACTGGGGTGGGAATACCTACTTCATATGAACACATGTGTAGCATGGCCTTGCCCGGAGACACTTCATAAATGGTTTTGGGGTTGGGGCGCCCGGGTGGCTCAGTCGGTTAAGTGTCCACCTCTGGCTCAGGTCATGATCTCCTGGTCCTGGGTTTGAGCCCTGAGTCAGGATCCCTGCTCAGTGGGGAGACTGTCTCTCCCTCTCCCTCTGCTCCTCTCCCTGATTGTGCTCTCTCTAATAAGTAAATAAAATCTTAAAAAGAAAAAAAAAGGTTTTGGGTTAATGCAAGAATGACGGAGCATAGGAAAATAGAGGGTCTGCCCACTCATCCCATATGCCCTCTGTCCAAAGACCACAATGACCCAGCAAAGGAAGAGAGAGGGGAAGGGAGCAGGAGGGAGAGAGAGAAGGTGTAGGGGTGGGGAGACGGAGGAGCAGGCTGCCCGGAAGAGCTTTGGGGTTTGAAACGGTTCTTGACAGCTCTGCCACCTTCCAGGAGAAAATCAAGCTCTGAGCTCCTGTCCCCTGCAGACGCTCTGCTTGGACACCCAGGCGGTCCATCCAGGATGGAAACATCCAAGGCCTTCCTGGGGTGGTCTTACAGCATTCCAGAATGGAAAGACCAGGCAGGGACAGTGCCCTGAAGGACCCTCCCGACAGAGAGCAAGCTTGCAGGGTCCTGGTGAAGTCGGGGCTCGGGTTCGGGGAGCAGGAAGCCCGGGGCCTCGGGCTCCCCTGGGTGAAGCGGTTCCCACGCGGGTCTCTGCGTTTCTCCTCCCATAAAGTGAATTCGGAGGCATCCGGTGCACGGGCGGGGTGGGGGTGTCTAGCACCGTGCCTCACGCACAGTGGGGAACTGGGGTGCCTGTGCTCTCTGACGTCACAAACGTCGGGGCAAACCAGGGCCACAGCACACACCAGAACCAACCGGGAACTTGGAACGCGCCCCCTAGGGCAGAAGCAGGCGGGCGCGGAGACTCCCAGGTCGGACGGCTTCCGAGCAACGCCCGAGCGCCCGGCAGTCGCGCGTCTGTAAACGTGGGCAGGCGTTCAGGCCCGCCGGGCCCAGGAGACCCTCGCTCATCGGCCTACGGGCATTCCAAAGGGTCCGCCCCCGCTCCGGGCGAGGTCGCGGCCTCCCTCTGCAGCCCCTTAATCCCGCAGCCCCCTCCCGGTCCAGGATGCGCCGCGGAGGCTCGCGGAGGGCAGGGGCCGGGCTGTTTGACCAACCTGGTACGGGTCTGGCACGCACCCGGGTGGGGGGAGGGGCTCTAAGTAAATAGCTCTGAGGACGCGGGCAAGGGTCGCTGCCCCGGCCTGGCGCGCCGCCGAGCGGGACGCCGGCCCCGGGATGTGGATTGCGGCCGGCGGGCCGGGCGGGCGGGGGTCGCCGGGGGAGGAGGGGTAGGAGGGCGGCCCAAGTTCGCGCCTCCTCTCCTCCTGCCCGCGGCGGCGGAAGCGGCAGTTCCCACGGCGTCTGGCGGGACTGGGGGTGGGTCGGCCCCCCGGGGGGACACGGGCCTCCGCGCGCCCGGCCCTTTGAGCGCGCCGCCGCCCCTCCCCCGGCCCGCGTCCTATAACCCGGGGCCCGCGCCCCTCGGGCGGCCCACAGGCTCGCCCAGCGATGGCCGCGGCTCGGTCCCAGCAGCTCGGCTTCGGGGCGACTCCCGCGCTCCCCGCGCTCCCCGCGCTCCCCGCACTTCCGCCCGGCCCCGCTGCTGCCCCGCTGCCGGCCCCGGGCTCCGGCCCCTTCGCCGGCTTCCTGAGTGGCAGCCCCGTGCCCCGCGCGCCCCCCGCGCCCCCCGAAGGCGCGCCTGCCCCGTCGGCGTCGCAGCGCCGCAAGCGCACGTCGTTCAGCGCGGAGCAGCTGCAGCTGCTGGAGCTCGTCTTCCGCCGGACCATGTACCCCGACATCCACCTGCGCGAGCGCCTGGCCGCGCTCACTCTGCTCCCCGAGTCTAGGATCCAGGTGAACCCCGCGCTCGGCGCGCCGCTCCCCGGGCTGCCCACAGAGGGTGGCGTCGGGACCCGTCGCTGGGGAGATCGTGGGGCCGGGGGGCGGGGGGCGCACGCAGCCACTTCCCTCTGTCGGCGTCCAGTACCGTCGGGGCCCCTCCGAGGTCGCCCGCCGGCCCCTTGAGAGAGTCACAAAGGCCATCCCGAGCAGGAGGGCGAGAAGGAGTCCTTTCACGCTTCTTCTGGATCCGGGAAGGGACAGATGAGGCACGGTTGGGGCTTCCCACGGGGCGGGGGCGGGGGAGAGGGCAGGGCTGACTTTCCGGGTGGCCCCCAGCGCCCCTAAGTCCCCTTTCTTGGCGGGTATTGGGTCTGGAGGGACATAAAGCCTGAAGTGCGTGGGGCTTCTTGTCAGGGTTTGAAAAATCCAGTGCCAGGCATGTTTATTGCCAAGGGATTTAGATCAGAGCCCAGGAGCTTGCTCGTGACCACGAGCCTGCCTTTTTGCGCGCGGTGCGCTGTGTCCACGGTTTTAAGTTGGAGCCCTCGCTTTAACACTGGGGGGAGCGGGCTTGTTCTCCTGCGTGCCCGGTGGAGGTCATCTGTCGGCTCCAGCCGATGGCGTTGGGGCTTCCTGAGCAGGACACCCTAGCTATTTGTTGGGAAATGGTGAGCGGAAAAATGTATCCACCAAAGTGAAGTCCGCGAATCAAAAACTCCTTCTCCATTGATTTGACAAGAGACTATACTTAACTGCCTGTCATCTTTAAGCCTTTATCCTCAAATGCTAAGTGCTTCTGTTTCTGCCACCTTACATGTATGCCCAGGTGGAGCGAGTTGAGTTCCCCTTTTGCAGCTGGGAAAGGCAAGGCAGGGAGAGCCAGGGACTCTGAACTCCCAGCGGACAATTGGCCCAAGTGGTTGGTGAAAATGGGAGGCTCACAGCAGGGAAGCCGGGCCTCTTGGATGGGGACTCAGGAGTGGTGCCCTAGTGTAAGGACTCCAGCCTGGAGCAGCTTCTCTTCCCTCTTCCAGGTGTGGTTCCAGAACCGTCGGGCCAAGTCCAGGCGGCAGAGTGGGAAAGCCTTTCAGCCCTCTGCCAGGCCCGAGCTTTTCCTCCACCCCGCCGTTCAGGGACCCGAAACAAAATGTCTGAAGCCCCAGCTGCCTCTTGGAGTAGACGTGACCTGCCTGCCCAATCCCAGCAGGGTTGGTGAGGGCACCCCCGACCCGAGCTGCCAAGGTCAGCGCTTCCAAGCCTACCCTCCCCTCTCCGAAGACACTGGTTCAAAGCTAGACTCGTGGGAGGAGCACATCTTTTCTGCCTTTGGTGACTCCTGAGGAGTGTGGGTGAAGTCAGGATAAGCTCCGAGGAGGAACTGAGACTGAAGGCGAGGACGTGCATACCAGGAGGCTGTCCCTTCTGGCGAGGGACACAGGCCTGTTCACCTCGGTAAGGGTGTGGACCTCAGCTCTCACCTGTGAGGCTCCCTCCCCTGTCGCCTGTAAGCCTTTCACCCGCTCTTCTCCCTCCACGGGCCCCTCCCCAGGAGTCCCACGGTCTCCAGCCCCACACCTTGGGTTCCATCGGGACCCCTGCTCCTTCTGGCGGGTCGCCCTCTTCCCTTCCAGACTGCTTCGTCAGAACTCCCTCTCCCCTTCCCAAGAACCGGCAGCCAGTCCAAGGCTTGTGACCTTGAACTCACCCAGACTCAGTCCTCAGTCTGTCCCTGAGATGGACCCCATTTCTGTGAGTGTGGCCTGTCATTTTTACACCCATTCGTAGCTCTGGCGACTCTGTATGCAGATTATTTCTAGAGCCCCCTGCCTCCAGCTTCTCAGATTTTCACACATCTTGAGAAATCTGTGGTAGCCTCCTGTGGCCACCAGATGGAAAAAACCTTTCTTTTACCTTCCCGGACAACCAGCCTACAGGGCGGCCATGCAGATCTTCTTGAGGCCTGTCCCTAAGCAGCCCCCCTCGTCCATGGTCTCAGACACTCGAGGTCCCGTCCCCCCGAGTCTGAACCCTCCTCTAATCCCGATTTCATACCTTTTACTCCAGTCACTCCCATATCGAGTGGGTTATTAAAGGCTTTCCACAAACGCCTCGCTGTCATTCTGTTGAAACGCAAGCGGTCCTTCAGAGAGCACGTGGCGCGTGGCGTCTCCCTCCTCCACGTGGGGAAGGACAGAGTCTCTGCATGTGTGGTCGCTGCTGGGCTGAGAGTTTGTTAAATTAGTCGCACGGTGTCTGGCTTCTGATTTCTCTCTCCCAACGTATACATTAGAATGTATGCAAATTAGGGTCTAAGTTAGCCTGAGCTCCATTAAGATCCTGTCTTGATATTCTGAGGGTTTTCAAACTCCAGAGGGCCACAGGCAACCGTCTGTGGGGTGGCTGTAGGGCAGGTGTTTCCGCACACAGCCTGTGGAGGAGACCCGCAGGAGCAGTAGCTGGGGCCAGAATTCCTCTCCGAAGTTGCTGGAAAAGTCTGAGCGCCAGGGAATGTCCTCGTACTTACACACACCAGTCACCCTCATTTTACCAAGGTGTTACTCAAATGACTTGCACCTTTCAGAGTAGCGAATGTGTTGTGAGAAGCAGCTGGGAGACAGTTCAGGCTTTATGGCAGACCTGACTTCTGAACCCTTGAGAACAGCCTGGCACCAAGAGGGTAAACATGAACTGTGTCATTTGCCCGGATCCTGCTCCGCGCTCCCTTTGCATCGGGACGTGTAGACCTGACCTGCAGACATTCCCACTCATAAGACTGAACACTGGATGCTTGGAACTTACAGTCCAGTAAGGGTCATGTGTAGAGGTGAACCTTGCAATGAGATTATTAATTAATAGGATTATTGCACTTACATATGTTTTTCCTAGTGAACACCTACAAAATCTATAAATATTTGGGGCACCTGGGTGGCTCAGTGGGTTAAGCCTCTGCCTTCGGCTCGGGTCATGATCTCAGGGTCCTGGGATCAAGTCCCGCATCGGGCTCTCTGCTCAGCGGGGAGTCTGCTTCCCCTTTTCTCTCTGCCTGCCTCTCTGCCTACTTGTGATCTCTGTCAAATTAATAAATAAAATCTTTTAAAAACCTATAAATATTTAAGTCTTGTCACTTTTAATTTTTAAAAATTTGGAGACTCTTCAGAACACTAGTCTGCACCTCCATCGAACTCTTGAGAGATCCTAACTGCTAAATGTGTTACAGGCAGTGTGTTTAATCCTTAAGACGCTGTAGAAGGTAGGGGCTATTGTTGTTCTAAAGAGCAAGAAACCGTACGGTTTAGATCACAAGTGACTCAAACCTAGACTCCGTCCACCCATCTCTTCACCAGCATTTAACGCCTCCTATGTTGGCCTGGCCTTTTTAGTCAGGACCAGGACCAGTGATCATGCTTAAGGGCAACCCCCAAAGCAGAATTTCTGCATTCAAGGAAGTAGTCTCATCTTGCAAAGCAATTATCACGGAAAAACATGTGTGCTCTAGTCACACTGATGTTGCTTTGAGCTCTTTCTCAAGACTCGTTGGTTCACTGCACAAACATTTGCTGCCTATGAACAGGCACTTTATCAGAGCCTGGAAATAAAATGGTGAGCCAAGCCAGGAGCAGAAGAGCCAGCAGGCGGGTCAAAGAAGAAATGTAAAATTGCAAATGTGGCATGTGCTGTACAGAGAGATACAGGAGGGCCTGGAGACAGTGTGCTGTGGTCAAGGAAAAGCTTCCCTGAGAAACTGACATGGAGGATGGTCAGGAGTTACCAAGGTGAGGAGAGGGACCTGCACGTGCAAAGGCACTGTGGCAGGAGCAGCAGGACCGAGAAATTGTTAAGAGGATGTCAGACCATACATGGCTCTCTGGGTCTTGTGGACCTGTTCTGAATTTGTCCTGAGAGCCCTAAGACTTGAGATGGAGAGATCATGGCCAATTCTGCAGTTTATGACTATTGCTTTTCCAAGGCTGCGGTTGAGGGGGCAGAGTGGACGCTGCAGAGGTCGGGGTGACTCATGACTTCCAGGCTGGTGGAGACGGCAGCCGGTGCCGGGCAAGAGAAGTGGTAATGACATAGGCTCAGAAAGTGCTTGGATTCAAGATAAAGAATTTAACAGGCAAATCTTTTGGTAGATTCTCAACAGTAGCAAGTGAATCTGGTTTTTGGGACTCAGCGGAAGTAATTCAGAACCAAACTTACGCAGCATGTGGTGTTGATGGCTCTCTTTAGAGCTTGCAAAATGTGCTAGGCGGAGGCAGCATCGTTCGGATGAATGTGCAGCTGACCCAAAATGACTAGTTTGAACAACACAGATTTCTTCTTCCCTAAACATAAGTTCAAATATATTCTCGGGCACAGTTCCTGCCCAGGCACCCCTGCCAAGTCAGTCTTGAAAAACAAAAGAAGAAATGTGAAAAGCGAGACACCTGGGGGCTTCGTTAAGAGCCTGCCTTCGCTCAGGTTGTGATCCCGGAGTCCCAGGATCAAGTCCTGAATTGGTCTCCTTGCTTGGCAGAGAGCCTGGTTCTCCCTCTGCCCCTCACCCTCTCTGACAAATAAATACACATCTTTTAAAAAAAAAAAAAGATTAAAAAAAGTGAAAAATGTTTATGTAACTCTAGGTAGAATATATTAAAAACTACTTCTCAGGATGCCTGAGTGACTCAGTGGGTTAAGCCTCTGCCTATAGGTCATGATCTCAGGGTCCTGGGATCTAGCACTGCGTCAGCCTCCCCGTTCAGCAGGGAGCCTGCTTCCCCCTCCCCCTCTGCCTGCCTCTCTGCCTACTTGTGATCTGTGTCAAAAAAATAAAAGTCTTTAAAAAACAAAACAAAACAAAACAAAACAAAAAACCCTCCTCTCACTAGGTCTACAGGAAGCCAAGAACTGGGGTATTTTTTCACAGTGATTTGTGGAGATGGAAATACTCCTCCCTTAGAGTCATATTGGATGATATGGTAATTCAAAATGACTTGGTAATTAATCTGTACTGTTTCCTCTAAAAACATAATTCAGTGCAGGGGCACCTGGATGGCTCCATGGGTTAAGTGTTTGCCTTTGGCTCAGGTCATGATCCCAGAGTCCTGGGATGGAGCCCCGTGTTGGGCTCCTTGCTCAGCAGGGAGTCTGCTTCTGCCTCTCCTGTCCACCCCCTGCTCCTGCTCTCTCACTCTCTCTCTCAAATAAATAAAATCTTAAAAACAAAAAAAGGGTAAGTATAATTTAGGTTTTAATCTTATGAAAGGTATGGAATTGTTCTTTAAATGCAGAGGGTTTTATACTCATTTTGGAATATTAAAATTGAATAACTTTCTAGACATTATAAACACGAACTGCAAACATGTAAAGGAATGTGAAGAAACAGTTTTCATATTATTTCTTTCTGTTAATATTTTCATTAATGTTTTATTTACTATATATGAAATCTCAACATCACACATAACTGATTTCCATTTTTTTGTAATAGATTCAACAATCAAGAGAAATATATTATTCAAGTCACCTGAGTATTTTTCATTCTACCTTTGATATCTAGATAAATATACACTTTATCTTTTTTTTTAAAGATCTTATTTATTTATTTGGCAGACAGAGATCACAAGTAGAGAGGCAGACAGAGAGAGAGGAAGGTAAGCAGGCTCCCCACCAAGCAGAGAGCCTGATGCGGGGCTCGATCCCAGGACCCTGGGATCATCACCTGAGCTGAAGGCAAAGGCTTTAACCCACTGAGCCACCCAGGCACTCCTAATAATGTGTTTAAAACCCACAAATAGGGATGCCTGGGTGGCTCAGTGGGTTGAAGCCTCTGCCTTCGGCTCATGACGGTACGTTCCAGTCATGATCCCGGGGTCCTGGGATTGAGCCCTACATTGGGCTCTTCGCTCTGCAGGGAGCCTGCTTCCCCTTCTCTCTCTCTGCCTGCCTCTCTGCCTACTTGTGATCTCTGTCAAACAAATAAATAAAATCTTAAAAAAAAATAAAACCCACAAATATTCTTCAATGCATTTTTCAGATAAAAATTTCTTCACTACTTCATTTGCTTTAACCTAGATCTATTAGATTACTCTTTATGGTGCCATTTAAAAGCACTTTTTTATTGATCAAAATTATATTTTTTAGATGAGTTGGAGATAGTCTTAAGAATTTTTATGAACTAGGGACGCCTGGGTGGCTCAGTTGGTTAAGCGGCTGCCTTCGGCTCAGGTCATGATCCCAGCGTCCTGGGATCGAGTCCCACATCGGGCTCCTTGCTCGGCAGGGAGCCTGCTTCTCCCTCTGCCTCTGCCTGCCTCTCTGTCTGCTTGTGCTCGCTCTCTCTCTCTCTAACAAATAAATAAATAAAAGATCTTAAAAAAAAAAAAAAAGAATTTTTATGAACTAAAAATTTTTTTTATGAACCATTAACTGAAACACACTTACCACAAGTTGAGAAATAATATTTATGATATCCCACTAAAATGACAGCTATTAAATATGTAAACATTAAAGCTGCATAAAATGTTTTCATTGATGTTCATGAATTTATTCTGCCATTTGTACCTGAAAAGTCATTAAAATTTTAAATTACAAAAAAAAATATATATATGTATATATATATAGTTCAGTGGAAATTACAGTTCCTTAGAACTTTTCAAATAGAAGGAATACTTATCAAGTTGTATTAATTGAGAATGTAGACAATATTACTTTTCATAGATCAATTTATTTAGAATTACAAATATTAAGAATAAAGGATTTATGCATTTCTTAATTAACATAACAGTTTAGCTAAATATAAACTCTGCACTAAAGTTCTGCAGTGGCACAATACCAACAAAGAATATGGAAGCATTTTTAAACTATACAAAAATTTCAAATGGAAAATAATCTCATTTTAGTTTTATTATACATTAACATATAAAAAGTCCCATTTTATGAGACATCTAAAGGAATCAAAGCCATGTCTACAGCTCTATCTTAAACTCCAAATCTGAAAACAATTTTATTATATTCTGACTTTATAATATTCTATATTAAAACAAAGAAAATCCCAAATACACACTTTTTACAAGATTAACATTTTAGGCAGGGTTTTTCCTTTAAAAAACCAAAAAATCAACAAAAAAACCCCACAACCAAATACAAACCTTTTTTTCTGCATTTCACAGCACTGGTTATTATACCTGTTTTCCTTATAAAATCTTTTGACCTTATAAATTGTGTACGGTTGGATTTTAACCAGTTATCTGGTTCAAAAGTTGTGCAAATAAACAAAATATGAAAATAGTGTGTTATCAGTCTTTTTAAATAAGTCTCATAACAATAGCACTTTTTTGCCCTGAATTGACGGGAAAAGTCAGGCCAAATCTACTTGCTGAAATGTAGCATTTTGCAAGTAATTTACTTTTTTCCTGCTCCTTCATTTTCTTTCAACAGACAAACAACAAAGGTCTCTTTTATAAATTATGATAAATTAAAATACTTATTATTATAAAATGATCTCTAGAGCCATGTCACCCTGCAGGTGTCCATCCCGCATACTTGTCAAGGCCGCAGCTCCATGGCTGTCCCAGTGGCTTCCCCGACACCTGACTTCCCGCGCCTTCCAAGGGCGCTCTCTTCCAGAAGCCTGGCAGGGTGAGGAGCTGAGGGCCCTCCAGGCCGCAGTTCCAAGCAGGAGGCCCGTGTCTGCTCGCACTCACTGGGGCGGGGAGCGGGGGGACCAGCTGTCTGCGCGTGTTGGCGGAATTCATGCACGTGGAAAAAAGGGTCAGCACACTCTTCCGTGACAGTGTCTTTCGTTCAGACAGTTTCGGTTGAAAAATCCTTGCCGATAAACGTGTAACATAAGTGATGCTACTGCAGCTGAATAATAAGGAGAAAAATAAATAGAATGCTGGTCAGCAGTGCTGGTTCAGGAAGCACGATGGTACATTCCAGTGCCTTCGCTGGAGATGCACAGTTCCCTTGTTTTCCAGCACGTGGGTCATTT
Organism: Taxidea taxus jeffersonii; assembly: GCA_003697995.1. Classification (NCBI taxonomy): domain Eukaryota; kingdom Metazoa; phylum Chordata; class Mammalia; order Carnivora; family Mustelidae; genus Taxidea; species Taxidea taxus. The sequence goes on from ML106853.1 coordinate 28,276, forward strand.
GGTGTTGGAAGCCGAGGGGAAGGAACCCCAGTGTCCTGTGCCGCTGGAACAGGGAAGGCTGCTCCTCAGTCTCTGTTGGTGTCATTGGCGGCAAAGGCGTGCAGGTTTCCCATCTGGCTCAGGCCACTCTGAATGTGTGCAACATGGATTTCGACATTATTCTGAAAGCAACTGAAGAAGAAACATGGTTACATCCCTGATTTCATGATGTTAGGGAAATACTTGTTAAAAAACGAAGAGCTGAATTTTAGTCCAAAAAGCCGCTAAGATCAAGCCCCTGAGGAAGGAAGCTCCCCCATCACACCAGCTACACCCCCCAACCCCTGGCTGCGGTAGTCACGGGAAGGGCTGCTGGAGGGGGCAAAGGAGCTGTGGGGGTGCCGGCGAGGGCAAGACTGTCTCTTCGGGGAAACCCTACTCAGGGGAAACGCCACACCAACCCAAACCCGAACACTGGGCATCTTCTGGTTCCTTCACACAAGCCAAGTCCATGGGAAACGTCTACTCCATCAATAAACGGGACATAACTGAAAAGCTCTTTGGGAATCTATTATGGCATAAAAATTATATGAATGCTGGAACTAGAGGGTATTATGCTTAGTGAAATAAGTCAATCGGAGAAAGACAACTATCATATGATCTCC
>ML106853.1:29019-47642 GCA_003697995.1 Taxidea taxus jeffersonii
GGGGGGAGGGGGGTTGGGAGAGGGTGGGGGGGTTACATTATATGTTTAAATAAAAATTTTAAAAAATTGAAAAAAAATTATATGACTGCTTCACAAATAGGCATAATTCGTAAGACCTGTACTGGAAATCCCCACAAACTTAGAAAAATTACTGAGGTGCACCTAACAAATTACCTGATATTGGAAGCATCTATCGTACTCTTGATATCATTTAATGAATCTGTAAGGGATTTGAACTCAAAGGAATTCAGGTCTCCTCCTTCTGCCAGACACTGAGGGAAAAAATAATTCAAAATTTAACTGAATTCTAGTCCAAACTCAGACACAAAATACTGACACGATCTGTGCATTTTAACTGCTTAGCCACAAATGAGCGTGTTTGTGTAGGTGTCAAAACGAAGAGAATGTGTTCTCTGAGATGTACCTTAATTTGTAATAAAATAGCAGTGAGCCTGGAGATTAAGTCTGTCAGATTTTCATTCTCAACACAGGGCTGCCCGGTGGAGGAGTTGGCATGCCGGACGATCTCCTGGGCTTCCTCCTCACATCTCCGCCTCATATCCGTGGGCTGGTCCGCAGGCTGCAGGCCCTGGTCTGGAGCGAGCTGGAAACAGAGGAGTGAGATGTGGGCTCACCAGGCCAGATGATTTCTGTGGGGTCCTGTCCTGTTTTCAGAGGTGGAGGTTTACAAAACTAGCTTTTTTTTTTTTTTTTTTTTTTAAAGATTTTATTTATTTGAGAGGGAGAGACACAGTGAGAGAGGGAACACAGGCAGGAGGAGTGGGAAAGTCAGAAGCAGGCTTCCCGCCGAGCAGGGAGCTCGATGTGGGGCTTGATCCCTGGACCCTGGGATCATGACCTGAGCCGAAGGCAGACGCTTAACGACTGAGCCACCCAGGCGCCCCCGAAACTAGCCTTTATAACGAAAATGGGCCTCACTCCTACTTTGGAAGTGTTTCTTCTCAAATGGTTTTCTTTTCTGGATTTTATATTTTTAGAAACCTTTAATTCTGATATAATTTCAAACTGCTAAAAAGAAATAGAATAACTCCTGAAAAAAAAAATTTTTTTTTTAAAGGTTTGATTTATTTGACAGAAAGAGACACAGTGAGGGAAGGAACACAACCAGGGGGAGTTGTGTTCCTGCCGAGTGGGAAGCCTGATGCGGGACTCGATCCCAGGAGCCCCAGATCATGACCTGAGCCGAAAGCAGATGCTTAATGACTGAGCCACCCAGGCACCCCTCCTGAAAACCTTGTACCCAGATTCACTATCTGTTTCTGGTTTATTCTGAGTATTATCACTTATGCGGAAGCCCAAGCTGTCCCAGACCTAGTCAGTGGGAATCGTCCAGCCGGTCTCGTTGAACATGCTCCCGTAAGCTGGGGGGTACAGCGAGATAGTCCAGGCTCTGGAATTGGTCTCTCTCTCTCTCTTTTTTAAAGATTTTATTTATTTGACAGAGATCACAAGTAGGCAGAGAAGCAGGCAGAGAGAGAGGAGGAAGCAGGCTCTCCGCTGAGCAGAGAGCCTGATGTGGGGCTCGATCCCAGGACCCTGGGATCATGACCCGAGCTGAAGGCAGAGGCTTTAACCCACTGAGCCACCCAGGCGCCCCTGGAATTTGTCTCTTTTTCAATTGGAAGCAGGCGCCCCTGCTTCCTTTGATTGGACAGCACCATTTGGAAACCACGGTTGGGTGCTGGGGTGCTCGCTGCTGTCAGGGGTGTGCTTCTGGGCTCTCTCAGCCTGCATGTGTGCACACACACAAACACACACCTGCATCTATGTCGTAAAAATAAACTGAAGCACAAAGTCAGACCAATTCTCCTATTCTAACCCAATAGCACGGGGTTTGCTGTAGTCTCTCTGTCTTCGTAACTATCTTCTCTGGAGGTAAGAGGATAGGCCTCCCTGATCGGCAATACCCAGGTGCCCCATATGCTTTTATTTTAAAATCAATATTGTAGGGGCACCTGGGTGGCTCAGTTGGTTAAGCAACTGCCTTCGACTCAGGTCATGATCCTGGAGTCCTGGGATTGAGTCCCACATCGGGTTCCCTGCTCGGCGGGGAGTCTGCTCTCCCTCTGACCTCTCCACTCTCACACACACTCTTTCTCAAATAAATAAATAAAAATTTTAAAAAATCAATATTGTAGGGATGCCTGGGGGACTCAGTTGGTGAAGCGTCTGCCTTCAGCTCAGGTCTTGATCTCAGGGTCCTGGGATCAAGCCCTGCGCTAGGCTCCCTGCTAATGGGGAAGTCTGCTTGAGATCCTCTCCCTCTGCCTCTGCCCCTACTTTCTCTCTCAAATCAATCAACCAACCAATCAATCTATCCTTAAAAAGTAAAGCAAATCAATACTGTACTTCCCCAAGAGCTTTCTGAAAATCAAGTTGTTTTACTTCATGGGGAAATGAGCCTATCACAAAAGGACCTGTGGTACATACTGCAATTACACGAGACTAATGGGCCACCCACTCATGTGCGTGTCCTCAGCTTTGTTATGTGCGTCTCGGACTGCTTGAAGGTTTGCCTCTCTCATGGGTCAGCTGCTAGTCTGGAGGGAGAAAGCTATCTGCCAGGACAACATCTACTGCTATGTAGGTGACAACTACCGGGAAAATAAAAATAAAGGATGACAGATGCCTAGAGAAATGAGCAGAATATTCTCAGAGCATAGTCACAGGCAACCACAGTGCATTTGCCTCAGCTCCAGGCGGATGGGTCAACAACATGGCTGATGGCAGATTTTCGAGACTCAATGAGGAGGCTAGTGTCAGAAAGAGCCAACCGTTGGAGAACCTCGTGTCACAAATGGAGGTGGCTCACAGGAAACATAAAACCTCTGAAAATGCAAGTGCTAGAGCATCCTAAACTCATCTCAGTCATGTAATTCTTACCTTGTAAGAAAATCAACTGAGGTGAAACCACTGAACTGTCTTCATATATATAATTTTATGTAGATGATAACAATTCACAAACAAACCTGCATATTTGAAGTTCAAGAATCCATAATTCTAATGTAAAGTTTAAAGAAGGAGGAAAAAAATTGTGTACATAGCCTGATCATAACTTTGTGAGAAAAAGCATGTACACACACACACATATATACACACAAGATTAAGGGGAAATAAACCAAAATACGGCATTTGGGATTGTGGAATTAAGAGTTGAAGAGTAATCATTTTTCTGGATTTTTCTATACTTTTTTCAAAAGCTATACCTTTGTAATTGAAACAAACACCAACAGAATTGAGAGCTCTCTGTAAAACACTCTTCGGAACGAGTAAAAATATATGTAAAATACAGTTCTGCTAAAGGACCTGATAGAGATGTTGGCTTTGTTTGAATTTTCTAGCATGTGAAGATAACAGTATTTAGCTTCCAATAGAAGAGTGAGGGGAGCACAGGCCCTCAGGGGAAGTGTCTGCACCTCACATACCTCATAGCAGTACTGCTGAACTTTATGCAAAACTTTGTTGAGGTCCTTATTGAGCTGCTCAAGCTCCAGAACAATGGTTGCGTATCTCCGCTGAAACTCGATGCCAATAGGCATGGAATAGGATTTCTGCAAGGAAAAAAAATCAGATTTTTTCTTTTTAAAAAGAGTTATTTATTTATTTGGAAGAGAGTGAGAGGGAGAGCATGAGTAGGGGTAGAGGGAGAAGCAGACTCCCCTACTGAGCAAGGAGACTGATGTGGGGCTCGATCCCAGGACTTTGGGATCCTGACCTGAGCTGAAGGCAGACGCTTAACCGACTGAGCCACCCAGGTGCCCCCAAATCAGATTTTGGTAAGTATTTTTTTTTTTTTAGAGAGAGAGAGAGAGCACATGGGGTGGGTGGAGAGGCAGAGGGAGAGGGAGAATCCCAAGCAGACTCCACACTCAGTGAGGAGCCAGACTCACAACCTTGAGATCTCACAATGCTGAGATCATGACCTGAGCCGAAATCAAGAGTTTGATGCACAAGTAGAACACGATGGGTGCTTGGGTGGCTCAGTTGGTTAAGTGCCTGCCTTTGGCTCAGGTCATCATCTTAGGGTTCTGGATCAAGCCCTGCGTTGGGTTCCTTGCTCAGCGGGGAGCCTGCTTCTCCCTCTCCCTTTGGCCCTCCCCCTGCTTGTGTGCTATCTCTCTCATATAAATTTTTAAAATCTTAAAAAAGTTGGTTAAGCGGCTGCCTTCAGCTCAGGTCATGATCCCAGAATCCTGGGATCGAGTCCCACATCGGGTTCCTTGCTCGGCAGAGAGCCTGCTTCTCCCTCTGTCTCTGCCTGCCTCTCTGTCTGCCTGTGCTTGCTCTCTCTCTCTCTCTTTCTAACAAACAAATAAATAAATAAAATCTTAAAAAAAAAAAAAAAAAGAATGAGCTATATATGTTGCATGAACCGTGGAACACACAACCCAATGGATGAATTGAAATCTTTATACTGAATGAGAGATGCCAGGCCAAAAAAGCATATATACTGTTTGATTCCACTTATGTATAATTCTAGAAAACGCAAACTAGTCAGTGAGGACAGAAGGTAGATGAATGGTTGCCTGGAGGCTGGGGTAGAGGGAAGGATGGACTGTAAAGGGCTTGGAGAAATCTGGTGAGGAGTGGAGAAGACAGAAATACTTGTAACCCAGTATCTGGGACGGCTTCATGGGTGTGTATGTGTATAAGGACAAACACATATGGACCAAACCATACATCTTAAACAGATACAGTTCACTGTACACCAATTACACCCCCAATGAAGTTGGGGAAGTCATAGGAAAACTCCACCCAGATCAACAGAACAGTGCTAACCCTTCAGAAGCCCCCGTGCATCATCTTACAATCCCTTCTCTCTTCCCTCCAAAGCAACCATACTAACATCAAGCCTCATGGTATGACTTCTGAAATTTATTTAAAATGCAATTATACAGTATATACTTTTGTACTTAGCTTCTTTCAATTAACATTGTGAAATTCACCCACCCAGTTGCGCACACCCACAGTCAGTTCCCCTCACTGTGGTGTAGTGTTCCTTTGTAGCAATACCATCTATCCAGCCATCCTATTGGTTCCATCTGTTGTTGGGCAAAAGGGCTGGACCTGGTTCTTGGCCGACAGGAACAGTGCTGCTATGACATTCTATACTTATGTACCCACATGTATAGCTTTAGTAGACAGAGCCAGAGTTCCCCAAAGGGCCGGAATAATAAGGTTCTGGCTGCGGCGCCTGGGGGACGCAGTCAGGCATCCAACCCCCGGTTTCAGCCCAGGTCATGATCTTGGGATGGCAAGATCACGCCCCACATCAGGCTTCATGCTCAGCACAGAGATAGCTTGGGATTCTCTCTTTCTTCCTCTGCCCCTCCCCCACCCCCTCTCTGAAATAAAGTCTTTACAAAAAAAGTTCTAGCTGCTTCACATATTTTCTAATCTTTGATGGCTTTTTTGGGGGGGGGGGATACATTATCTTATTTTATTCAATTACCAGTCTGATCACACATGGTCCAAGAACGCTCAAATAATAAGGCACATATAAACAGATATTAAAGATTGGTCTTCAGGGGCACCTGGGTGGCTCAGTGGGTTAAAGCCTCTGCCTTCAGCTCAGGTCATGATCCCAGGGTCCTGGGATCGAGCCCCGAATTGGGCTCTCTGCTCAGTGGGGAGCCTGTTTCCCCCTCTCTCTCTCTGCCTGCCTCTCTGCCTACTTGTGATCTCTGTCAAATAAATAAATAAAATCTTAAAAAAAAAAAAAGATTGGTCTTCAAATATTCTACCCAATGATGCCATGCTTGCCTATGATCTCACCGACATAAAACCACATCCATACCTTGGTAGCCTCCAAGCCATTCAGCAGAGCTTCCTCAACTGTAAGCTGTTCGAAGCTACCAGTTTGAGCACTCTTGACTATTTTTTTCAAGCTCTGAATAGCTCTGGCACTAGGGATCTCAGCAGGGGTTGGAGGAAGCAGCTCAATCTTGGCATAGCACCAAAATGTGGCCAGTCGAGGCTCTGAGTAAGTCATAGCAGCATTCACCAACTCTAGGGCTTTCTCCATGAGGTTACAGACAAACTGGGCCAATCTCTGATATTTTAAGTGTTTGAATAGGAGCCACTTGAGAGGATAAGAGTCATATCTCTTTGTGGTATTAATCCGCATTTTCTCTTACCCATGAGGCTGGATACCTTATCAAAAATTTTTTGTACATCTGAATATCCTTTTTTTAAAAAAGATTTTATTTATTTGAGAGAGACTGAGTGAGCAAGTGGGGGAGGGGCAGAGGGAGACGAAGACTTTCCACTGAGCAGGGAGCGAGCAGGGACCCTGACATGGGGTTCAATCCCAGGACTCCAGGATCACGACCTGAGTCAAAGGCAGACACCCAACTGACTGATGCCCAACTGACTGAGCCACCCTGGCGCCCCTGCCTATTTTTTCTTATTGAATTACAGTTCTTTATATATTCTGAAGGCAAGCTTTTGGTCAATTACATGTGCCTTAAGCGTTTATTTCCATTCTGTGGTTTGCCTTTTATTTTCTTGTAGTTGTATCTTTTGATGAACAGAGGTTTATAATTTTAATGTGGTTCAATGTATTAATCTTTTCCTTTATGGTTACTGTGTTCTATACTCTATTTATCTCACTTAAAGAGTTCTTACCCCAAGGTATGTTTTTTTTTTTAACCCCAAGGTCTCAAAAAATATTCTCTTACATTATCTTCTAGAAGCTTTATATTTTGCCTTTCACATTTAGATCTAAAATACCAATCATTCTGGGCTGGGGAGCACCTGGCTCTCAGTTGGTAAAGCAGGCAACTCTTGACCTCAAGGTTGTGAGTATGAACCACATGTTGGATGCAGACACTACTTAAAAAAATTAAATCTTAAAAAAAAATAGGGGTGCCTGGGTGGCTCAAATGGTTGGGTGTCTGCCTTCAGCTCAGGTCATTATCTTAGGGTCCTGGGATCGAGGCCTGCATCAGGTTCCCTGCTCAGTGGGAAGCCTGCTTCCCCCTCTCTCACTGCCTGCCTCTGCCTACTCGGGATCTCTCTCTCTCTCTGTCAAATAAACAAATAAATAAAAGCTTTAAAAGAAAATAAAAATACATAAAACCAGTAATTTTTCAGTGAGGTAGGGGGTAGGGATCCCACGCCCACCATAGTGATATCCATTGACTCATTTCCATTTCAGAAACCTTTCTTTCCTCATTACCCTGCAGAACCATTTTTGTCATGGATGAAGTGTCTATTCCCGGACACTTTTGAACAACTACTTATTACTAATACATGGAAATATAACTACTTTTATAAAAAACCGATCTTTAATCTAGCAACTTTGCTAAACTCACTAATTCTAATAATTTATCTGCAGATTCTTTTACATTTTCTAGGTACACAACCACATCATCTGTGAATAAAACAAACTGGTCTTATTTCTTCCTTTCCAATCTTTATAGATTTTTTTCCTTTATTACACTGGCTAGAATCTCCAATATGCTACCAAATAGTAATTGTCATTACAGGCTTCCATATGTCATTCTCATTTTGAAAAAGAAAGGCTTTTTTTGGTTTATTATTAAAAAAGTCAGCTCTGGGGCGCCTGGGTGGCTCAGTGGGTTAAAGCCTCTGCCTTTGGCTCAGGTCATGATCCCAGGGTTCTGGGATCGAGCCCCGCATCGGGCTCTCTGCTCAGCCGGAAGCCTGCTTCCTCCTCTCTCTCTGCCTGCCTCTCTGCCTGTTTGTGATCTCTCTGTCAAATACATGAATAAAATCTTAAAAAAAAAAAAAAAAAGTCAGCTCTATGCCTAATAGGGGCTCAAACTCAGAACCATGAGACTGAGAGTCACATGCTCTACAGGCTGAGCCAGTAGCATGCCCCTCAAGAGAAAATTTGTAACACTTCACTAGTAAGTATAACATTTGCTATAAGTGTTTTGGTACATACTGTCAGATTAAGGGATCTTAATCTTAAGTATTCCTAGTTTGGTAAGAATATTTATTTTTCTACCAGGAAGGGATGCTTAACTATGTAAGACAGTTTTTTTGCATGTACCGAGATGTTCTTGTGGATTCTCTTTACTCTTTTTTTAATTTTTTAAAAAGATTTTATTTATTCACCCGACAGACAGAGATCACAAGTAGGCAGAGAGGCAGACAGAGAGAGAGGAGGAAGCAAGCTCCCCGCAGAGAGCCCGATGTGGGGCCCGATCCCAGGACTCCGAGACCATGACCTGAGCCGAAGGCAGTGGCTTAACCCACTGAGCCACCCAGGTGCCCCTCTCTTTACTCTCCTAAGTTGATAAATGACACTTAAAAAAATTTTTTTTAAAGATTTTATTTGTTTGACAGACAGAGATCACAAGTAGGCAGAGAGGCAGGCAGAGAGAGGGGGAAGCAGACTCCCTGCTGAGCAGAGAGCTGGATGCGGGGCTAGATCCCAGGACCCTGGGATCATGACCTGAACTGAAGGCAGAGGCTTTAACCCACTGAGCCACCCAGGCGCCCCAGTAGATTGATTTTTGAATCGAATATGGGAGATTTTTTGCCATTGATTCTTCAAATATTTTTTCTGCTTTCTGTCTTTTGGGACTTTCATTATTTATGAATTTGGAAGCCATTATTATGTATATATAACTTTGAAATTATTTTGAAATGATACCTTTCATCATTAGGAAGCACACTTCTTTATATCCAATAATATCTGTTGCCCGAATTTTACTGTCAGGTACTACTATAGCTATCAGATCTTCTAGTGCTAGTTTAATACTTGGCAATGCATACCTTTTCATATATTTAATTTTTTTTATTTTCAGGATCCTTTAATATCAAATGTGTCTCTTGCATGCATCATAGAGTTGGGGTTTTGCTTTTCATCCAGTTTGGCAATCTTTGTCTTTTATTAAGAAGATTTAGTCCACTTATATTTAATATTATTACTGATAAATTTAGATTTAAATTGACCATCTTACTATTTCCATTCTATTTGTCCCTGTTTGGTATTATTATTATGTTTTCTTTCCTTTGTCTTTTTAAAGACTGATTGAGTATTTTTTAAAAATTTTTAAAAGATATTTTATTTATTTGACAGACAGAGATCACAAGTAGGCAGAGAGGCAGGCAGAGAGAGAGGAGAAAGCAGGCTCCCCGCGGAGCAGAGAGTCCGATGCAGGACTCGATTCCAGGACCCTGGGATCATGACCTGAGCTGAAGGCAGAGGCTTTAACCCACTGAGCCACCCAGGCGCCCCTGATTGAATATTTTTATTGTTCCATTTCCCTACCCTGATTAGTTTGGTAGTTATGTATCTTTTACTATTATTTTAACAGGTGCCTCAGAAATTAAAATATACATCCTTGGGCGCCTGGGTGGCTCAGTGGGTTAAAGCCTCTGCCTTCGGCTCAGGTCATGATCCCAGAGTACTGGGATCGAGCCCCACATCGGGCTCTCTGCTCAGCCGGGAGCCTGCTTTCCTTCCTCTCTCTCTCTGCCTACTTGTAATCTCTGTCTGTCAAATAAATAAATAAATAAATAAATAAATCTTTAAAAAAATATATACATCCTTGATTTATCATGTCTATATGTACACCACCAATGACAGGCAATTCTTGGATTGTATTTTTTTAAAAGAGTTTATTTATTTATTTGACAGAGATCACAAGTAGGCAGAGCAGCAGGTAGAGAGAGAGAGAGGGGAAAGCAGGCTCTCTGCTGAGCAGAGAGCCCAATGTGGGGCTCGATCCCAGGACCCTGAGATCATGACCTGAACCGAAGGCAGAGGCTTAACCCACTGAGCCACTCAGGTGCCCCCAGACTGTATTTTTAATTCTTTATATTTTAATGTCATGAAGTATGATTTTATATAGTGTCACTTAGATTAATCCACATATTTATCCTTTTTCTCTTCATTCCTTCCAAAACTTCAAGTTTTTTCTTATTTATTTACATGAGAGAAAGTAAGAGAGAGAGAGAGAGAGAGAGAGATGGAGAGTACGCATGAGGAGGCACGGGAGGAGGGAGAACAGACTCCCCACTAAGCAGGGAGCCTGACTTGGGACTTAATCCCAGAACCCAGGGATCATGACCTGAGCCCAAGGCAGACACTCAACTGACTGAGCCCCGCCAGGCACCCCTCAAGATTCTTCTTTTGCTTGAACAAAAACTTTATTTCCTTTAAGTATAGGTATTCTGGAAAAAATTCTGTAAATTTATCTTCAAATAGTCCTTATATTACTTAACCTTGAAATTGAATACAGAAATCTAGGTTGGTAATAATTTTGTTTCATCCCTATGAAGATGTTATTCCATTTTCTGTTCTCTATTGTTTCTGTGGAGAAGTCAGATGTCTCCATCTTGCCCAGTACACATCTGGCTCTGGGCACTTTATTTATTTATTGTAATTTATTTAAGTAATCTCTACATGCAATGTGGAGCTCAAACACATGACCCCACGATCAAGAATCGGACACCGGGGGCTCAATCAGTTAAGTGTCTACCTTTGGCTCAGGGTCATGATCCCAGGGTCCTGAGATCAAGTCCCACATCAGGCTCCTTGCTCAGCGGGAGACTGCTTCTCCCTCTGACTGCTCTACCTGTTCTACCTGGAGCTCTTCATGATTCTGCTCTCTCTCTGATAAATAAATAAAAAAATTAAAAATTTTTAAAAAAAGAATCACATGCTCTGCTGACTGAGCCAACTGGGTGCTCCTGGCTCTGGATACTTTAAATATTTTTTTACTAAGTGTTTAGTTTTTAGCAGTTTTACTATCACATGCCTTAGCATCCTTATCTTTTTATTTATACCATTGAAATTCACAGGGCTTCTTAAATCTGTGGTCTGTTATTTTTTGACAGTTTTGGAATGTTCTCAGTCACTATCCCTTTAAATATTCCTTCTGGGGGTGCCTGGGTGGCTCAGTGGGTTAAAGCCTCTGCCTTCGGCTCAGGTCATGATCCCAGGGTCCTGGGATTGAGCCCCGCATCGGGCTCTTTGCTCTGCATGGGGCCTGCTTCCTCCTCTCTCTCTGCCTGCCTCTCTGACTACTTGTGATCTCTGTCTGTCAAATAAATAAATAAAATCTTTAAAAAAAAAATTCCTTCTGTACCATTATCCCTTTTCTCCTTCTGTTACTCCAGTAGACATGTTGGACCTCTCATTATGTCCCTCATTTCTCTTCTCTTCTGTATTTTCCATCCATTTTCCCTCTATGCTTCATTTCGTATATTTTCTGATCTATTTTCAATTACTAGCTCTCTCTTCAACTGTTCCTAATCTGCTGTGGTTATACCTCCTGAGTTAATTTTGATTGCTATAGTTTACTTCTAGAACTCTCATTTGGTCCTTTTAATTTTATTTCCAGTTCCTTCTAAAATTCTCAATTTGTCCTATTTCTTTAAACAAACTAAGCACTTAAAATCTATGTCTAAAAAATTCCATTATCTAGAACCTGCCGATTGTCTATGCTTTCTTTTGTTTTTTATTAGGATTATCTTGTGTCTGAGATTTAAAAATGAGTTTCTAGACACTGTATAGTAAGAAGTTTAGAAATAATTTGAGGCCTAGTGTAATGTTATATTCCACTAAGAGGAATACTTACTTCTTGTGGGTCTCAGGTTCTATAATGACATCAGTTCTACTTTGGAGATGAGGTATTTTGAAGCTGGGCCAACATTACCTTTTGGCTTTCCAACTCAGAGCATGGAAGGTTTGCCAGATTCCCCTAACCCTTCATGGTCTCTGGACTCTTAATTTTTGTCCTCTCTCCCCTTGTATATCTTTCAGGAATGCCACTCAATTTCTCAGTTACCTTTTCTGGAAGTGTGGAAAACCCCTGAAGAAAAAAGCAATGCTAAATGCCAGGTTCCCCCTTCTGAGTTTACTTCTCTTCCCAGATTCTATCCCTATAATTCTTTAAGATCTAGTTAATGCTTTAGTGTCTACAAGCAGGTTATTTTTATATTTTACTCCAAAGGAAAGAGTTGTTTTCAACTATTTGGATTAGAAAGGTTAATCCAAATTACGTAGTCTACCATTACTAAAAGCAGAAGCCTCAAATCTCCCCCAAATTCCATATTCAAATTCTTTAGAGGAGCATCTGTTTCCTTCTTTTTAACTTGGGTAAATGTCAGATTTACCCAGTTCTGTCACTAGGATGAAAATGGGGAATGAGAAAACTGACATTGAATCAATTTCTTTTAAGTAGTGCACCTCACTTCTACATTCCTCCATCATATGTGGAACTCTGGGCCTGGAGCCTCTTTAGGGTTCCAACATGCAGACTCTCAGCCATGTTTCACCCAACATGGAAAATTTTTAAAATCTTGCACACATTGTAAAACAGTCTGCTTTCATTTATTCTATTTATTTCATTTTGTACATCTTATTTTATGTGAAATTGTAGGGGATAGGAGGAAAACATGTTTTCAGCCTACTACTTTAAACTAGAAGTTTTATTAAATCTTTAAAATGTTCATATACTTTGATCCAAACATTATTCTACTTTTTAAGAATCTATCTTACAGATAGACACAGGCAAACTGCACAAAACTATACAGATGAGGATATTTGCTATAGCACCATTTAATTTTTATTTTTAATATTTACTTATTTAAGTAATCTCTACACCCAGTGTGGGGCTCAAACTCATGCCCCAAGATCAAGCTAGTCAGGTGTCTCACCTCAGCACTATTTTATTCCATTTATTTATTAATAAAGACTCCACTTATTTATTTGAGAGAGAGAATGAGAGTGAGTTAACATAAGCAGGGGGAGTGGCAAAGGGAGAGGGAGAAGCAGGCTCCCTACTGAGCAGGGAGCCAAATGTGGGGCTCCATCCCAGGACCCTGGGATCATGACCTGAACCAAAGGCAGACTCTTAACTGACTGAGCCACACAGGTGCCTCTTTAGCACTATTTTAGAAAAATAATGGCAATAACCCAAATACCTATTAATAAACTAAATTATGGTACAATATAGAAATTTTAAAGGCTGAATTAATGACAGGATTCAGTTTTTAAAAAAAAAATAATTTTCAAAACCACATAGGACGTACATGCATAGAAGTAGTCCATATGCTTAACATGCAAACATTTATAGCATATGCTTAGCTAAATAACATTAATCTATGGGGAAGGCACTATAAAGAACTACTGCTGTCATCAGTTTTACAATATTTAAATTTTTATAATGGGAGTTATTTTTAATCACAAAACAAGTAATAAAACATATCAAGTCATCTAGACTTCTACATAGTTCTCACATGTCAAGAGCCAAGCCAACATCAAACGAGGCCTCTATTGAAATTAGGTAACGCTAACCAGGCTAAGGCAAGCCCAGTACTTTAAGGTGTGGAATCTAGACCCAGTGAAAAGTCCTAGCTAGTGATATGAAAGAGACATAATTAGATTATGCATGAAGATGAAAGAGATGATAAAATGATCAGAAGAGGTGTAGCTAGGGAGTAATGAGAAGGCGTAGAGAAAATGATAGAAGTAGAACTGATGGAACTCAAGAAAGGAATTGAGTCCAGTAGGAAAGAAGCAAATACATACATTTTTATGTTTAGGGCAATACATTATGGCTAACTCTTTGCTACCTTTGATAGCTTGTGGATCTGTCAATACTGTTTTCAGATTGTACCTAAATCAGTTGAGCTGGGACCAGGAAGCCTGTTTTGTTTGTTTATTTGTTTGTTTGTTTTAAAAGATTTTATTTATTTATTTGAGAGACAGAGATCACAGCTAGGCAGAGAGGCAGGCAGAGAGAGAGGAAGGGAAGCAGGCTCCTCGCTGAGCAGAGAGCCCGACGTGGGGCTCGATCCCAGGACCCTGGGATCATGACCTGAGCCGAAGGCAGAGGCTTTAACCCACTGAGCCACCCAGGCGCCCCTGTTTGTTTGTTTTTTAAGCAGGCTCTATGCCCAGCTTGGAGACCAATGAAGGGCTTGAACTCAGAACTCTGAGGTCAAGAGTCGGACACTTAACCAACTGAACCACCCACGCACCCCAAGAATCCTGTTTTAGTATCTGTACTACTAAGGAGCAGGATAATCTTAGACTAAAATTCCTTGACGTCTTTGGTCTTCAGTTTCCAAGTCCATAAAATAGAGGTTTAAATTAGAAAATTCAAAGTCAAGTTCAGATAAAATTCCATCATCCTAAAAGAAGACTGTTCCTCTTTCAGCTATGCATCCCTTATATACCCGTTGGCCCACACGCACTAGAGATGACTGATGCTATGACTCCGGTCCTGTGCTCAGGGCAGGCAGATGTTGGTAATGAGCTTTAGTGCTTGCCCAGGTTTAGCGACTGCAAATCTCCATGTGGCCATTTGCAATCACTTGGAGAAAGTACTTGGGATGAATATTTGCCATCCTACAAATCCATAAGCAAGTTATGACTTTCAACACAATTCAAAAAATTTATTTTTTTAACAGATTTTTAAAAAAAGATGTTATTTATTTATTTGACAGAGAGAGAGATCACAAGTAGGCAGCAACGCAGGCAGAGAGGGGAAAGCAGGCTCCCTGCTGAGCAGAGAGCCCAATTCGGGGCTGGATCTCAGAACCCTGAGATCACGACCTGAGCCAAAGGCAGAGGCTTAATCCACTGAGCCACCCAGGCACCCTCCCCCAGAATTTCTTAGTGAATTTTCTACATTAAAAAAAAGAAAACTCTGATAATTTTCTCCTATGACAAAAATTGACTCTCATATTTTTGGACTGACTAGAGTAATAGAATAGGATATAAAGCACCATCAAGATAACTCAAATATGCCAACTTGTATATTTCTTGATTTATTTATTCTGAATTACTTTCAATAACCTCTGTTAACATGACTGCCTTAGTCAAGGCACCAGTGCTAGGGATTCTACGTTCATGCAAACTGTCAAAAACCCAGATGGCGCATTAATCCTATCCTGCCGGACAGTCGGTGGCATAATGAGGTCTGGGGTAATGAACTGCACTGCACTGCTAATTTACTTAGCATGTGTTCAGTATAACAAGACACAAAGATAGCAAACGAGGATTTTAAAATAACATTTATCTCATTTATCTCAAGGTTTTCTTCAAAAAAGTATTTTTAATTCCTTAGATACAGAAGTTCCCACCATTTTAAAAGTAGACAAACAAATAAAGAAAATGGAGAAATATCCTTACCAATTTTTCTGCTTCTGTGTTCATTTCCCTTAATTTTTTGATATGTTCCTTTTTAATCATGAGAATTTTTGACAATTTGGTCTGCAGACAAAGAAAAAGAGATGTTTTGGAATAGAGGTATTTAAGTATAACAAACATTAAATTACCAATCTTACAATAAGCTATTTTAGTGTTTCAATATAAATATAGTACAGACATTTTTTAAAATAAAAATATGACTGGCTAGCCAAAAAATATTTTCTTAAAATCTACATGTAGGCAGAACATGTCAAAAGGACTAAGGAGGGTCGCCTGGGTGGCTCAGTGGGTTAAAGCCTCTGCCTTCGGCTCAGGTCATGATCTCAGGATCCTGGGATCAAGCCCCACATGGGGCTCTCTGCTCGGCAGAGAGCCTGCTTCCCTTCCTCTCCCTCTGTCTGCCTCTCTGCCTACTTGTGATCTCTGTCTCTCTGTCAAATAAATAAATAAAATCTTAAAAAAAAAAAAAAAAAGGACTAAGGCGTCAATATGAATAAACTTTCACTGGCCCAACATGGGACCATTCATGGACCAGTAAGAACAACAACTGTGAAGGACCAAAGCACAAATATGTTAACATTTGTGAGTTCATACAGATGCTTTTTTTTAATTTTGAAGATTTTATTTATGTTATTTGACAGCGAGAGAGAGAGAGAGAGAGAGAGAGAGAGAGAGACAGCAAGGCAGAACAGGAGCAGGGGGAGTGGGAGAAGGAAGGGAGCCTGATGTGGGGCAATTCCAGGATCCTGGGATCATGACCTGCGCCAAAGGCAGATGCTGAATGACCGAGTCATCCAGGTGCCCCCTTAACTTTATTAGATGTAATAACGATATTGTAGTTATGTTTCTTTTTTCTTTTCCTTTTTTTTTAAAGTAATCTCTACACCCAATGTGGAGCTCAAATTCACAACCTAAGATCTAGTCTTACGCTCCTCTGACTGAATCAGCCCGGTGTCCCTTTATGTTAAAAAAAAGAAAAGAAAAGAAATAAAAGCCCTTATCTCTTAGAGATACATAACAAAATATTTACATATAAATGATACAATGTCTGGTATTTGCTTCCAAATAATGCAAGAGGGAGCAAGTAGGTGGAAGTATAGATGCAACAGGACTGACCAGGAGTTGCTGAGACTATTTCTAGCTCCATGATGGGTACACAGAGGAGCAGCAAACAATTCTGTCTGCTTTTATGTGCTTAAATTTTCAATAACAAAAAAACCTAAAAATTGGCCTCAGTTGATAAAGGCAGAGGGCCTAAAGATATGCCCCACACTTGTTATGGAACAGACTGTAGTTAGAACTTGGCAGGCCCAGAGCTGGGGACAGGTCTCCCTTCTCTTCCAGGTTGATGGATTTTTACAGAAATATGTGTGATTCTTTAGAGATAAAAGAAGTAAAAAGACGGGATGAAGGCAACTGTTCCTTTATTATTTCTACTTCAGTGTTGTGTTGCTTGTTTTTGATAGAAAATCATGGTTTCTTTTTCCTTCTTTTCAAAACTGAGTCCGCTTGAAGAAAGTGATCAGTCTCTTTAGATTCCTCAAAATCCCTAGCCCCAGGAAACAAAAAGTTTCTTCAAAAAGAAAATTCACTGTAAACAATGAATTATGAAACTTGCTTTTTTTTTTTTTTTTGAGAGCTAGTGGTGTGGTAGGTAGGAGAGGGCAGAGGAAGATCTTAAGCAGGCTCCCCACTGAGCGCAGAGCCAGACACAGGGCGCCATCTCAAGACCTGAGATGGAGACCTAAGCGGAAATCTAGAGTCGGACACTTAACTGACTGAGCCACCCAGGCACCCCAGAACTTGCAAAAAATGTTTAATACTTCTTTTGTCATAAGAAAAAAATATTAGGGGGCGCCTGGGTGGCTCAGTCATTGAGCGTCCGCCTTCGGCTCTGGCGGAGGTCCCAGGGTCCTGGATGGAGCCCCGCATCGGGCTCCCTGCTTGGCGGGAAGCCTGCTTCTCCCTCTCCCACTACCCCCTTCTGTGGTCCCTCTCTCGCTGTGTCTCTCTCTGTAAATAAATAAATACATAAAATCTTAAAAAAGAAGAAGAAGAAGAAGAAAAGAAAAAAGTATTAGGAACAGAAGAAGATAAAAATATCTATTTCAGGGGTACCTGGCTGGCTCAGTCAGTACAGGGTGCGAATCTTAATCTCAGGGTCGTAAGTCCCATGTTGGGCACAGAGACTACTTAAAAAAAATAAATCACATACACACACACACACATGCGTGCGCATGCACAGACATGTCTACTTCAAAGCTTAATATTAACAAGAGCAACTGGAGTGTCATAAACCTTACATATTATAAAAAACAGGTACATAAAAGAACTTTTATTTTTATCTCTTAGATAGCTTAAAATAATAAAGTAGTGGGTATTTTTGTATTTTGTTTTTTAATAAAGTAGTGTTTTAACTAGGCATCTTCATACCTAGTTTTTGATGTTAAATTTAAGCACTGAACCCAAGTATTTCAGCATCAAGAAAAACACCAGTATTCTGAGGTACTGCAGTAGTGCTCAGCTTCGGCTCCCTCTGCTGGCGTCTCTCCCTCGCTCCCTCTCCTCACTCACTCTCACGAGTGCAGGCACACAGACACACATCCAAATAGGTCATATGAGCTTTGTTTTTACATCTACTACTTAAAAGAAATAATTTCTTTAAAAAACAAGTGTCCTCTTTGTGAAGAGGACAAGGCTTGGCTCTGTTCATAATTTCAACTTTTTTTTTTTTTTTTTACTTTATTTAAGCTTTATTTAAACATATGATGTAACCCCACCACCCTCACCCAACCCCTCTTCCCCCCACCCCCCTCAGTTTGTTTTATGACATTAAGAGTCTCTTTTGGTTTTTCTCCCTCCCGATTCCATCTTCTTTCATTTTTACTTTTCCTACCCCCTTAACTCCCACCCCCGTTGCATCTCCACTTCCTCATATCAGGGAGATCATGTGGTAGTTGTCTTTCTCCAGTTGACTTATTTCGCTAAGCATAATACGCTCTAGTTCCATCCATGTCGTCGCAAATGGTAAGATTTCATTTCTTTTGATGGCTGCATAGTATTCCATCGTATATATATACCACTTCTTCCTTATCCATTCATCTGTTGATGGACATCTAGGTTCTTTCCATAACTTGGCTATTGTGGACATTGCTGCTATAAACATTCAGGTACACGTGCCCCTTCGGATCACTACATTGTATCTTTAGGGTAAATACCCAGTAGTGCAATTGCTGGGTCATAAGGTAGCTCTATTTTCAATTTTTTGAGGAACCTCCATGCTGTTTTCCAGAGTGGTTGCACCAGCTTGCATTCCCACCAACAGTGTAGGAGGGTTCCCCTTTCTCCACATCCTCGCCAGCATCTGTCATTTCCTGACTTGTTCATTTTAGCCATTCTGACTGGTGTGAGGTGGTATCTCATTGTGGTTTTGATTTGTATTTCCCTGATGCCCAGTGAT
>RCUC01150548.1:0-132868 GCA_003697995.1 Taxidea taxus jeffersonii
AAAGTGTTCAATTTTATTGGTCACCGGTGTTGGCAAGGATGTGGAGAAACTCATGCGCTGCTGATGAGTATAAGTTTGTATAACAGCTTTGAAAATCTGTTTGACAGCATCCGTTAAAACTGAACCTATGTGTACCTGCGATTTAGCAATTCCAATTTAGTATACTCGGTAGTAATAGATTCATACATATAGTCACGAAAACGCACTACTAGAATGTTCATGGCCACGTGCTTTCACAGCAGCATGATCTGCAATATCCAAAACACTGGAGATGGTCCACATATCTGCCCACACTGGGCAATTTAAAACTACAGTATTTTCACACCGCGCAGTCTTACACCGCAACAGGATGGAGTGAAGGGAAACTGAATGCTGTGACAGGGATGATTCTCACAAACATTGCTTTGAGAGAAAAAAGCTTGAAATAAAAGAGTACATACCACATTATTGCATTCACAGAAAAACATACAAAATGAATCTGTGCTGTCAAAAGTCAGGATAATACTGAACTTGGGGTGGCAGAATATAAGAAATCAAAGAAGACACAAGAGGAAGACTCTGGATGTGAATAGTTTTCTGTTTATTTGTTCCTGGTCACTTATGAGTGTTTAATTTGTGGAAATTCACCAGGCTGTACACTCATAGTATATGCACTTACCTGTATGAAACTGTACTGCAGTGTGGTCTTAATAACTCAACAGGCAGAGCAGATACACACACCGTCCCCCAGTACGTATGTTCAGTGACAACTTCATGGTTATTAGTGAATAAAATAAATACAAATAAAAAGGCTAAGGAAGGGGCTCCTGGATGGCTCTGTGGGTTAGGCCTCTGCCTTTGGCTCAGGTCATGATCCCGGGGTCCTGGGATTGAGCCCCACATAGGACTCTCTGCTCAGCAGGGAGCCTGCTTCCCCCTCTCTCTCTGCCTGCCTCTGCCTACTTGTGATCTCTCTCTTTCTCAAATAAATAAATAAAATCTTAAGAAAAAAAAAAAGGCTGAGGGGACTCTAGGGTCTACTTCATGGCTGAGCAGCTAGTGCATCAACACAGGGTTCTGCGTTTAGAAGGATCTGTGCTTGGCTTAGTGCTCCACTGTCACCATCTTGAAATCCTTGATAATTTTTGAACAAGGGGCCTGCGATTTCACTCTGCACTGGGTCTTGTAAATTATGCCCCATTCTGGGTAAATTACCTCTTTTAAGTATCTGAAGTGGTCTCCACATTCAGCAAGTGAAAGGCAGTAAGCTTATATTTTTATAGGAGAGATTTCATTGAGAAATAAGAAAGACCTAGCGGTTCAGTAAATCAGTGCCTTACATATGGACATTCAAATAGATGCACAAAAAAGAATTAATAAAAGACATTTAAAACATATTACCGGGACAAGTAGTGCCAATTTTGAGACGGAAGACAATAGTTATTAGGTAGTTAATGTAGAAAGATAGGCAATCAGGCCAAATGGAATGGCATATCCATCCTACCTAATTCTATGATACATACAATTCTATTATATGTTTCAGTAACTTCCCATTAATTTATCTTAGCACATCAGAAAAACCTTTTTACAGAAAATGTTCACTTAGGAATGTTGAAAACATGAGTAGGGGTTGAATTAATTTAAAGGCAAGAGATTCATTCTTTCATCCATCCATCTATCCATCCATCCATCCGTCCATCCATCCATCCATCCGTCCATCCATCCTTCCATCCTTCTAATTATCCATTCATTCTTCCATCCATCTTGTCCCTCTGGCAACAAAAACAGTACAAACACAAATCAGACCTGGATTCCAGCTGAAAGGGCATACAACATATTTATCAGTAAATGTTAGACAGACAGAAAGTACTTTCCTAGAGATATATTTGTTGTTCAGGAAAGCTGGAGAAAAAAATAAACATAAAAATCAGACATGCTGTTATGAAAAACAGTCCCTATGTTGGGATTTGAAAGCTGGATAGGATTTGAATGTTTGGAAACAAGCAAAGGTTTGGAAAGGTTTGAAAAATATTTTTTCTTGTTTTTCTTTTGTTCTTTCTATAATACATAACTCAAGTATTATCTTCTATAGAAAATACGGCCTCATTCTTTTCTATCCACTGTCATAGATAGACTGAGTCTCAAGTTCAAGTATCAAATGTGGTGATTTTAAGGACAAGATGTAAAGACCCTATAATTACACATTTGGGATCCAATAGTAAAATAGGAATAGGAATCCAGTAAAAGAAAAAAGTCAGTAAAAGTCAGTTCCTTAACCAAGACCTTCCTCCACATTCTTTGGCTTCGATTTACAGTGTAGTGCGTGATTCAGAGCAGACTAGAATTTCAGGTATGCCTGGGTTTGAATCCCAATTCCAACTCTTACAGCTATGCAACCTGGATATGTTACTTAACTTTCGATTTCTTAATTTCTTATTTCTCTTACGCTTGAGGGAAGGTATCATATTTGCCTTGTCGTTATGCTTCCCTACCTTCTCCCATCCCACCAGTCGTACCCATTATAGACTACCTGGAACAAAATAGCTCGAGTGTCCCTACTAATATGGTGTTTACTAGTTGCCATTGTGACTCGAACCATCCCCAAATTTAATGACTTAAAACAACAATGATTTATTATTTCTCACAATTCTGGGGGTTGGCTGGGCAGTTCCTCGGATGGTCTGGGGCTTACTCATGCAGCTGCATTCTGCTGAGGCTATACTGGGCTGGAAGATCCAAGGCAGCCTCCCTCACAGTTTTGGCAGTTGGTGTGTCTGTTGGCTGGAGAAACTCAGTCCTCTATATAGCCTTCACCCTCCAGTAGCCTAAACAAGCTAAACCACACTTTTTGATAAAAGGAGAGGCAAAATAATGCAGCCATGCTTTTTAGCCTACCACAGTCCACCCTTCAATTTCAAATATTTCCATTCCTAACACATGCAAAATATTGCTCACCCCTCTCTTCCAACTCATCTCAATACAGCATCAGGCTCAAACCTCTCTATCTTACAGTCTGCATCTGGCCCAGATAGAGACATAACTGCTTAGCTGCATTCCTTCCCACACAGAGAGCTGTTTACGGAGAAGACATGTTATTCAAACAACTGAGATCTGTGCCCCCCTCCCACCCAACATATGATGGATGTTGAGCCGGAGACAAAAGAATGGTGTTAGATGCCCCCTTCACTGACGAGCTTAACCGGAAGTACACAACCGTCCTCGTTTGTAGCAATCTTCAAATATGGCCAAGCGCCTGCTTTTGGTTCCCTGTGAGAACTGATGGGTCCAAGATGGCCTTTGAGATGCCTTGATTCCTACCTTCTCACATCTTTGTTCAAATGTTACTGCCTCATTATGGCCTTCCTTGAAAGCCTTATTTAAAATTGAACCCATCTCCCCCAGCCAAAATCTGGTGCCCCTTATCCTTTTCTTTTCTTTTTTTCCCTATCATCTATAATCATTTAGTATCTTTTACAATTTATTTATTGCCTATCTCTACTTCTACCAGCCCTAAAATTTAAGTTCCATGAGGACAATATTTTTAAGTGTTATGTTCTGTGCTATTGTACTCATAATCTAGAGAAGTGCTTGGCATATAATAGGTTCTCAATAAATTCATAAACAGGTGTTCATTAGGTTTGCTGAGGCAAGATTATTTTGTAATACATCAAATCATAAACATTGGCACACAGATGAGTTTATAATATCTTTTTTCCTAAAACAACTCAAAGAAGCAAAATGGAGAAAAAATTAAAACATGAAGAATCTGAAATGGTAGAGAAAAGAGGTACATACGGGAGCCCCAGGAGTGCTTGGGAATTGGGGAAGAAGATATATAAAACTGACTAGCGGTTATCTTATTTACAAAGCTGGAAGGGGGGGGAGATGGGAAGAATGGTAGAGTAGATTAAATTAAATTAAATTTAGAGTAAATGATCTCAGCTTTTTTTTTTCCAACTCTGCTGCTTGCTATAGATATAATTCTGGGGAAATCATTTAACCTTTCTTGCCCTCAGGTTCTGCATTTAGAATGAAGGAAAATAATTTCCTCTTGCTTCCCTCAGAGGGTTGATGTGAAAATCAAATGAGATCATGTATGTAAATGTGCAAGTGTAAAAATGTAGACTGAGGATAATGATGATGATGATGGTGTGACTTCTAATAGATGGGAGTAGGAGAGCCAGAAACACAGGATATGCCAAAGGAGTCCCTGGCAAGGCCTCTGCCAAGAAAAGTTGTGGCACGGCCATGGTCAGCTTCAGGATTACTGGCTCTTCCTCTAGGATGCAATTAAAATGATTGGTTTTTAAATCTGTTAGGTATCTTGTGTGGTGTGCCATGCCCTTCCCATTGAGTTGGAATTCAACTGTAGTCATCTTCCCTATTTAATCAATTTTATTTTATTTTGCATATTTGGAAGTAGAGACCCAGGAATGTCATATGCAAATATATGCAAAATAGAATGCAAATTGGTAGGGAGAGCCAAAACCCCAGCTTTTTTTTTCCCCCCAACGGGACTATATCATTAGAAAGAAAAGGTTCTTCTCAGAGGCCTACCGTGCTTCAGATCTTTAGAAGAGTCTTCATTTGTTTAATCAGAGTTTATGACTATAAATAAAGTGAATACAACTCCATATAATATTTAATACTGAAAAAGCTCAAATAGTTATCAAGTTTGATATTTGATCTAATTCTTATTGAACAAACATGTTTTTGTAGCTGTAAGAAGTTAACTGAGGAAGTAGGGCAGCAGGAGATGATGGAGTAAGAGATGGGAATGGGAGGTAAAGGGGCTCTCTCTCCCTCCCTGACATGGCATGGCCACGGATTCACAAATTTCTGAGAGATGAAATAAAGAGAGCTTTTTGTTTATTTTCATTATTAAATGAGGTCTAGAGAAAGAGATAACAGATCAGTGGGCTTTTCTGTTCTATTTTGAAGAATAATTTTATTCCATAAACTTACAGTAATTGTATAAAGCCTCTCAATGTCTGAAAATTGTGAAGAATCTGTAATCATAATCTTCTTTTTTACAGAAGCTATATGATTATTTGGAATATGTTTTAATAAATAACTCATTTTTACAAAGCACAAATTAGTGCAGGCTTTTGATACAGAACACCCAAAAGACCAGATTACAATCACGGTTGTAAAAGGAAATAAATGCCTGAATTCTGAAAAGCCCTTTAAGATGGCACATTTTTATTATTATTTTTACCATATGAAATCTTTTTGTGTTCTGACTTCTGGTAAAAGAGGGTTTGTATATGTATTCTAAGGAAGAGTGCATCATACACTTTTGAAATCTTTTCAAATTAAAAAAAAAAACTGACTTCATGTAGCACTCCATAATTTCCCTCATCAAATCCTAAAGACTATATTAAAACATCTGTTTTTGGAATATCTTGCTGACAGTAGAATGCTATACCCCCGGGGAGTCTCCTTCTTTTGCATAAAATTTGCATGCTCATAAATAAGTTAACATGGGGGATAGTATGTCAACTGCAAACAATGCTAGTTATTTTCCTCTTATATATCCTCTTAACAATTGACTTAGAACAGAGAACTAAAGATTTTTTGCAAAATGTTTTTTCTCTCACTCAATCGCCTTTTAAATGAGACTATGAATTCTTTATAAAGATTTCACCGTCCTAATTTTCCCTACCACCCTCAGAAATCCAAAGGTAACTCAAATTGCTTCAATATTCAGAAGCAAAATATATTGTAGTTGTGTGCAAATAATACTTAAAGTGTGGCATATATGATAGGGTCTAAAATGGAATTTTATAGTAACATATGCATACCCTGGATTATGAAACATATGGGATAAGGTAGATGTGCATCTTTTTTTATCTTTTTTTCTTTTCCTGACACAAAACAAATTTATATGCATGCCATCTTAGTAATTTACACACCCCAGTCAAATACTAAGAAGTGCATCATGAGTCTTAGATCTGGCTAATTGTGTGCCTTTAACTCTTTGAGTCTGAAAAGGAAACTTACCTTCTCCAGAGTTTATTCTGGTTCCACGCTAGCCTGGGGAATAACGGAGCACAATGGAAAAATTAGTCCATATAGACAAGTGTCAATTCAGCTTGCTACAGAGATATTATTATATTATTAGTGTAATACATTATTACATTAGTACAGAAGACTACTATTCTAATATAATGACTAAGAACTACCTCCCTGATTCCCATCAATACCCAGTTTCATACCCCAAGCTGGTAAGAATATAGTAGGTAAGGATTTGACCTTGAGGGTTCAGGAAACTTAGGGAGATACTTCTACCCAAATGACGTTATACTATCACTGGATAGTGTACAAAGTTACACAATTAGAATTGTATCTTTTATTTAAGATTCTAACAGTTGTTTAAATAAAAATATTTTGGCAGAGGGATTAACACATAAATCTATTACTTGTCATCTATAACTTAATGAATAGGTTCTTAACCTGAGAAGTATGAACAGTACAGAGATTTAGGGGAATAATAAACCCTCTTAAAACATATGCAAATTTTTGTTTATATTCGTTTGTGTGAATATTTGGAGGAAAAGGACTCATAGATTTTGACATATTGACAAGGTAGTTCACAGAGTCTAGAGTATTGTAAAACCACTTTAGAAGGATCTGTGTAAATTCGACCAGAGCAATGATGGGGCCAATACCAAGAACTGAGTCCTGAAGGACAGAATTTGGAGCAGGATGTATTTTCTCCATTAATTAGAATACTTTCCTTTGCTTGGCACAGAAAACCCAACAAAGTCAAGGAAATTTATGGCATTATTGAATGAAAAGTCCATCAGTAGCATCAAGTAAGAAGTCTTGATCCAGCATGAAAAATTATGTGACCAGAAACCTGTTTCCATGTCTCTAATCTCCCTCCTCCATCTCTTCAGGTCTGTTAGTAAGTGCTGCAATTACCAGAATTATGCCTCTTTGTTCAAATTCATCAAGATCTGAGTCTACATAACCAGCAAAATACCTGAGATACAGTCTTAATGGATCAGTTAAATAGTATGTCCACCTTAGAACCATTGTAGAGGGAAGGGGTAAAATATGCTTATTAGCTCCAGTAATTATGTCCCACCCCTGAAGCTTAGGATAGAATTGATCTGATCTAAGCATGTGGTTGAGAATAAGGGAATACTAATCTGCCCAAAGGAAGTTTGTGGTATTTTTCCCTAAAGAGAGAGAAAGAGAAAAGAAAAAAGGAAGAAAATAAGGGAAAGAAAGAAAATGAAAGAAAGAAATATATGCCAGTTGTCAAACACCAATTTTATAACATATTATCCAAGAAAGAAATGAAAGCACACCTCTTAGCCAGAGTGTGTTAATGTTGGTAGCCAGATACCAGGTTCAAAATGAAGAAACAGGACACTGACCAGACAATAATGTCAAGATTTAGTTGCTAGGTAGAGATGGAGGATGGGATCAGGTCGGGGGAAAGGAGCGGTTTTCTGGGCAATGGCTACAAACCATATTGGAGCTGCTTTGGTTTATGGTCGGAAGGCATTTGCTGTGTGGTTGGTGAAGACAGGGTAAAGATATAGAACTGAGAATTTATTATCTATATATGTCCACAGGAAACTATTACTGATACCATTAGGTTTGCACTACCTTTAAACCTTCTTTTATTGCTAACCTGGCAACTACAGGCATAAATAGTGAACTTAGACTCCTCTCCATTCTTTCTTACTTTGTAATTCTTTTATTTCAAAGTCACTCTCCCCACAGCACCTACCCCCACCTCCAATTTCTCTTCGGGAAAGGGTTAACTCCCTGTGAATAGCGACATAGTGACAGCTTTTTTCTGGAAATATCTATGGAGAACTGGGATGGGTCTTTGATTTTTGCCATACTTGCAATCTAACAAGTTAGCCCACCACAGTTTCATGAATGCTGGCAAATGACATAAGACTCCTAGGTCAAAGACAAAGGATAGTTTATTACTCACAGTAACAGCAGTGGTCAGAGAATCAGCATTTGTGCTGATGAGCCTCAGCTCCCACAGGGCCATGCAAAAAGGGCTGGATGATACCAGCATGTGCGGTGGTCTGCATTACAGAAAAAAAACTCAGAGCTTAGAAAATCCAAATCTTTACCAGACAATAAGCATACATGTCCATTGTTTTGGAGAAAGATGCTATCTTTTCTTCCAAGGCTTTTGGCTGTGGAAACACCCTTAAAATAATAGTCCAGAACAAAATAGTCCAGAACACTTCCAGAGAAACAAGAAGCATCTGCCAACAATATCCAACTGCATTCTTCCAAGTAGTTTGGAAAAATTCCTTTTTTTTTTTTAACATTTTATTTATTTATTTGTCAGAGAGAGAGTGAGAGAGCACAAGCAGGGTGAGCAGCAGGCTGAGGGAGAAGCAGGCTCCCTGCTGAGAAGAAGCCTGAGGCAGGACTCCATTCCAGGACCCTGGGACCATGACCTGAGCCGGTGGCAGATGCTTAACCCACTGAGCCGCCCAGCTGTCCAAGGAAAATTTGTCTCTTAGAGCCACAGATACCATTCAGGATCATGCGTGTTTGACAGTCACCTTAGAAATAGAAATAGGAATGAAGCAGAAAATAAGACAGGGTAGCTAAAATTACTGGGAAATTTCCTAGATCCTATTGTTAAAATGCAAGTATCTTTGGAGCAATATCATTATAAGAGCTATTAGCTTATGAAACAGCTATTATGGACATGGATATTAAATAGCAGTGTTCTGAATCTGTTAAACATTTTTACATTTACTGACTTATTCTATCCATACAACAGCCCTGCATGATAGACAAGTATGTAAATGTTAAGCCATTTAATAAAAAAATAAAACTGAAACCTAGAGAAGTTAAGCAACTTGTGTTCAACTAACTAATAACACCACCAATAAATAGAAATATAATTCGCCCCAGAATTACAAATAAATATGTATATATCATTCAACCCTTAACTGATAGACAAAACACTATAAAAATGCACCATGGGTAAAACTGAGTGAGGTTCTGGAGGGTCGTATTACAGTAGCACTGATTCAGAGTACTGGAAGATATTCCAACAGCAGACCCTAGTGTGATTACTCCGGTGTGTATTTCCTATTTGACAAGAATATCAACGAAGTTGTCTAAATTCTGTAATAACCTTAGAAAATATCACTGATGTAAGCATTTATTTTTTTGTAAGCTGCTTGAAGCTCCCCCAGTTAGAGATGTTTTTTAGTGAAGTAACTAATTTGCCAAGTTAAAATCACTTTACAAATGAGGAGGCTAATTTTGTTTTTATCATTTAAGTGTAGGATATTAATCACCCGATGAAACAGAAAGATTTAACAAAATGAGCATGTTCAAATCACTTGGCAAGGATGTGCTAAAGAGAGCAGATAATAACTCTTTGGGGAGATTACTTTTTTTTTTTTTTTTTTTACGTGAAACAAAAGCAGATCACAAAGTGTAATGGTGTCGTTTCTCTTTTGAATCTGTAACACAGTAGCAGATTGTCAAAAAGGGTTAAAGACGATGTGGGCCACGACTTTCTCTAGAGTGTGGCAACATGTATTCTTTGGCGTAGTCATGACACAGATCTGCATGTGTGTGTCTTCAATAATTCATGTTGCAGCTTGTCTCACTGTGGGGACAGATGTCAGTGAAACCAGCGACAGCCGATCGTGCTGATCCCACAGTGACACTGAGCCTTGAGTATATGCCCAGTGAGTCTGATTGGAGCTAAGAATACACAGGCCAGCAAGTTGGGGTGTAGCTATTCATTTCATAGCTACACGAAATGTCCATATTTATATGCACGTATGTATAAAACGCCTTACTCCCATATAATTTCCTAAGGATTTGGAAAGCTTTGTGATTTGTACTAGTTATCTGTGGGAACGTTCCTTCCATTTGAATGTCATATTTATTAGACCAATTAAAATATACATAGAATATGATAATGACAAAACCAATTCTTTATTGCTAGGTATAGAAATGTATATGTCTCCTACAGGTGATTTATAGAATTACCAGCCTTGATGACTCTTTCATTACTAATTCATGTATAGAATAAATGTTGCCTATCCAGAAGATCAAAAAGCTGGGACAGTTAAGTTTTGCTTTCAAAGACTTATCCTTGTTTTTCACATGATTGGTATTTTCTTTTAACATTAGAATCAAAAAATGGTCTTACTCCAGACACTCTAAGAAAAGCATAAATGTACATCTGTCAGTAAGCATCTGTGAACATAAGAGTATAGCATTTAAAACATTGACTACGCTATAGAAACATTACCCCTGCCCAATGTTAGTCTAATCTTATGCATTAGCCCATCACAAATTTCGTAGCAAACGACAAGAATAGGAGGAGGAGTTGTGCAAGTCTATTCTCTTAGAACAGTAGTTCAGTATACTTACCTTGTGCATGTGTGCATGAAGCAATACAGAGCTAATAGCTTCAAAAGCTTTTAAAAGTAAAATGTTGCCTAATATTTTTGGATCCCCAAAATGAGCTCTATTTATCCATTTCTTGAATAAAGCTAGAGAAAAGCCAAGCTCTACTAATAACCTACAAAATCCCTGATTAACAACTAGAAAATACCACGTGGGTAAGTATGTGTGTGGGTGTATGTTTATGTACTTGTGTATATATATATATATTTTAAAATATCCAGCAGAACCAAAATTCATATTTATGTTTTCTTTAATAATATGTTCTTTTGCCATTTTTGACTTGCCCTTAGATGTGCGGCATTTTGCTCAGCTTTTAGAGTCATTTTTCTTGGTGATTTTATTGTTTTAGAGATGAAGTTCCTGGTTTATTCCTAATAACTCTTCTGGCCCTCCCCTACCCCCTCAAGTCAGTATATTTGGAAAAAGACATTGATTTTCCATTATCCTGGGATCAGACTGTTCTCAAGACACATGTAAGTCAGGGAATCTCTTCAGTGCTACCATGCATAGTGTTGCCTAAGAGTGGGCACCATTTTTCTTTGGAGGTGCATTTACATCAACATTTCTAATCACAGCTCCATAAAGAGACACGGTATAATAATTCATGACTTTTAGGTAATATGTCATATGAATCTTAACATATGGCATTACACTCTACAATGGCAATCTTGGCTTCCAAAGGGACCTGGAAAACATCCAGCGAGATGAGAATAAGCCAGACTTGATAGAAAACCCTATCGATGCTAATCCAGGTTTGCACCTTTCATTCAGACTCAGAACTCTCCGGCAGATGGTTCAGTGTTGAAGCACTAATGTTAGCAAAATGTCAAAACTATTTTGCTAGACTCCCCAATTGTTCATACAGAGTATTTTTCAAGTGCTGGATATCAAAATGGTATTAATAAATGGCAGCACTGAGGTCTCTGATCATAAATGCAGGGTTTTAGTTTCAATTTCCAAGGACAATCTGGCTTTGCTCCCTTGGAAGATAGCCAACCAGCTTTTACAGTTTGGTTTTACAAATTTAGAAGTTTCTTCCCTGATTCCTTAGCCAACAAGGGTATGTTCAAAGAAGACAAAGGAATGCAGAACCACTTGGCAGATAGCATTTTTAGTGACTGCTGTATCAATGTAACCATACAAACGTATGTCATGAGATAGAGACTCTGAATCAAAATTTCTTATTCTGGATTCAAGGACCCAAAGAAAAAGTCTAATGGGCTTCAAAGAGTCCACAAACCATCTGAATTTAGAAGCAAATGTGGGTGCAGGTGTGGGCGTGTATATGTATAATTTTGTATGCCTACACACATGTGCACAGCATGTGCAAAATGAATGAATAAACGAGCAGATGACCCTTGGGTTAGGATTGAGCAATGGTTTCAGTTTGTTACAGAAAGTCAGAATTACATTTATAAAAGAAGAATGGTGACACCTGGGTGGTGCAGTCAGTTGGGCATCTGACTCTCAGTTTTGTCTGGGGTCATGGGATCAAGCCCATAGGGCTCTGTGCTCAGCGAGGAGTCTGCTTAAGACTGTCTCTCCCTCTGCCCCTTCCCCCTCAAATAAATAAATAGATCTTAAAAACAAGATCTAGATGCACCTAGATGAAAACGCCTATGCATTAATTGATTACTTACTACCTATTATGATCTACACTGTCTTTAATATATTTTTTTCTTCTGGTATTACCAACATATCTTCTAAAGTAAGAATTAAGAGCCTGTTTTGCAGATGTCTCAGAGAGAGACTTACCTAGGCTCTCCCAAGGGATAGTGGAGAATGAGACTTCCTGATTCCAAATTCCCCTCCTTTTCTTTCATATGACCTTTACTCCTTTAATAATGGTTTCTATTTTAGTGTAAACAGACTACCACACCAGTAGCGAAAGACAGAGTTAGCCAAGAAGACATAAGTAGGAAACTACTTTTAGGTAATATTTCTTCCTTTAAATTTTCTTTATGCAAGTCTGAAGGATATCAATACTATTATTCTCAAGACCTGTGTTTTCTTTTACAAGCCTGTAGCCATCAGTACAGTATCGAGTCCATCAGCCTTAACCCATAAGACTGTGGTAAGTCTTTCTACCGCATCAGCTCGGGTTGTGACCGTTAGCCTACGACAAAGCGGACCCACGTTCCACCCTGAAAGCCAGTTCACATCAAGATAGCTATTTTTCCGGTTTTTCTTTTTAAAGATTTTATTTATTTATTTTTTGAGAGAGATAGAGAATGAACGAACAATGAGGAGGGGCAGAGACAGAGAGGGAAGCAGACTCCCTCCTGAGCAGGGAGCCCTCCACAGCGGCCTGATCCCAGGACCCTGGGATCATGACCTCAGCCGAGGGCACATGCTTAACTAACTGGCGGAGCCACCCAGGCACCCCTCCCTTTTTTCCAAGAATGTGTTTCTAGGAGTGAAGTCACTGAAAAAATCCATGTGTAGTCCCGAAAACACTAGGCCAGATCAAATCCAAAAAATGATCAGTAAAATCTGATGTGAGAAATTTAAGAGCGGAAAGGAAGTGTCATGTTCAGATTAGATAGAGCCATTCACTCGGGGCTAATCCTGTAGCGAGGACCTGTGCAGAGCCCGGGTTTGGGGGGGAGAAGGGGAGGTGAGTCATTTGTATGTCACTGCCTGACATTGTTCCAACTACATAACTCTTACATAAGTGACTACTTAATAGATTTTCCTCACTTCCAAACCCTAATTTGTTCTTCTCACTGTGTCTTTTATGATTAACCATGGCTTTATTTTCATTTTTGTTCATTATCAATTTCATCACTGAAGACTGTCCATATTTCTTTAATGTTGTGACAGGAATTCTTTGCTGAAGCTAAAAAAAAAACAAACAAGAATGAAACAAGCTAAGAGAATAACACTGTATTCCATTTTTCCATTTAAAATATGTTACAAAACAGCTTTCAGTTTAAAAATTTTTGACAGTGTATATTCAATTTTTCAACTAACAGATGCATGTACATAAAATTATATGATTGAAATTCAGTGTCAGGGGCTTTAGTCATTTAATTTGGGCAAACTCAAGACATTGGTTCATAATATAGCTATTGAAATATCTCTATTTAATAATAAGAGTGGGATTTCTACAAAATGGTGATATGGAAGTGTTTATTGAATTTAAAAAGGGCAGTTTATGTGAATATTTTAAAAAGAAAATTAATATGATTTATTTTTTAAATCAAAAGTGATTTCTTTGGTTTTTATTTGTTCGTTTGTGAGAAATCAATTTATGAGGAAATTGAGTGAACAATAATGTCTATTCAGTGAATGAAGAAACCAAGCCTTGTCTTAGGACTTCTGGTCTGGAGTTATTCATCCTAAAACTTCAACAATTGATAATGTTTTTACTAATTCAGAAATATTAGAACTATTGGCTACTACTTAATGAAAACAATGACGACACTGAGAACTACTGATAAGGTAAGCTTCATGCTCTTACAGAGATTCTGAGAAATATAGAGACTAAATGACCTTAATAAAAGGCAATGGATAAATGCTTTTAGCAAAGACAATCCAGTAAGGAAAACAGTTTTCAACTGTGAAGTCTAGCTTGAAAGTGGTCCATGGCAGTCCTACTCAAAGTGACAGTCTGAGAATACAAATCAACTTTATCAGAAGCACACATTTTTTTTTCCCGCTACAAGACATTCTCAGTAAAGGAAGCAATGTGATGATTTCCGTTCGGGGGCTCCTTAGTGCATGAGGGACTGGACTGTTCAGACACTCTCACCAGTTGCCTAACCACACTGCACGTAGATTTGTCTAAGAGAAGTTGATTTCAATGCATCATCACTGTTAAATATTTGTTTCTAGTCAAGAATTTAAAATACGTGTGAATAAAGTAGGGCTTTAAAACAGGGAAGTGTTTTTTTCCGAACCAATTCCATTCTCATATACATAAGTAACTACAGGGAGTTTTAGAACAATATACTACTGTTAGAGGAAAACAAAGCTTAGGAAATGAACAACAAAGATCAGAAGTTCACATGTTTGACTCTTCTGAGTAATCCTCCCGTAGCTGACAGGCACAGGGTAGTGGTAATGTTTATTTTCTTTTATTGTATATTGAACCATTTCACTGCTTGTTTGTTTGTTTGTTTTGAATATTTTATTTATTTGACAGAGAGAGAGAGAGAGCACAAGCAAGGGGAGAAGCAGCTCCCTGCTGAGAAGGGAACCCAATGAGGGTCTCAATCCCAGGACCCCAGGATCAAGAGCTTGAGCTGAAGGCAGATGATTAACCAACCAAGCCTTGTAGATGGAACCATTTTATACCTAGGGTTACAGGTCAAGGAGTGTTGGCTATTTCCCACTTAGGGATGCGGAACTTTAGCTTGTAAGCATCTGCTTTTATTAGTTTAGTCTTTCTTAATGACATTCAGTTGGAATGTTGTAACAGAATACCATAAAATGGATGGCTCAAACAAGAAATACTTATCTCGCACAGTTCTCGGGGTTGAGAAGTCCAAGATCAAGATCCTGGCAAGTTCAGCATCTGATGAAAGTCATTTTTCTAGTTTCTAGACAGCTTCCTTCTCTCTGTGTCCTCGCATGGTAGAGAGAAGAGAGGGAGGGCCTTCTGGTCTCTTCTTGTAAGGACACTAATCCCATCATGAGGAATCCGCTCTCAAGACCTCATCTAAACTTAATTATTTCCCAAAGGCCCACCTCTAAATACCATCACATGAGGGTTTTAACATATAAATTTTGCGGGGAAACATTGAACCCATAACAATAAAGTGAATGTCATTTAAATACATTGCTCTCCAGGTAAGACCAAAAATGTATTTAAAATATTTTTGAATTAGGGGTGCCTGGGTGGCTCAGTGGGTTAAAGCCTCTGCCTTGGGCTCAGGTCATGATCTCAGGGTCCTGGGATCGAGCCCTACATTGGGCTCTCTACTCAGTAGGGAGCCTGCTTCTCCCCCCTCTCTCTGCCTGCCTCTCTGCCTACTTGTGATCTCTGTCAAATAAATAAATAAAATCTTGAAAAAAATATTTTTGAAATAGAGATAGGTTAGGATAACTCTAGAATGGAAATGCAGTCTTCCTGCAGGGAAGCGCAGGCTATCCACTGTTCTGATGATTTAGGAGGATAACTGAGGGTGTGCCATAGAAACCAACCAGTTCTCCCACTCTGCTATCCTTTTGATTGTCAGGAAAAAACAGACACGTCATTTATATAACAGCTGGGATCATTCCAAAAGAGAGCCATTTGGGAAGTTCAGATCACTTCAGCACAGACCAGTAACTCGGCACCCAGAATCAGGTGCCCCGGGCCCACGGCTTGTCCTGTGAGCTCCAACACTGGGTAACCGTAGGCAAGTCACTTGGTCTTTCTCTGAACAGCTTACCGATTTGGAAAGCAGAGATCATCACAGGATTGATTTCTAGAGTCAGGATTACATGAGATAACCCAGTAAAGAGCGTGGCACACCCGCAGTGGTGATCACTCCATGGACACCACTGTTGCTGCTTAAACACGCTGATTCCACCTCACCCAGGAGGCTTGGTTTTACAAGGCGTCCAGGTTAACTTAGACTCCAGCATCCTAAGTGGTGGCAGGCATTATTATCTTTAAGGATGTTTTGACCTTAAGGGAATGTGTTTTCCCTACAGATCCAACGTGACCACAAACAAATTCTACATGTATAACATTTTTGAAGACAAAAATATTTTACCCTTGGCTTCTGGACCTTTTGTTCAAGACAAGGCTCTATCAGAAACAATAGCTTTGTTATAAGACATTTTATTCCAGGAAAGGTGGTTTTGAATATTCAGTAGGGCTCCAGGCTAGTGATTTGGTGGTTAGGTTTCTTGTCTTCCAGGAAGCCCTTGACAAAGGTCACAAACAATTTGCTCGTTCTTCTTATTAAAATAAAGATGGAAAGCATTGACGGTAAGTCTGCCCAGCAGCTAACTTCATCATCTGTAGTGGTTTCAACATATGCTCGTGAGATAATGAAAAATATAGCATGAAATACACTGGCAGATTGAATCTTGTTTCAGGGTAAATATAGTAAGTCATTTTTTTCCCTCTTCATTTCCTCAGAACCTGTTTAGCATTAGACTGTTAATATCATCACTGATACATGACAAAACCATTGCATAATATACTGCGTTTCGGACCAGCCCCCACATAAAAGAGAGCAACAGGAAACTATGAACATTAATCGGGCATTCAAAATAATGAAGTGCTTCAAGCCAACCCTCTTCTAAAGGCTTCTACTCCTAGTTTTGCAGGAGCAAATAGTTTTATAAATCTGACATGCTTTCTGGTCCCATTTTAATACTATGAAAATGTCATTTTTCTGAGCTACAGTCAATATTAAAAGTTTTTAAAGATATATTTTATAGCCAATAGTAAAAATATTCTGTGCAATCTTTATGATGTGTTCCTTTTTAAGAAGCAAGTTTAAAATCTAAAAAACAAGTTTGTCAATATTGGGAAGGAAGGAAAGATTATTTACACTTTAATCTTCAAAAAGTAGGAAAATATACATAATGATGTTCAGCAGCCAACATTTTGTCATGGTACATGGTCACCTGGGGGAAATTATAGCTATGTGAAGATTGTATATATATTTTTACCTAATAATAATTTTAAATTA
Source organism: Taxidea taxus jeffersonii (assembly GCA_003697995.1). Classification (NCBI taxonomy): domain Eukaryota; kingdom Metazoa; phylum Chordata; class Mammalia; order Carnivora; family Mustelidae; genus Taxidea; species Taxidea taxus. The sequence continues at coordinate 17,046 of RCUC01150548.1, forward strand.
TAAATAATAAAAACCATGAAACTTAATTTCAGAGAAACATCAAATAAGTTATCAGTGATTGAGTTTGTGGTTATATTGAGAAGCATATCTCAGGAAAATTTTCTGCACATACATACACACACGATTCCAAAAAAATATATCATACTAAATTAAAATACGACTTGGGGCACGTGGGTGGCTCACTTGGTTGAGCCTCCAACTCTTGATGGGCTTGGGTCTGATTTCAGGCTAGTGGGATTGAGACCCACATCTGGCTCCATGCTTAGCAAGGAGTCTGCTTGGGATCCTCTTTCTCTCTCCCTCTGCCCTCCTGCCCATGTGAGCCCACGTCTGTGTGCACATGCGTGCTCTCTCTCTCTCGCTAATAAAATCTTCAAAAAATAAAATATGATTTAAGAATGAAAGTATTGACTCATTTTATTAAGATAAAAACTGAATTTGGGATGCCTGGGTGGCTCAGTGGGTTAAGCCTCTGCCTTCAGCTCAGGTCATGATCTCAGGGTCCTGGGATCGAGCCTCCTCTCTCTCTGCCTGCCTCTCTGCCTACTTGTGATCTCTCTCTCTCTCTCTGTCAAATAAATAACATCTTTTAAAAAAATAAAGATAAAAACAGAATTAGAAGCTCACATTCTACTGCTTTTATCCTTGGGTTGGTAACTCTAGTAAAATCTGGGTCTTTCCTGCTTTTATGTCACATGTACGTTTCTATCACCTGTCCCCAGTCCCTTGCTCCTAGATGATGAATATGCTGCCTCCTTTCAGTTGTTTCCATTACACCAGCGGTCAGTCTAAGCCGCTCACTCTGAGTCGTCCCATCTATGCTGCTGCCATCATATTCACCTTCCAAAAGTGATGTTAGGACCACATCTTCCCTCTATTGGCTCTGGTTTACAGAAGCAATAAATGTCTCATCTGTAGCCATTGCTTCACGATCTAATTAAAACAAGAAATTGCAGATGCTGTGGATTTTTTTTAATGCCTAATGACACAAGCAACTGCATGAAGCACATATGTTCATTTTCTATTCTCTGACAAAGACTCCAGAGAACCTGAACTTGCAACAAGCATGGGATGTGGTATGTTCTTAAGTGTTATTCAAGGTCAAATGTTCTTAGAAGTAAAAACAGCAAAATTAACCAAGTGATTTAGTTTATTTTAGTCTAAGATTTAATGTCCTCTTTTATTTTAAAGCCTGAAATCTACCATTTGAATATATTTAGCCCAAATCCACTTTGAATTGTGCCTACATAGTCTTTCTTAAGGGAGCATTTTCCATGTGTTTATTTTAGACAAATTTCCATTTTCTCTTAATTGTATATTTTTACTATGAACTGAAGTATATATATAACATGTATGAAAGCTGTAAAACAGAATAACAAAGAAAACACCTATGGACACACCACCCAATTTAACAATGTTAACATGAGAAATATCATTGACATGTCTATTTTTTTAAGTTTTACTATGTTCAGTTCAAAATACTATCTAATTTCCCTTGTGATTTCTTCTTTGACCCCTAAGAGATTTAGAAATACATCACATAGTCTCCAAATACTTGGGTATTTTCTACTATCTTCTGTTACTCATTTCTAGTTTTCCATTATAGTCAGAGCACATACATTGTATGATTTAAATTCTTTTGAATTTATTGACTTGTTTTATGGCTCAGAGTATGTTCTATATTGGTAACTTTGTTATGTGCACTGTAGATTCTGCTGTTCTATAAATTCAATTAGGTAAAATTAGTTGATAGGATTATTTAAATGCTCCATACACTTTCTGATTTGCTGTCTGCTTGTTCTATCAGCTATTGGGATAAAAATGTTGAAATTTCCATCTATAATTAAAGATTTGTCTATTTCAGTTCTATCGGTTTTTATTTCATGTATTTTGAAGTTCTCTTATTAAGTCAAAAATCTTTCAAATTGTTCTGTCCTGTTGAATCTTTTATCATAATGTAATGACCCTCCTTATCACTGATATAGTGAGTTTTAACATTTGGCAGGTCAGGTCCCCACATGTTTTTTTTTTTTTTTTTCTCCAGTGGTATCTTGGTTATTCTAAGCCCTTTGCTCTTTCATATACATTTTTTTCATTTACATTTAAAAATCATCTTGTAAAGTTTCTCAAAGTCCCTCGTGAGGTTTTGTTAGAATTTCTTTGAAATTTTACATCAATTTGTGAAGACAGGGACAAGAACCTGATAAAGGTTATCTGCACAAAACACACAGTAAGCACTATATTCAACAGCTAAACATTAAAAACTTCACCCCTAAAATCAGAAAGTGGTTAAAGATAGTGCTTATCACTACTTCTACTCAATAGTGCACTGGAGGACCTAGCCAGCTCAGTAAAACATAAAAAGACAATATCAAATATAAGAGTGGAAAGGGGAGAAAAGTTATCATTATTAATTAAATCATGTATTTGACCACAGAGAAAACCCAAGAACAAAAACAAAGTCCTACAAATAAATTACTAAAAATAGTAAGATAATTTAGTGAGTTCACCAAATATAAGATTAATATATGAAAGTTTTCAGAAATATTTAGTAAACCTAAAAATTACAATACCAATAAAAAGTAAGATATCTAGGAATAAGTCTAATAAACAATGAATAACACTTCAATGAATAAAGTATAAAAATTAATTGAAATACAAATTCTAGTTGTGGTGAGGATGTATACAAGAGAAATTCTTTTTTTTTTAAATTTATTTATTTGTCAGAGAGAGAAAGAGAGTGAGCACAGGCAGACAGAGAGGCAGGCAGAGGCAGAGGGAGAAGCAGGCTCCCTGCCGAGCAAGGAGCCCGATGTGGGACTCGATCCCAGGACGCTGGGATCATGACCTGAGCCGAAGGCAGCCGCTCAACCCACTGAGCCACCCAGGCGTCCCAAGAGAAACTCTTATCTTAATAGTGGCTATTTATAGTACAACCATTTTGAGACAATTCAGGCAAACTTAGTACTGAGTTGGAAAGTATAAAAAGAATTCCTGAAATTGCAAAAAAAAAAAGACATATTCAAAAATATTTATTTATAGAAATGTGCATGCAGTAAGCAAAATTCTAAAATGACCCCTAAAATTTCCACCTTCTAGTATATATACCCTGTAAAATTCCCTCACCTTGAGTGTGAGCAGAACTTGCAAACCTGATGAGATATAGTCTCCATGGGTTATTTTAGATTTTGTGGCAGAAAGGCTTTTGTGGAAGTAATTAAGATTTGTGATTAGCTGACTTTGAGTTAATCAAAAGAAATACTACTCTTGGTGGGCCTGACATAATCAGGGGACCATGAAAAGAAGATGACATTCAAAGTTAAACATATTTCTTTTGCTGGCTTTGAATAAGCAAACCGTCATATTGCAGAATAGCTCATGTGCCAGGAAAAAGTCAGTGGCCCCTGTAACTGAGAAAGTCTGCAGTTGGCAGGCAGGAAGAAAGTAGAGACCTCAGTCTAACACTACGATAAAACTGAATTCCACCAACAGCTTGGAAGAGGGCCCTGAGCCTCTGAAGAGACTCTGACCAACATCTTTATTTTGGCGTTATGAGATCCTCAGTAAAGAAAACCAGCTAAGCCATGCTGTGCCCAGACTCCTGACCCACAAAACTGTAAAATAAGAGGTTTATAATGTTTTAAGCCTCTAAGTTTGTAAGTTGTTATTCAGCAATAGAAAAATTATACAGTTTGTAATAGCAAAACAAACAAACAAACAAACAACAACAACAAAAAAACAAAGCCAGGAATAACCCACATGTCTATGAATGAATTAATGAATTATTTCATTAGAGTCATAAAATGTGCTAAACCATGATAAGATTATTAAATGAACTATACCAACATGAGTGGATTCCAAAAATTGATTGAGCAAAACCATGCAAATCACAAAGTTATACACATTATGACTTGATTTATATAATCATTAAAACAGGAAAAATGATTATCATCTAGAGACATATATCAATGAGAAATAGTTAATATACAATTTGAAGACTGAGATTACCTTTGGTGGAGGAGATATTTGAGAGGGTTTAAAAGTGACTTTTCAAAGATATTGCTGTTAGCCTCCTTCTTAGGATCAGTCGTGAGTATGTAGGGGTTTATTATGTTTAAAATTCTTCATATATGTTATAAATGGCCTTTTATGTAGATAATTTACCATTAGGAGTATATAATCCCGTTTTTTAAAAAGTGACCAAAATCTAGAAAGTTAATTTCTTGTCTTCCTAGATTAGAAATCAAGTAATAAGTTCATCAAGTGGAAAAAAATTATCTATGGCTCTCCAAGTGCATTTAAATACAGCAACAGCAGTAGCAACCATGGTAGTAGTCATCTCTTCACGCTAATTATTAATGGCAGTTGAGGCAGATTAGCAAAGTGAGCCAGGAGACTAGTGACCCAGGTGTCATCTTTCTTCTTCTGTGTTGTATGCTTTGCATGTCCAATCTGTGCTGTGTTGGGAAAGTGAAGCCAAGAGAAAATGTAAGCACTAATAACTGGGAGAGAGAGAAAGAGAAAGACACAGAGGCTGAAAACAGAGAGAGAAAATTTTAAAGATATGTTGCATATTTTTTGGATTAATTAGAAAGTGAATCATAAACCAGGGTTTAACAGGAAACATGACTGTGGATAAATTATTTATTCAGTTGAAACACAACCAACTACGTTCACAATATTGAACTGTTCTGCTTATACACCTTGAATGGTGAATGAGGGGAATTATCTCAGGAAGGGCCCTGAGAAACTCCATGACACCGGAGTTTGTGAATCTTCCTGATAATCCTGAAAGGCCAGCCAGTTCTCTGCTTTTATTTTTTATTTTTTTTAAAGATTTCATTTATTTATTTATTTGAAAGAGAAGAGTGAGCAAGGGAGAGAGCAGGGGTGGGGGGAGGGACAGAAGGAGAAGGAGAAGCAGACTGCCGACCGAGCAGGGAGCCTGATGCGGGCTCCATCCCAGGCCTCCAGGATCATGACCTGAGCTGCAGGCAGACACTTAACCAACTGAACCACACAGGTGCTCCTAGTTCTCTGTTTTACATTAAGTTTCCAAATCTAATTCTACTTCCCCAAAATAGTTTTGAATCTGAAGACTACAATGGCTAAGTACGTTATCTGACCTAGATCTATGTCAGGAGCACCCTGGAATAAGACTTTGTATAGATGCACCGAATGTGTCTTGAACTCTCATCACTTAGAACAAAGTGATGCCAACTCAGATTTCACAAAGCTTAATTCTCACAACCAGCTATCGAGGATCACCATGTATCTCTGAATTACTGGGCATTTTTAACACATTCTACTTTGCAAACTAATTCTAGCTTAGAACAATAGGAATGGAGGGCGTCTGAGTGGCTCAGTGGGTTAAAGCCTCTGCCTTCGGCTCAGGTCATGTTCCCAGGGTCCTGGGATCGAGCCCCACATCGGGCTCTCTGCTCAGCAGGGAGCCTGCTTCCCCCCTGCCTGCCTCTCTGCCTACTTGTGGTCTCTGTCTGTCAAATAAATAAATAAAATCTTAAAAAAAAAAGAACAATCAGAATGGAAACAAACAGGGTGGTACTGTTCATACATGTTATCTATGGCTTAAAAAAAGAGGGAATGATTTACTCTAAAAATTATTACTAACAAGGAAAAGAGAATCCACCAATTTTTCCCTTTTAGTATAAAAAAAGTTTTAATAATCATTTGCTGTTAGTTTGGAGGAAATGATTTTCATTTTGTGAATTCCAACTTAGTATTTCAGTTTTATGACACCACATCATCCCTGTCCTCTTGGACTCCCACGAGTCCACCCCAACAACAGTAAAACTCATCTGTGCTACACTAGCAGTCAAAGAATTTTAGAACTGGAGAAGATTCCAGATATCACGTCATTCAACCGAACAGTAACACTATATTTGACATGGTAGTTAAAATTTCTTTCTGAAAGAAACACTAGAAAATTAAAACTGATTTTTTCCCCATAGACCGTCATTGAGAAGGTTTTTTAGCTCTCTGCATTTGAGAAATAATTCACTTTTTAAAGCTGGATTTTGGCACATGTGCCCAAAATAATAATAATTAAGTCAACTATTTTCAAGGGGGACAGGACCTTGCAACATGGAGTTTGTCAAGGAATAACATTTATAAATGTTGGCGACCAGTTGTACACCAGGAAACCAAGAGCAATTTATGTAGGAGTTAGTCATCCAAAATTCTCTCTAAAACCTATGACTAATTTCTCAAGTGGCTTCATTTCTCATACTGAATCACTCTACTTCCTGCTTCAAAATATAGATGAGAGCATTTGGTTGCATCCAATGCTCCAAAGGGATCATGGCATAAAATACGCCAGTGAGGTTTAAAGAAGGCTGGTTGTTTAACTAACAATGGAAAAACTTACAAGATTTAAATGAAAAAACGTGAGATACGTTCATTTTCTCTTCTTGTATCCTTTCAAAAGGATACTATTTCGAAAGACTATTATTCTCTTGCCTTTTTGTCATTCTAGGACTACTTTTTTTTTTAGATTTTATTTATTTATTTGTTCATTTGAGAGAGAGGGAGAAAGAAAGAGAAGGGGTGGGGGGCATGGGGGAGAATGATAAGCAGACTCCCCATTGAGCAGGGAGCCCAACTCCCCGCGGATCCTAGAACCTCAAGGTCATGACCTGAGGCAAAGTCAGACACTTAACTGACTGAGCCACCTAAGCGCCCCAGGACTACTTTTCTTTTTTTAAAGATTTTATTTATTTATTTGACAGAGAGAGAGGGAGAGAGCGCGAACGAGCACAGGCAGACAGAGAGGCAGGCAGAGGCAGAGGGAGAAGCAGGCTCCCCTCTGAGCAAGGAGCCCGATGTGGGACTCGATCCCAGGACGCTGGGACCATGACCTGAGCCGAAGGCAGCCGCTTAACCAACTGAGCCACCCGGGCGTCCCCAGGACTACTTTTCTTAATCTAATTATTTGGGAACCCATTCATAATCTCTGCTATTTTGCACCTGCTATATTGCCTTTGGCCCCAATTTTTCTTCACATCGACTATATCTATCAGTCAGCACCTTTGGGGTTTCAAGTTAACTTCTTCCACAGAAAAAATATATTTGATAACAATAATAATCTTTGCATGAAGCTCTCATATACATTATCCCACTTCATTCTCAAAACAAAGTAGCAGTGTTGACATATAGATTTCCATCCTGTAGGGGACAAAAGAGAAAGCTCAGAAAAGCGAAGTGGCCTGCCCAGCGACATAACTAAATCAATGATTGGGCCGGAATGGAAGTGAAGTTTCTTCTCCCAGTGCCCAGCACGATTTCTTAAAGCCACCTCTTCTCTTAGATGCATCAGCTTGTCCCTGCTCATCACTCCTTCTCTCTTCTCACTCTTCACTCCCACATCTATCTCCATGCAATAATGTTCACGAGCTTATATCCAAACTGCTGTGGACACAATACTAATTATGAGGGACTTCTGCCAATCTCCGAAGGCCTTGCAGTGCCTGAATTCTCAGTGGCACCGAGTACCAAGTGAGACACTTAGATGGAAATAGTATGGAGCTGATGAAACAGGTTTCTGGTGCCTTTGCCAGCAGTGAGTCAGTAAATTTAAAGAGGTTCTCCCTTCCTTTCTGAAAACAGTGAGTCCATCACTGTCTCTAAATATTTTACCTTACTATCATCCCTTAGTGGCTGGAGTATTTATGTTCTATGTCAGGCTGGGAAAATCATATACAATTTAAATTTACATTAAAAATATAGCCAATTACTATTATTCCTCTCAGGGAACAGCCAGGAAATTATTATAGGTAACTTAAACTGAGAGAATTTAATACGTAAGTAATGAGTGATGGAACTGCTGAGAAGCTAGGAGGGTATAGTGAAGCAATTGCAAGAAGCTACTACCATTTCTGGCACTAGAAGGATAAAGTGGGAAAAAATATTATTATCAGAGACTTGACACCATGCCTGGTGAGTTACACTAGAACTCAACGAAGGCTGCCTGGTGAGGAAAATTAAAAAACCACAGTGGACACCAGCCATTGCAGGAAGATGCTATCCAACGATCAGCAAGTAGAGGAGAAATACCCTGACTTCCCTCATCTTTCTTCTCTCCCATCTCCACTCCAACTCCAGGCCTTGCATACACCAAACTTATCTAAAAGTCACTTGGCAAGTTAAGTCTGAGAAACATCTTGTGAGTGAAGGATCGAAAAGGAATATTAGTAGGGCGCCTGGGTGGCTCAGTTGGTTAAGCAACTGCCTTCAGCTCAGGTCATGATCCCGGAGTCCCGGGATCAAGTCCCACATCGGGCTCCAAACTCCATGGGGAGTCTGCTTCTCCCTCTGACCTTCTCCCCTCTCATGCTCTCTCTCACTCTCTCTCTGAAATAAATAAATAAAATTTTTTAAAAAAATGTATATTAGTAAACATAGTAAACAATGACCAACCCACTTCCCAAGGCATAAAAGAGAAAATTTAGAGCTGTAAACTGATTGCTAAATTATGCTCAATTTACTTTTCTTTTATATAATAAAAATCATCAGCACATCTCTGAGTAGCCTAGACATTGTAGCATTTGGTACACAGTGAGGTTGGTTAGTGAAAATCAGGCAAAGTGTAGAAAGTGATGTAGCATAAGTACCATCATATTTTCTCATTATATACTTTAAGCAACAATAATGGGTATCATTACACAAAAATATGTACTATAATCATACAATTTATTTTGGCTGCATAAAGAAAGGATTTACTTAGCCTGTCAATATATTTATACCTCCAATTACATATTCATTTTATAAGCACTCATTAAAGACCTACTATGTGGTACACAATTTGCTAGTCCCTAGAATAACAAGGGTTTGGTTTTTTTTTTTAAGATTTTATTTATTTATTTGACAGAGAAAGGCACAGCGAGAGAGGGAACACAAGCAGGGGGAGTGGGAGAGGCAGAAGCAGGCCTCCACTGAGCAGAGAGCCCGATGCGGGGCTCGATCCCAGAACTCTGGGACCATGACCTGAGCCGAAGGCAGACACTTAACGACTGAGCCACCCAGGTGCCCCAATAACAAGTACTTTTATCAGACTGGGTCATGTCCTCAAAAAATAGAGGCTAGGAATTAAGAATAAAGTAAATAATATACATACAACGTAGATACATAGAGAGGAGCACACAGATAAGGAAATAATCCATTTTCCCAGGGGAAAGACAGTCAACGAAGACTGCTCAGAAGGGAGCACCTTTGAACCTAATCTGAAAATACAGGAAAAATCAAAGCACGTCTCTCTGAAGCCTTTCCATATGCCCAAGAATCTTACAACGACTGTTTAATGCCCCCTCTTGCATCAATAATGCCATATCACCTGCTTACTTCAAGAAAATGCTTGAAAATAGCCCTTCACATTTCTTTCCACATAGAAATGCAAGAAACCTAGCAGAGATATTCACAATTTTAAAGATCTTTAAGCAGTACATGCTAGAGCATTAACTCCTTTTTCTATCATTCCAAACCTTGTTCCCTTACTATGCCGCTTCCTACATACTATCCAATATTTTGCAGCAGTGAGTCTTTGTTGTAACTTGTTTTCTTTCCCAGTACAACCCAAGAGACATAAAGGTCTGCAGCTCACATTGACACAAACTCCCTGAGGCTGTAATGAAAGATTTTCTTTGTTCTCCACATCTCAAAAGGGATTCGGGTAACATTTTATATACTGGAAATTCTGAACAAGACATCAATGAACTTGTTAGCTACTCTCATACTGGAGGATGTGCTACCCAAATCCTACCCCTTGTATAGACTCTCTGTGTTATGAAGACTCTAAAAACATATTGGTGATGCCTGTCTCAGATTCATTACTTGGGACACTACATTCCTATACTGCCAGGAGTGAGGTCATCTTCCAGGATAAGAGCCAGTCTCAGATTTCACAAATGTTTACCCTCTTGGGTACAGCTGCATACATAGCATTTAACACAGCATAGCTTCTAATCCAAAGCTTCTGTTGCATCCAATTTAAACTAACCTTCCAGACCCATCATCTTTGTCATAAGAAGCCAAAGAGGCTTTGTTCTCCTTTAAGAAAACAACAACAAGGGGCGCCTGGGTGGCTCAGTGGGTTAGGCCTCTGCCATAACCTAGGGTCCTGATCCCAGGGTCCTGGGGCTCTCTGATCAGCAGGGAGCCTGCTTCCTCCTCTCTCTCTGCCTGCCTCTCTGCCTGCTTGTGCTCTCTGTCTGTCAAATAAATAAGTAAAATCTTTTTTAAAAGAAAAAGAAAACAACAACAAAAACCCTGTAAAGAATCTCAGCCTGAAATCCTCTTGGTAATCATAAGCCCATATGTATTTTATGTTATGAGGAAAAAGAGACCATTTTAGGTGTGAACACAGATTCGTGAAGACAAAGAGTGACCCATTGCTTAATGTGAGTCAGCTCCACTCTGACGTGACTCTTGTCTGCAGCTGCTGTTCTGGCTGATGCTTCCTCCAGCTCTCTGACTCGAGCTATACCCCATGAAGTCACAGCATTCCTAAACACACAATCACATTCTAATGCCAGCCTAAAAAATATCCAGAGAAGACTGGGCTTATATTGAACCCAACCTCTTTGATTCTGCTTCACTGCAAGGGGAGTTTCATGCCTGACTTATGGCCACTGCCCTTTGCCCACACACTCAATGCTAACTTCAAAAACTTCCTCCTCAAAATTGTTAATCTCATATCTTATGTAGATATACAGTGTCACTAGCCAGAGAAAAGGTGGGTTTGGAATATGCAGTGGCCAGAGAAAGTAGAAGATTTTTCTTTGCTGTCGATTCTTGCTCACCCACACGACTGAATCTATAATCTTTGGTGGTGTTCATGATTGTGGACATGGACAGTGGAAGTGTCACTTCCACTGGAAGTGAAGAAACAATGGGAGTTTATCACCTCAGTAAGTATTAAAAATACTGATTTCTTCATTTGTTGATGATCTATTTTACGTCACACAATTCCTTTATAATACAACTGTTACAACTGTGTTGCTCCCCAAACAACTCTGACATGGAAATGCTTTGGTTCAAAGCACAACCAAAGTAACAGCCTTTTCCCCTTTCTGTGTCCAACTAGTTGCCTCTGAAAACTCTTTTTGTTGTTTCCTTCCTCTAGGATGAGGCCTCAGATTCAGGATGAAATAGAAACAGTCAAACACATAAGACCTACTCATTAATAAGGTGTCTCTCTTCCCAAAGGTAGGAATTCAAGGGTCATCTTCATTTTGCTTTCCTAGTCCATTGAATGAGTAGAATACACAAAAGAGATGACAGTACCAATGATAAATAAGCTTAATTCTGTGTGAGTCAGTCTATTTTGTCACACTTACCCCACTTGTCAAGCTTGTATTTTAGGAGGTCCAGTAAGGACACAATATTCCTATAGAAGAACACAATGTACTCACATTTTGGTAGTTCATGCCCTTTTCAGAAGAACCTATTATAAAACAATTGTCCAACTGACTCTTCTGGATTGTTTTTTAAGAGCTATATCATCTCAAGGCACATATCCCCGTCCACAGAAAAACATAAAGCAGAAATTTCTGAAATTACCAGTAATACTGGTAAATAATGTATAGAGTTAATCAAAACATCAAGAAACTAAGAAACTAAAATCTTATCTTAAATCTTAAAAACTTTTTAATAAAAACAGAGCTAACTGCTAAATTATAACCAAAAATAGTTGCTATTCAACCTATGTTTTACAAATCACATACTCTAGTAAAGACCTGTATACCTTCATTGGAAGAAATGCCACATACATATTGCAGATGAGCTAGATATAAGTAGGACCTGGCTTGTGATATAAGAAAATAGACTTGCAATTACAATGCAATAAACATTGGTGTTGGAGTCCCCAGGTAATGATATGCTAGAAAATTGGAAAGTTGTATAAAATATATAGATAATTCTAGGGCTTATAACCAGCTTGTGTATAAGAAGTGCTAATAAAATGTGACTTCTCTACACTATCAAAGAAATAATCTATATCTTGCTTTATCAGGATGGCATAAAAATTTCTTAATATATCTAGAAATGCAACTTAGGATTTACTGAGACCAGTAGCCGAAGACCAGTAACCAATGCAACTTTTACTCAGACCTTTTCATTTGCCTTTAACCTTTCTAGATTCTCCTCTCCTCTAGACTGTTCCTCTAGAGAAGTCAGATTTGAGACTTGCTCTCCTGTCTTATTTGTCTGCCTCTCAAATAAACCCTTTCCCTGCTATATAACTCAGTGTCTCAATGATTATCTTCGCTGTGCATCTAGCAGATGAACTTGGGTTCAGTTACATTATGACAAGGCAAAAATGAAATCCAGTGGAGGAAGCAAGTTTTTTTTTTTTTTTTTGCAAAAATGGCGCTAGATGAACAGAATATCATACAGCAAAAACTAGCTAAATCTCTACCTCACAGATTATACAAAAATAATCCCAATGGACTGCATTTCTAAATGTCAAATGTAAAATAGTAAAGCTTTCAGAATAAAACACAGACAAACATCTCTGTGGTCTTAGAGTAGGCAAAGATGTCTTAAACAGTACACAACGGCATTAACCATAGAATCTAAAAACTGGATAAATTGGGCCATATTAAAATTCCTATTTGATAACAAAAATCATAATTAAGACAGTGAAAAATCAACAAATAGAGTAGGGTGCTATTCACCACAATGTATCTGACAAAGGATTCTTATCCAGAATATATATTTTTAAAAACTATTAAACAGAATAGCAAGTGTTGGTGAAGATGTGGGGATGCAAACTGGAGCAGCCACAGTGGAAAACAGTTTGGAGTTTCCTCAGAAAATTAAAAATAGAACTACCCTATGATCCAGTAATTGGACTACTGGGTATTTACCCCCAAAATACAAAAACATTAATTCTAAGGTATACATGCACCTCTATGTTTGTTTTTGGTTTCGTTTTTAAAGAGTTATTTATTTGAAAGAGGAAGAGAACGAGTGAGGGGGAAGCTTGAGCAGACTCTGTGCTGAGCACAGATCCTGATGCAGGGTTCCATTTCACAACCATGAGATCATACCCTGAGCCAAAACCAAGAGTCAGATGGTTAACCAACTGCATCACCCAGGCACCCCCATCCCTATGCTTATAGCAGCATTATTTATAATAGCCAGATTATGATAGCAGCCCAAGTATTCATTAACAGATTGGGTAAAGAAGATGCCGTATATATACACAGTGGAATATTATTCAGACATACAAAATGAATGAAATCTTGGAACAACATGGATGGAGCTAGAGTGTATAATGCTAAGTGAAGTAAGTCAGTCAGAGAAAGAAAAACACTATATGATTTCATTCACATGTGGCACTTAAGAAACAAAATAAATGAACAACAACAACAACAAAATAGAGGCAAACCAAGAAACAGACTCAACTATAGAGAACAAACTGTTGGTTAGCAGAGAGGAGGCCATTGGGAGGATGGGTTAAATAGGATTTAAGGATGGGCGCTGAGGATTAAGAAGGGCATTTTTGATGAGCATAGAGCATTGTATGGAATTTTAAATCACTATATTGTACACCTGAAACTAATGTCACACCATAAGTTAACTGGAATTTAACATAAAAAAACCATTAAACATTAATGAGATAAAGACACACAACCTAAAAGAAAAATGTACAAAAGACTTAAATAATCATTTCATGAAAAAGAACAGAGAATGCTAAGAAGGATGTAAAAAAGGTGTTCAACTTCTTTAGTCATTAGGGAAATGCAAACTAAAACCACTCCGGTAAATGAGAATGGCTAAAATGAAAAAGATGGGAAATACTGAATGCCAATGAGAATGTAGAACTTAAAACCATGCTCTACTGAGTTAACAAGGTTGGAACTAGCAGAAGGTTTAAAGCTCGTTTTTCAGAGAACCATTTCTCCCTAATCAGCTATTGTGTCTTTCCAGACTCCAATATCAAATCCACTAGCTGTCTCTAAGAAAGTCTGGACTCCAGGTTAACTGGTTCCAGCCTAAGAACAAGCAAGGCATTTCTTACCTGAAATAATAAGGTAACATTATTATTATTATTATTTAAATCATCTAATTTACGGATGCTCTCAGAGCATGCCTATAGTCCCTTCTCCTTGTCTTTAAGATAACCTCATGATCTCAGGAGCTGAATTTAGCCCCCTTCTAATGTTGTCTCCAGGCCCAAAGTGAACATGAGATATGTTACATATACCTTTGTTCAATGCACACGGTTCCATCTTTCATCCTGTTTCCCCACCCTTTTCATCAATATATATAAATCTCAATCCCTTTGATTATAAAAAAGTTGTTCTTTCCTCCCTGGGGAGGCAAATTTGAGGATTGCCCTCCCATCTCCTTACTCAGCTGTTTCTCCAATAAACTTTCCCTGCTGCATACCTGGTGTCTCAGTGATTGGCTTTCCTGAACATGGGTCAGACAGTTTTGGGATCTGTTACAGAGCAACTGCTTTGGAAAACTGAAAGCATTCATAAAAGTTAAACATCATAATATCTTCCAATATTATGTAATTCTAATTCTGGGTAAATATGCACGTATCTACAAAAGGTATGTTCTAGAACATTTAGCTACACTACTCACTGTATTCCCAAACTGGGAAATAATAAAAACCACCACAGTAGAATAGATGAATAAATTGTGACATATTCAGGCAATAGAATATCAAACATGAAAGAAAATGTAGAAGTCCCAAATACACACTAGGCAGCTGAAAAAAATAAAGTGGGAAAAAACTTAACAGAGAAAGACTGTATGCACCATGATTCCATTTATACAGAGACTGTTAGAAATCTAGGTGATGTTGATTCTCCAGTTCTTTAAGGTGTAAAGACAGCTGGTGTATTCTGGATTTTTCAGTTTTTTGAGGGAGGCTTGGATGGCTATGTATTTCCCTCTTAGGACCGCTTTTGCTGCATCCCATAGATTTTGGACCAAAGTGTCTCCATTCTCATCGGTTTCCATGAATTGTTTAAGTTCTTCTTTGGTTTCTTTGTTGATCCAAGCACTCTTAAGCAAAGTGGGATTTAGCTTTCAGGTGTTTGAATTCCAACATTTCTTCCAAAATTTTCTTGTGGTTGAGCTCCAGTTTCAAAGCATTGTGGTCTGACAATATGCAGGGAATAATCTCAATCTTTTGGTATCAGTTGAGACCTGATTTGTGACACAGTATGTGGTCTACTCTGGAGAAGGTTCCATGTGCACTCAAGAAGAATGAGTATTCTGTTGTTTTAGGGTGGAATGTTCTGTATATATCTATGAGGTCCAACTGGTCCAATGTGTCGTTCAATGCTCTTCTTTCTTTCTTTTTTATTAATTTCTATTTTTTATTAACATATAATGAATTATTAGCCCCAGGAGTACAGGTCTGTGAATCACCATCTCTACACACTTCACAGCACTCAAAATAGCACATACCCTCCCCAATGTCCATAACCCAACCACCCTCTCCCTACACTCCTCCCCCCAGCCATCCTCAGTTTGTTTTGTGAGATTAAGAGTCTCTTATGGTTTGTCTCACTCCCAATCCCATCTTGATTCATTTATTCTTTTCCTACCCCCCAAATCCCCCATGTTGCTTCTCAACTTCCTCATATCAGGGAGATCATATGACAGTTGTCTTTCTCTGATTGATTTTTTTCCGCTAAGCATAATACCTTCTAGTTCCATCCATGTTGTTGCAAATGGCAAGATTTCATTTCTTCTGATGGCTGCATAGTATTCCATTGTACATATATACCACTTCTTCTTTATCCATTCATCTGTTGATGGACATCTAGGTTCTCTCCATAGTTGGGCTACTGTGGACATTGCTGCTATAAACATTTGGGTGCATGTGCCCCTTTGAATCACTATATTTATCTTTAGGATAAATACCCAGTAGTGCAATTGCTGAGTTGTAGGGTAGCTCTAAGTGGCTGCACCAGCTTGCATTCCCACCAACAGTGTAGGAGGATCTCCCTTTCTCCGATTCCTTGCCAGCATCTGTCATTTCCTGACTTGTTAATTTTAGCCATTCTGACTGGTGTGATGTGGTATCTCATTGTGGTTTTGATTTGTATTTCCAGGATGCCGAGTGATGTGGAGCACTTTTTCATGTGTCTGTTGGCCATCTGGATGTCTTCTTTGCAGAAATGGCTGTTCATGTCCTCTGCCCATTTCTTGATTGGATTCTTTGTTCTTTGGGTGTTGAGTTTGCTAAGCTCTTTGTAGATTTTAGATACTAGCCCTTTATCTGATATGTCGTTTGCAAATATCTCCTCCCATTCTGTCAGTTGTCTTTTGGTTTTGTTAGCTGTTTCCTTTGCTATGCAAAAGCTTTTGATCTTGGTGAAGTCCCAATAGTTCATTTTTGCTCTTGCTTCCCTTGCCTTTGGTGATGTTCCTAGGAAGAATTTGCTGCAGCTAAGGTCGAAGAGATTGCTGCCCGTGTTCTCCTCAAGGATTTGGATGGATTCCTGTCTCACATTGAGGTCCTTCACCCATTTTGAGTCTATTTTCATGTGTGGTGTAAGGAAATGGTCCAGTTTCATTCTTCTGCATGTGGCTGTCCAATTTTCCCAACACCATTTGTTGAAGAGACTGTCTTTTTTCCATTGGACATTCTTTCCTGCTTTGTCGAAAATCAGTTGACCATAGAGTTGAGGGTCTATTTCTGGGCTTTCTATTCTGTTCCATTGATCTATGTGTCTGTTTTTGTGCCAGTACCATACTGACACATGATGACAGCTTTGTAATAGAGCTTGAAGTCGGGAATTGTGATGCCAGCAACTTTGGCTTTCTTTTTCAATATTCCTTTGGCTATTCGAGGTCTTTTCTGGTTTTATACAAATTTTAGAATTATTTGTTTCAGTTCTTTGAAAAAAAATGGCTGGGATATTGACAGGGATTGCAGTAAATGTGTAGATTGCTTTAGGTAGCATAGACATTTTTACAATATTTGTTCTTCCAATCCATGAGCATGGAACATTTTTCCTATTTCTTTGTGTCTTCCTCAATTTCTTTCATGAGTACTTTATAGTTTTCTGAGTACAGATTCTTTGCCTCTTTGGTTAGGCTTATTCCTAGGTATCTTATAGTTTGGGGTGCAATTGTAAATAGGATTGAATCCTTAATTTCTCTTTATTCTGTCTTGTTGTTGGTGTATAGAAATGCAACTAATATCTGTGCATTGATTTTATATCCTGACACTTTACCGAACTCCTGTACAAGTTCTAGCAGTTTGGGAGTGGAGTCTTTTGGGTTTTCCACATATACTATCATGTCATCTGCAAAGAGTGATAGTTTGACTCCTTCTTTGCCGATTTGGATGCCTTTAATTTCTTTTTGTTGTCTGAGTGCTGAGGCTAGGACTTCTAGTACTATGTTGAATACCAGTGGTGATAATGGACATCCCTGCCATGTTCCTGACCTTAGTGGAAAAGGTCTTCGTTTTTCTCCTTTGAGAATGATATTTGTGGTGGGTTTTTCATAGATGGTTTTGATGATATTGAGGTATGTTCCCTCTATCCCTACACTTTGCAGAGTTTTGATCAACAAAGGATGCTGTACTTTGTCAAATGCTTTTTCAGCATTATTGAGAGTATCATGTGGTTCCTGTTCCTTTTGTTAAGGTATTGTATCACATTGAATGATTTGTGGATGTTGAACCAACCTTGCAGCCCTGGAATAAATCCCACTTGGGCGTGGTGAATAATCCCTTTAATGTACTGTTGGATCCTATTGGCTAGTATTTTGCTGAGAATTTTCGCATCTGTGTTCATTGAGGATATTTGTCTGTAATCCTCTTTTTTGATAGGATCCTTGTCTGGTTTTGGGATCAAGGTGATGCTGGCCTCATAAAATGAGTTTGGAAGTTTTTCTTCCATTTCTATTTTTTGGAACAGTTTCAGGACAATAGGAATTAATTCTTCTTTAAATGTTTGGTAGAATTCCCCTGGAAAGCCATCTGGCCCTGGACTTTTGATTGGAGACTTTTAATGATTCTTTCAATCTCCTTACTGGTTATGGGTCTGTTCAGGTTTTCTATTTCTTCCTGGTTCAGTTGTGGTAGTTAATATATCTCTAGGAATGCACCCATTTCTTCCAGATTGTCAAATTTGTTGGTGTAGAGTTGCTCATAATATGTTCTTCTAATTGTATTTCTTTGGTGTTGGTTGTGATCTCTCCTCTTTCATTCATGATTTTATTTATTTGGGTCCTTTCTCTTTTCTTTTTGGTAAGTCTGGCCAGGAGTTTATTAATCTTATTAATTCTTTCAGAGAACCAGCTCCTAGTTTCTTTGATGTTTTTTGATTGTTTGTTTGTTTCTATTTCATTGATTTATGCTCTGATCTTTATTATTTCTCTTCTCCTGCTGGGTTTAGGCTTTCTTTGTTTTTCTTTCTCCAACTCCTTTAGGTGTAGGGTTAGGTTGTGTATTTGAAACCTTTCTTGTTTCTTAAGAAAGGCTTGTATCACTATATATTTTCCTCTCAGGACTGCCTTTGCTGTGCCCCACAGATTTTGAACCATTGTGATTTCATTATCATTTGTTTCCATGAATTTCTTTCAATTCATCTTTAATTTCCTGGTTGACCCATTCATTCTTTAGAAGGATGCTGTTTAGTCCCCATGTATTTGGGTTCTTTCCATATTTCCTCTTGTAATTGAGTTCTAGCTTCAGAGCATTGCGGTCTGAAAATATGCAGGGAATGATCCCAATCTTTTGATACCAGTTGAGACCTCATTTATGACCCAGGATGTGATCTATTCTGGAGAATGTTCCATGTGCACTAAAGAAGAATGTGTATTCTTTGTATGCTTTAGGATGAAATGTTCTGTGTATATCTGTGATGTCCATCTGGTCCAGTGTGGCATTTAAGGCCTTTATTTCCTTGTTGATCTTTTGCTTGGATGATCTGTCCATTTCAGTGTGGGGAGTTTTAAAGTCCCCTACTATTTGTATATTATTGTTGATGCGTTTTTTTTGATTTTGTTATTAACTGGTTTATGTAGTTGGCTGCTCCCATGTTAGGGACATAGATATTTAAAATTGCTAGATCTTCTTGTTGGACAGACCCTTTAAGTATGATATAGTGTCCTTCCTCATCTCTTATTATACTCTTTATCTTAAAATCTAATTGATCTGATATACGGATTGCCACCCCGCTTTCTTTTGATGTCCATTAGAATGGTAAATTGTTTTCTACACCCTCACTTTAAATCTGGAGGTATCTTTGGGTCTAAAATGAGTTTCTTGTAGGCAGCATATTGATGGTTTTGTTTTTTTTTTTTTATCCATTCTGATACCCTGTGTCTTTTGATTGGGGCATTTAGCCCATTTACATTCAGGGTAACTATTGAGAGATATGAATTTAGTGCCATTGTATTGCCTGAAGGTGACTGTTAACTGCATATTTTCTCTATTCCTTTCTGATCTACTACTTTTAGGCTCTCTCTTTGCTTAGAGGACCCCTTTAAATATTTCCTGTAGAGCTGGTTTGGTGTTTACAAATTCTTTTAGTTTTTGTTTGTCCTGGAAGTTTTTTATCTTTCCTTCTATTTTCAATGATAGCCTAGCTGGATAAAGTATTCTTGGCTGCATGTTTTTCTCATTTAGTGCTCTGAATATATCATGCCAGTTCTTCCTGGCCTGCTAGGTCTCTGTGGATAAGTTTGTTGCCAGTCAAATATTTCTACCATTGTATGTTACAGACTTCTTGTCCCAGGCTGCTTTCAGGATTTTCTCTTTGTCACTAAAACTTGTAAATTTTACTATTAGATGATGGGATGTGGACCTGTTCTTATTGATTTTGAGGGGAATTCTCTGTGCCTCCTGGATTTTGATACTTGTTCCTTTTGCCGTATTAGGGAAATTCTCTACATTAATTATCTCCAATATGCCCTCTACTCCCTTCTCTCTTTCTTCTTCTTCTGGAATCCCAATTATTCTAATGTTATTTCATCTTATGGTATCACTTATGTCTTGAATTCTCCCCTCTTGGTCCAGAGTTGTTTGTCTCTCTTTTGCTCAGCTTCTTTATTCTCCATCATTTGGTTTTGTATATCACTAATTCTCTCTCCTGCATCATTTATCCTAGCAGTAAGAGCCTCCTTTTTTGACTGCACCTCATTAATAGCTTTTTTTATTTCAACTTGGTTAGATTTTAGTTATTTTATTTCTTCAGAAAGGGCTTTTATTTCTCCAGAAAGGTTTCTCTAATATTTTCCATGCCTTTTTCAAGCCCAGCTAGCATCTTGAGAATCGTCATTCTGAACTCTAAATCTGACGTATTACCAATGTCTGTATTGATTAGGTCTCTGGCCTTCAGTACTGCCTCTTGTTCTTTTTTTTGTGGTGAGTTTTTTTGCCTTGTCATTTTATCCAGATAAGAATATGTGAAGGGGCGAATAAAATACTAAAAGGGTGGTATAGACCCCAGTAAAATGTGCTTTAACCAAATCAGAGGAGACCCCAAATTGTGGGTGGAAGAAAGGGGGCAAAAAGAAGTTCAGAAAAAAAATTAAAAAGAAAAAAATAACGAAAAAATATTTTTAAAAAAGAATATATATATGTATATGACTGGTGAATAGAACAGGTTCACCCACTTGATTTTGGGAGTATTTTGGTCTCTTAGAAGAAACTACCTCCCAAAATTTTGAAGAATGAAAAACATATATAAGGGTAAGCATGATGAAGGAATGGAATATGACTATAAAGATGAAAAAAAATTTTTTTAATTTCTAAAAAAGGGGGCACCTGGGTGGCTCAGTGGGTTAAGCCTCTGCCTTCAGCTCAGGTCATGATCTCAGGGTCCTGGGATCGAGCCCCACATTGGGCTCTCTGCTCAGCGGGGAGCCTGCTTTCCCCCCTCTCTCTATGCCTGCCTCTCTGCCTATTTGGGATCTCTGTCTGTCAGATAAATGAATAAAATCTTAAAAAAAAGAAAAAAATTCTAAAAATGGAGTTGATAAGTTTGTTGGGAGAATAAAGAGAAAGAAAATGGAGAGAATTCGCTCAGGCTGGAGACTAGAACAAAGCCCTGTGCTAGATTTAGGGTATATTTTGATCTATTAGAAGAAGTTGTATTCCAAACTTTTTTAGAGGAAGAAACCCTATGTGTATACAAAAAATAAAGTTAGATACAATGAAGGATAAAATGTGACTATAATAATGTTCAAAAAAGTTTATTTTGAAAGGTATTGTTATGATAAAGTAGTTTAAAAACATTAAAAGAGGAAAGGGTAAACGTTTAAATAATTTTAGCAGAAGAAAAAAATAAAATTACAAAAAATTATTAATTTTGCAAGACTAAAGAATCATGGGGAAAAAGCCATGAATTCCATGCTTTGCTTTCTCCTCCTCTGGGATTCTGCCATTCTCCTTGGTAAGTGAACTTGGTCTTGGATGGATTTCTTGCTGATCTTCTAGGGGAGGGGCCTGTTGTAGTGATTCTCAAGTGTCTCTGCCCTTGGCAGAATTGCACCGCCCTTACCAGGGTCCGGGCTAAGTAATTCGTTCCGGTTCGCATTTGGGAGGTTTTGTTTCCTGAGTGCTTTCCCTCGAGTTCTGGAGGACGGGAATGAAAATGGCAGCCTCTCAATCTCCAGCCGGGAGGAGCCGAGAGCTGGGGCCCCACTGCTCAGTTCACCCTCGGAGAAAAGTGCTTAATCACTCCCGTCTCCCTGGCCTCCACCCGCGCTCCGAGCTCACCCAGCCTGTGACCAAGCATCTCTGTCTCTGGCACACAGCCCCGCCTGGAGTCTCCAAACCCTGCGGATCCCTGCACTCTTCCAGGGGAGTCTCCCCGGGTCTTGTGGGGTCCCCACTCACACCAGTGATCAGTGACACAGATCATGACAAGGTAACCCTGAGTTGAGAGCTCACTCCTTGGCTCTGTCTCTGTAGAGAGCTCTGTCTCGGCTCTTCCCTGCTCTAATACCTGCGTGAGCTCTGGGACACTCAGACACCCCAGATTCTTCTGTGACCCCGCAGGACCTGAGACCACACTGCCCCGTGTGGGCTTCACCCCTGTTTAGTCTCTGGAGTGATGTCCCCAGTGGAGCAGATGTTTAAAAGTCCTGATTTTGTGCTGCATTGCTGCTCCACAGCTTGCTGGGAGCCAGCCCTTCCCCCCCATGGTCTATCTTCCTGTCACTTTGGATTCACTTCTCCGCTGGTCCTACCTTTCAGAAAATGGTTGATTTTCTGTTTCTAGCATTGCTGCTCTTCTCTCCGATCTCCTATTGGATTTGTAGTGTTTTGAATAGTTTGATAGGCTATCTAGCTGATCTCCTGTTACCTGATGTCATCTCAGCTGCTACTTCTCTGCCATCTTGACCTCAGTCCCCTCAATGCTCTTGTTTCTTTATTGATTTTCTGCTTGGATGATCTGTCTATTCCTGAGAGTGGCATGTTAAGATCTTCTACTATTAATTATTCATATCAATATGACTCTTTATCTTGATTAACGGTTTTCTTATGTAATTGGCTGCTCCCATATTGGGGGCATAAATATTTACAATTGTTAGATCTTCTTGGTGGGTAGACCCTTTAAGAATTATATAGTGTCCTTCTGTATCTCTGACTACAGTCTTTAGTTTAAAATCCAATTGATCTGATATAAGAATTGCTGCCCCAGTCTTCTTATGAGGCCCATTGGCATGAAAGATGCTGCTCCATCCCTTCACTTTCAGTCTAGATGTATCCTTAGGTTCAAAATGTGTCTCTTGTAGACAGCTTTTGGATGGGTCCTGTCGTTTTATCCAGTCTCCAACCCTATGCCATTTTATGTGTGCATTTAGGCCATTCATGTTGAGAGTGATTATTGAGAGATACGTTTTTATTGACATTATGTTACCTGTGAAGTCTTTGTCTCTATAGATTGTCTCCATAAATTTCTGTTCAAATTAAGCCAACTCCACACACAAGAAGGGAAATAATCAAGATTAGAGCAGAGATCGATGAGATAAAAACTAGAGATACAGTAAAACGCATCAATGAAACTAGAGGCTGGTTTTTTGAATCAACAAGATGGATAAACCATTGGCCAAACTAATTATCAACAGTTATATTGATAACTATTAAATTATTAAATTAAACTATTATCAACAGTTATATGCCAATAAGTTCAGAAACCTAAATGAAATGGATGCATTGCTTGAAAATTATAAACTTCCAAAACTGAATCAGGAAGAAATTGACAACTTGAATAGACCAATATCTGGTAACAAGATTGAAGCAGTGAATAAAAAACCTCTCAAAAAACAAGAGCCTAGGACCTGATGTATTCCCTGGGGAATTCTACCAAACTTTCAAAGAAGAAATAATACCTATTCTCCTGAAGCTGCCTCAAAAAATTGAAGCAGAAGGAAAACTTCCACTCTTTTTATGAAGCCAGCATTACCCTGATCCCCAAACCAAGCAAAGACCTACCCAAAAGGAGAATTTCAGGCCATTATCCCTGATGAATATGGATGCTAAGATTCTCAACAAGATCCTAGCTAATAGGATCCAACAACACATTAAAGATTATCCACCATGACCAGGTGGGATTCATCCCTGGGTTGCAAGAATGGTTCAACATTCCCAAATCAATCAATGTGATCAAACAAATCAATAAGAGAAGAGAGAAGAACCATATGGTCCTCTCAATTGATGCAGAAAAAGCACTTGACAAAATCCAGCATCCGTTCCTGATTAAACCACTTCAAAGTATAGGGATAGAAGGAACATTCCTCAACTTCATCAAATCTATCTATGAAAAACCCACAGTGAATATCATCCTCAATGGGAAAAAGCTGATAGCCTTCCCTTTGAGATCAGGAAGACAACAAGGATGCCCACTCCCACCACTCTTGTTCAACATAGTATTAGAAGTCCTAGCAAGAGCAATCAGACAATAAAGAGAAACAAATGGTATTCAAATTGTCAATGAAGAAGTCAAACTCTCTCTTCACAGATGACATGATACTTTATATGGAAAACTAAAAAGACTCCATCCCCAAACTACTAGAACTCATTCAGCAATTTAGTAATGTTGCAGGATACAAAATCAATATACAGAAATCAGTTGCTTTCTTATACACTAACAATGAAAACACAGAAAGGGAAATTAGAGACTCGATCCCATTTACTATAGCACCAAGATCCATAAGATACCTGGGAATAAACCTAACCAAAGAGTTAAAGGATTTGTACTCAAGGAACTACAGAACACTCATGAAAGAAATCGAAGAAGACACAAAAAGATGGAAGACCATTCCATGCTCATGGATCAGAAGAATAAAAATTGTTAAAACGTCTTTACTGCCTAGAGCAATCTATACTTTTAATGCCATTCCAATCAAAATTCCACCAGCATTTTTCAAAGAGCTGGAGCAAACAATCCTAAAATATGTATGGAATCAGAAGAGACCCGGAATTGCTAAGGAAATGTTGAAAACAAAAAACAAAACTGGGGGCATCACATTGCCTGATATCAAGCTTTACTACAAAGCTGTGACCACCAAGACAGCATGGTACTGGCATAAAAACAGACACATAGACCAGTGGAACAGAGCGAAGAGCCCAGAGATGCACCCTCAACTCTATGGTCAAATAATCTTCCACAAAGCAGGAAAAAAATATACAGTGGAAAAAAGACAGTCTCTTCAATAACTGGTGCTGGGAAAATTGGACAGCTATGTATAGAAGAATGAAACTCAACCATTCTCTCACACCATACACAAAGATAACCTCAAGATGGCTGAAAGACCCCAATGTGAGGCAGGAATCTATCAAAATCCTAGAAGTGAAAATAGGCAGTAACCTCTTCGACATCAGCCACAGCAACTTCTTTCACAACACGTCTCCAAAGGCAAAGGAAACCAAAGCAAAAACGAACTTTTGGGACTTCATCAAGATCAAAAGCTTCTGCACAGCAAAGGAAATGGTCAACAAAACAAAGAGGCAACCCACGAAATGAGAGAAGATATTCACAAGTGACAGTACAGACAAAGGGCTGATATCCAGGCTCTATAAAGAACTCCTCAAACTCAACACACACCAAACAGATAATCATGTCAAAAAATGGACAGAAGACATGAACAGACACTTCTCTAGAGAAGACATACAAATGTCTAACAGACACATGAAAAAGTGTTCATCATCACTAGCCATCAGGGAGATTCAAATCAAAACCACATTGAGATACCACCTTCCACCAGTTAGAATGGCCAAAATTAACAAGACAGGAAACAACATGTGTTGGAGAGAATGTGGAGAAAGGGGAACCCTCGTACACTGTTGGTGGGAATGCAAGTTGGTACAGCCACTTTGGAAGACAGTGTGGAGATTCCTTAAGAAATTAAAACTAGAGCTACCCTGTGACCCTGCCATTGCAGTACTGGGTATTTATCCGAAAGATACAGATGTGGTGAACAGAAGGGCCATCTGCACCCCAATGTTCATAACAGCAATGGCCACAGCCGCCAAACTGTGGAAAGAACCAAGATGCCCTTCAACGGACGAATAGATAAGGAAGATGTGGTCCATATACACTATGGAGTACTATGCCTCCATCAGAAAGGATGAATACCCAACTTGTGTATCAACATAGACGGGACTGGAAGAGATTATGCTGAGTGAAATAAGTCAAGCAAAGAGAGTCAATTATCGTATGGATTCATTTACTTGTGGAACATAAGGAATAGCATGGAGGACATTAGGAGAAGGAATGGAAAACTGAAGGGGGAGAAACCAGAGGGCGAGATGAATCATAAGAGACTGTGGACTCTGAGAAACAAACTGAGGGTTTTAGAGGGGAAGAGGGTGGAGGGATGGGTGAGCCTGGTGGTGGGTATTATGGAGGGCACGGATTGCATGGAGCACTGGGTGTGGTGCATAAACAATGAATTCTGGAACACTGAAAAGAAATTTAAAAAATAAATAAAAATTAGAAAAAAAAAAAAAAAAAAGGAAATCTAGGTGATGGTTACTGGAGTGACCCGAGAAATCTTCGTGATGGGTACCAGTAGGGGATCCGAGTGGGTGTTCCTGGTGTGTGTGTGTAATATCTGATTCTTGGTCTACATTCCGGTTATATGGGTTTATTCAGGTCGCCCACGTTTACCCAGATGTATGCAAATTTAGAAGTTACAATCAAAACAGGAATAGCGGCAGCAGCAGACGAAACACCACCCTGAACGCCAAGGAGACCACAAAGAACTCCATGTCCCCACCCACTACAGCTTGCGCGCGCACCCACCCAATGGCGCGAAAACCTCATTGGCTGGGAGCAGGCGGCGCACTTCCGGTTGCCCATCTTCGCCCCGCCCCTTCCGCCTGCTGGCCGTCTGCGCGTCGCACGTCTCTGGCGACCCGCCTCAGGACTTCGGCCCGTGGCCCACGTCCTCGAGGCGGGAAGTGGCTGTCGGGCTCGGGGCCGCCCTTGCCCGGCCCTCCCGCCGCCCCGTTGGGGCGCGCCGCCATGAACATCCGCAACGCGCGGCCGCGGGACCTGGTGAACATGCAGCACTGCAACCTGCTGTGCCTGCCCGAGAACTACCAGATGAAGTACTACCTGTACCACGGCCTGTCCTGGCCGCAGCTGTCCTACGTCGCCGAGGACGAGGCCGGGCGCATGGTGGGCTACGTGCTGGCCAAAATGGAGGAGGACCCGGACGACGTGCCGCACGGCCACATCACGTCCCTGGCGGTGAAGCGCTCGCACCGGCGCCTCGGCCTGGCCCAGAAGCTCATGGACCAGGCGTCGCGGGCCATGGTGGAGAACTTCAGCGCGCGGTACGTGTCGCTGCACGTGCGCAAGAGCAACCGCGCGGCCCTGCACCTCTACGCCGACACCCTGCACTTCCAGGTCAGCGAGGTGGAGCCCAAGTACTACGCGGACGGCGAGGACGCCTACGCCATGAAGCGGGACCTGTCGCGGCTGGCCCAGGAGCTGCGGGGCCCGCGGGGGGACCGGGGCGCCGCGGGGGGCGCGCCGGCGGGCCCGGAGGGGAGCGGCCCCGCGGCCGGCGACGAGCGCGGCGCGGGCGCGGGGAGCGCCGACGACCGGGACGGCCCGGGGGCTTCGGATTCCGCCTCGTAGGACCTGCGCCAGGTAGGCCGCCGCGACCCAGCCCCTGCCCCGCGTGCCCGCCCCTGCCGGGCCGCCCCGTCCCGCCCCGCCCCTCCCCGCCCGCTGGCGCGCGAGCCCCGGGGACGCGCTGCTCGCGGCGGGAGGCGGACCCCACTCGGGGCCGCTGAAGCGCGAGCAGGTCCGGTAGCGGGAACCCGCGTCTGCCCGGCCTTCGCAGGGCGAGCCGGGTGTCAGGGTGTCCTCGTGGTCGGTGGCGCAAAGCTGTCCTTTATGGCAGCCCCGCTGCCGCCGGCGGGAAGCGATAGGACCTGAACACCACCGTTCTGCGTCTCGGCCGCCTGTTGTCCCGCCGTTGCCTAGTGGGCGAGAATCGAAACGTAACTGTGGGGCAGGTCGGCCGCGCTTGGAGGGCTGGGCAAGCGTCACGTCCCGGGAAGGGGACGGCGTCCGCGCCTCCCGGTGCACTGTGACGCGCGCAGCGACGACTGTGAAGTACGCGTGCGGAGGGACTCGCGCGTCCGTGTGCGCGACGCAGCCTGGGTCCCGACGAGGCGTTACATCTCACCGCCGGGTCTGTGCGCGGCCAGTGCAGGGACAGCTGCCCTGCGCCTCGGTGCCGTCAGCCAAGTACAGAATGAGAATTTCTGCAGGACACAGGACCTGGTTTTTTCAACAAGCCATGAATGTCGTTTTAGTAAAGGGAGGAGGAATTGGTTACGATAAACTTCAGAGATATATTAACCAAATGCAGCCATTGTGAGCTTGTGGTTTGGGTCCTCATCTAAACAAATCAAAGACAAGCCATTTTGAGATAACCAAGCAAAATTTGAACCTGCCTGCGTTATTAAGGAATTGCCAGTGATTTTGTTTGGTGAGCGAAGTGGTATTGTATTTCTTTAAGGCCTTGTCTGTTAGAGATACATACTGAAATAATTAAAGGTGAAAGAATATGAGGTCTCAGATCCACTTTAAAGATATTCCAGCAAAAAGAGAGGGAAAATGTTAGGGCGAGAAATGTATAAAATAAAAAAAACGGCAACATGATAATTGTTGAAGTTGGCTCTGGGGGGATTCATCTCGGAACTTGGGGGGTTCATTATGCTATTCTTTGAATGTGTGAAAATTAACATGAAAAGTCAAAGAACAAAAGCAGTTTTATATTTCCTACTACACATTAACTAACACTAAGCAGCCACTAACAAGTTGTTTTAAAAGACATCAGAACTTTGTAACACCCTAAGAATTTCAAGGATCAATGAGCCACTGTTAGTTTAGAAGCTCTAACTTCTAAACCTGTCACCTTACCCTTACATGTGAAGAAGGGAACTTTCTCATAACAGAGTCCAGTCATGAGTGATAGACACTGTATATAATCAAAATACAGGCAGTTTGATTTACTCATCCTTTTTTTGTCATGCCAGCTGTTTTCTTATTCACACTCACATACATGAATTTTAAAAAATTGATCACTTTAAGTCTATTGTTTAGTAACTTGTTTTCATCTAATGTAGACTTTTTTCCATGTTAAAAACTATAGTTCTCCAATGTCATCTTTCTTTCTTTCTTTTTTTTTTTTTTTTTTTGAGTACTCATTCTTAAAGAATTTTTACTTGGCAGGCATGAGACTTGGAGTTGGTATGCAATCATGATCTGGACAGTTGATGTTTACATTATATAACACTTAAAGATTTTATTTATTTATTTGACAGAGAGCACGCACAAGCAGGGGGAGCAGCAGGCAGAGGCAGAGGGAGAAGCAGGCTACCCACTGAGCAGGAAGCCTGAAGTGAGAGGGCTCGAATGACCCGAGGATCATGACCTGAGCCAAAGGCAGTTGCTTAACCGACTGAGCCACCCACGAGCCTCCATTATATAATGCTTAAGAATAAATGTACTATTTTTTTTAGACCTTTTAATGCTGAAGCCCAAACTGTATTGCACACTAACCCTGTTTTATTCCCATTCAAGTATAGTTCCATAGCCTATAAAAATTTAGATACCATAATTTCATGGAGGTTAGAAATAGTGTAACCTTAGAGGAGTCTTTGCATCTGATTTTAACAACCTGAACATTTCAAAATGACTGATTCATTTAGTTAAAGGTTAAGATAAAGGCAGCAAACTAGTCTAGAAGGAAGGTAAAATTAAATGAAACTTAATGTCCTAAGAGAAATGTTGTCAAATTTATATCTTCCTTAAAAACCCTGAAGGGGCTGAGGGTTTGGTTAAATATGTGAGGAGGGCACTTGTTGTGATGGGCACAGAGTTATATATGAAGTGTTGAAACTGTGCACTTGAAACCCATATAATACTGTATGCGAGCTAACCAGAATTAAAATAAAAACTTAAAATCAGAAATAAAAAAAACCCTTGAAGGGCTCCATCAAGCCTATTTTATTTAAATCAACAAGCCCTTTAAAAAAATTACCAATTTTCAAATCTCCATATGGAAGGACTTGCATAATATTGATCTCCTCTTTGTGGTTGCTGGCTTCTCTTCTGTTGTTACACTGTAGCAAAGAAGAATCTTAAGTAGAAAGAGCTAATTGAAGATTGCTTTAAAATAATAAATAAATTATATATATTCACCTATATAAAGGGTATATATATTTTGTTATTTATTCTATATTATATATTTACTGTATGTTTATATATGTATATATACTTTGATGAAATTCAGAAGCGCTTAATGCCTGCTATGAGAAACAAAAATTATTGCCACTCTAATATGGGAAGAGAAAATAATAAATAATATGAAATAAGAAAATTTTTGTGTGACAGTTATAAATCTCAGGGTCCAAATTCAGGGATAATTGAAAGGTTTCTTTATATTACTATTATTGAACTTTCTTTCTAAGTTGAAGAAGAGGATTCCTGTCCTTAGTATCATTATCCTTCCAGATCAGTATCTTTATTGGCCTCATCTGATCTTTGGTCCTCATTATTCACTTCTGGCTTCTTTCTACCCAGAGGCCTCTTAAGGTCTCTATACTCTCTGCCATGTTTGTTTGAGCCTTGGTAGCAAGGAGATTAGTCTACATATGCTAACTGTTGTTAAAAAAATAACCTTCAATCACAGTAAGTTAACAGAATACCAGCTTATTTATGACATTACAGTCCAATGTGGGTCAGCAGTTTGGCATGGATATGCAGGGGAGAGGAAAAGCAGGGCCCTGCTCTATAAAGTCACTGAGGAATACATCTAAAACAGTTGTTCTGAACTTGTTTTGTTCTATAACCCCTCTGACAATCTAGTGAAGCCTAAAGATCCCTTCTAAGAAAATTGTTTTAAAAAGGCAGACAAAGCATATGGGATTTCAAAGGAAATCAATTTTATTGAAATATAGTTATCAAGGTATTTTAGAATAAATTTGTTATATATGTGCCACTTTGGGGGTCTAGTAATTATGGTTACTTCAAGGAAAATTTCGTTGTAAATGATATTTTGAAATACCTTCAACAGCTGTGATATAATATGAAAATACCTATGGTTTAGGTATTTTTGTTGGTGACAAAGCCCAAGTCATGCTAGGACTCTTACGCATTGGTGCCTACATTCATAATCAAAGAAAATGCTAAATTTAAGTTAGAGGTTAATGGAAATACAGATTTTTTTTTTTGTTCGAAATCCAAGGTCATAATCTTCTAAATTCTATTATTAAATCTCAGGGTAAGAACCCCTGATGCAATGACTCTTACACTTTCTAGAATTGTGTGTCCCCTACTGATTCATATACATTCAACATGCAGATAAGGGAAGAATGCATATGGAGGTTTATGGAGGTTTTAAAAGTCAGTACCGTTTTTTTCCAGCTCACTTCAGGGGAAGCTAGGAAATGTAGTTTAGCTGTGTGCCCAGGAGGGAAAAGAAAGAGTTCTGTTAACCAGACCACATAGTTTCTGCAACAGTGGGAAACATCCTGGTGGTGCCGTGAACTAAGAGAGATTCTGCTTCCCTGGGAGCGTGGGATCCTTCTGGTGCTGCCTCTCCATAACGTGGCACGGGGAATTCTGTGAGGCTACCCAGGACTGTCTGCTTTGTCACAGGACACTTTTTCTGCTCTTTACAAACTTGGGTATAGGAAACTGGGATTCTGCCACCTTGCTGCCTTTATGCCTCTCATTAAAGCCTGGAAGAAGTGACCCCTTTATTCTGAACTCCCCCAGACTGCCTGTGAAGTTTCACCTCTCATCCCTCACCTCCATCCCACTCAACAGGGTTTCTCTAGTATAGATGCTTAGTTGTCTGAATGGGAACAGCCTACTTGTGAGGACAAGAAAGACTAGGAAGAAAGGGTTTTTAAGGTTAATTATTCTGCCACAATTATGGCATACCCTCCTTGAGGCTAGAGTTCAAATACCCACCGACAAAAAGTTCTGAAATAACTTCCCATTTTCTTTCATCTCCTCCTTTGGGTCTGGGCAATAGAGACAGTTAAAGTTAGAGGTGATAGTGAGTAGGGCAGTTGGTGAAGCGGATTGAGTGTTTTCATCTACAAAGTAATAAAAATTACTACTAAGAATATGAGAACTCACTATGTTACAGATACTAGTCTAAGGACGTCTATGAATGATCTCATTTAATCTTTAGCCCCTGAAGTTGGTACCGCTACTCCATTTTACAGATGAGGGCTGCATGACTTACAGATAATAAGTGGAGAACAGGGATGCACACCATGGTGGTGAGACTCCGGGATGGTGAGAATCAAGGATGGTGAGAATCAAACGAGACGATCCCTGTAAATTGCTTAGCACAACACCTCACACACAAATACTCTGTAAATTTTAGCTCTTAATATAATCTGTAGTAATAGTAACCATTCGGCTTCTTTCCTCTCCTTCTCCACAGTAATCAAATGATAGAATGTTGTGTATGAGCAGCAACAGTTTGCAATCTTGGAAGGGAGATGCATCTTAATGATTAAAATAGCTCTCACTGACAAGCTGAATGTCAAAGCATTCAGCTGAATCAAGGCTAATCAACAGCAAAGTTTCTAGGGAGCCATAGCAATGAAGACAGGCCAGTTCAAAACATGCTAGTTGAGGCAGGAGTGCCATCAAACTGATGCCTATCTCCTGACAAGAAATATGTGCTTGATGATTAATAACAAAAAAGAAAAAAAATGCAAAAATCTCAAAATTTTCCATTGAGCTGGCAATATTGAGTTACCCAGGGTTACTTCAGTGACTCTCCTTTCTGGTTTATTCTTTCTGTCGCTAAGCTGTCATCCGAACAAAAAGTTGTTAAATGTTCACATGAGCGTTCACTGAAATAGACTGTTCTTAATTTTACCAGACAACTAATTATAACTGGAATGATATAATGAAATATGGAAGAAAGTTAGAGACTGACAGGTCTGGTAAATTCCTAGTATAACCTTATCCCAGATATGCCAGAAACCATAGATTTCAAATGCAAATGCACTCTACGAAGATGAAGAGGGGGTTGGGCAGAGATAAAATATTGTTTTGAAATACTAATCAGATAGATACCATTTGTTGAATTATTTATAATCTCTAACAATGTCACTTTTCAATCAGTGTATGATGTACATTTAGGGTGAATGAAATACCAACTTTATCAGGGGTAACTGATAAAAGCAGAGGTTTTTCCTAAATTATATACTCTGTCTGTGCTCCAGTATATAAATTCAAATGTGAACATTATGGTAGAAGATACAAGGAAGAGAGGATATTAAAAATTATGTGAATGGCAGTGGTTCAGGGAGCCAGAGGGAAAAATCCTTTCTGAGAACATTCAACAATGCTGTTTCTATAGACTAACATCCTCAAAACATCATAGTTTTTTTTTTTTTCTTTTAAAATAGAACATAAAATTCTGTATTGTGTTCATAAAATCATGTTAAGAATTAAAATGTTTCTCAGGCCAGGGGCGCCTGGGTGGCTCAGTCAGTTAAGTGTCCGACTTTTGATCTCAGCTCAGGTCTTGATCTCAGGGTGGTGAGTTCAAGCCCTGGAATTGGGCTCCATGAAAAAAAAAAAAAAAAAAATCTCAAGCTTCCATTGCCCATCTTTAAGAAATCCTGGTAATGGAAAAAAAAAAAAAATCCTAATAATATAAAAATGTGAACTTAATAAGCTAATTAATTAAGAGCTTTAATATTCATATTTTAGGGATGTCTGGGTGGCTCAGTTGGTTAAGTATCTTCCTTTGGCTGAGGTCGTGGTCCCAGAGCCCTGGGATTGAGTCCCACATAGGGTTCCCTGCTCAGCGGGGAGCCTGTCTCTCCCTCTGTTTATGCTATCTCTGTTTCTCAAATAAATAAATCTTTTAAACAATTTCATATTTCAAAAAGAATCACTATAAAAAGTTTCTTTACCCTTAAACAGCAAGCTATCCTAGGGCATTTATTGCATTGTTACTTGGCTTTTAAAATTTGAGGTCTTACAAGCAGTATTTACAGAGAAAATTAAAACAGTATAATATTTCGCTTTTATATAACTACTTCGCATGCCTATCTTAATATTTGAAACAATTTGAAAAAGGTAATGATGATAGTCTTTCTGACCCATTCTCTCATATCTTATTACTCTTCTATTATAGCAAATACACTTTTTTAAAAAATAAGATTTTGTATTGTATGCTTCTGACTATCCTACAACTTGATTTACTGTTGTTATTCTAGAAACTGACCTTTCTGTCATTTTAATTTTATGAGGAAAAAATGCCTTTTAACTGGTCTGTGCATAATAACCAACCTTTATCTTATTTTTATGTGCACTTGATAGATGAGAAAAATGCATCTTCATGGTTGTAAGGTTCTGTTATTTTGTTTGTAGTTATTTAGCAAAGGGCAGCAATACTCGACTAGCTTTTCTTTAATTTATAAATTCCATTCACATATCATTAGAAACCTTCCTGCCTTATTAAGGATAGGGTCCATGTCTCATTTATCTTTGTTTCCTAAACTCCTGGTACATTATTCATTCATTGTAGGTACTCAGTAAATAATCACTGAATGAACAAAGGAAGAAAGGAAACTCCCAAATTACCTCTGCAGTAATTTTAAGAGGAAAGTAGGGAAAATGTATATATGGTACTACTTCCTATTACCTAGTATAATTAGAACACCTTAAAGTTACGAATAAAGAGACATCATGGATATTTTGGTTTCATCTCCAGGTCTCTCAGAAAGAAAATATGACTTATAGAATTGGACACATTGTATCCAGCTTATCAAGAGCTAAAAAGGCCTATCATTTCTTTAGAATTGAAATAAATTTCTTTCTGAGTGGAGTAGGATGGGCTGGAATTTGAAGATGGCACGCAAAAGTATCTTGGTTTCTCTGGGTTCAAAATAGGATTTGGGGGGTGTTTCAGTGTGCTCCCTCTTTCCCCTTCCAGAAGTGGATTTTAGGTACCAGGAAAAGTTCATGTGTCCTCTTGGCTGGGAGAGGAGAGAGCCCCAGATCCACGTGTGGGTCTTTGTGCTATCATCTGAATTCTCACTGGTGTCCATAGAGATGCATCTAGTCTAAACTGGTTACTGGTACCGTCTTGATCTGCTGAGGAAGCCTGTCATTTGGTAAGCCAGTATTTTCTTATTTTAGAGTGCTTAGAACCTGTAGCCCTCTTTTGCTCACTTGCTCTCTTCTCACTTCTCAACAGCATTGCCGTTCCTCACGTCTCAGCCACGTCTGCCCTCTGAGCCCTGGCTTAGCCTGTCTGCTCTGTAGCCCCTTTGTTGGGATCATCTCACAGTGACCCCACTGGCTTCTAACTCTCAACAGCAACCTTCTATATACTACTGGGATTCTAAAGGAATACCTGGATACAAGAGCCTCCTGCACAAGAGCCAAGAAAGTTCGAGGCCTGCCGTCTAGAACCTTCTTTGGCCGACTGTCACCATGCCTCCATTTTACTCTGTAGTAGTCCTGTGTTGGGTGTGGTTGTCTCCTCCTAGAATGCGGAACAGGAAGCAGGGCAAACCCCTGAAGCTCCTTTCTTGCAGGTTTGGCCATTATTTATCTGGGTTTTCATTTCTTGAGGGTATAGTCAGGACCATCAAGTCAGACCTCGTGCCCTCCTTCCTCTTCTTTTCTGGAAGAAGTATTCTATTTTCTCTTCCTTTTTCTGGGAACTCATCCTCTGTCTTACCCTCCCCTTTCTTGAGGACATATTCTCCTTCTCTTTCCCAGTTGGAGAAAGTCATGAGTAAGGGCTTCTACGACGCAATCAGAACTTGGAGATTTTGACAAAAGGACAACCAGTAATTAAATTGCAGTATCTAATCTCCTTGTTTGTGTCAGTTTGCCTGTTTTTTTTCATAATGACATAACTTGCCATTTTTAGAGTACCTATGGTATTCAGGTATAATGTAGGACTTTCATTAATGATGTATTCAACTCTCCCAGTACCCCGAAGAGGCAGGTGTCACGATACCTGTTTTACTGGTGATGAAACTGAAGCTCAGAGGAGCAAAGTAAATATCTGGGACCTGAACCCAAGTCTGTTGGAACCCAAGGCCAAAGTTTCTTTCACTTTCCCATTGCCACTCTGCATTTTTATTCATAAAGGTGTGAAAACTGTAACAAATAAAAAGGGAAGTCTGCAGTTTAAAATATTCTGCTGACTTAATACATGGCAACTCTATGTCATTTGTAAGTATTTTTATATACCCCACCGTTGCAGTCCTGTTCTACTATTTTTCTCCAGTAAAGATAAGTGAAGCCAAAGTGCTTCGACCTCCGCAGTGGAAGTCACCAGATAAACCCAGAGTTATCACTACTTACCACTGTTTTTATATTCACTGAATGTGAGTAACCATAGTATATAACATTTCTCATGTTTAAATTTTTGTGAAAACCAGTGTATATGGTCTTAAGACAAAGCCTTGACATTGACCATCTGATGACAAGAAATAGATCCGTTCTCTGCGGTCACAGTCAGCCCCGCTAAGCACTTCTTACAGGCCTGCCCCCGCACTCTGAGATGCCTGCCCAGAGTAAGTGATTGCCCGAGGCGGAGGGAAAAGTTTCCCCTCAAAATAAGGGTTTGCTGTTTCCTGTGGTAATACAAACCCTTCCTCCGTCGTCCCATCTTCCTTTGTGTCTCTTACTTTTCTCTCCCAGCCCTAACACTGCTCTGTTCCTGCCCTTCAAGCATGTGTTTATCTCTTTCTTTTTAAACATGGCAGCTTTCGAACGTCTGTCTCTAGGGCAGCATAATCTTCCTGATGAAATAGTCCCTGTTTTCCTTGAGCCCTTGTCAGCATGTCTCCGTGTGAGCAGCTTAGCAGATGGAGACACAGAAGGAGTAGCCTCGGCTTACCCGAGTGACTCCCCTGCAGCACGCGCACGTCACTGTCGTGGCGCCCGGACGACTCCTGTCTGGGGTAGTTGGGAAGCGAGAAATGACACCGGACTTCTGCAGTGTCACTTACGGAAACCGCTGGAAACCCTTGGCTGCTTGTCTTTGCCACCATTAGGACCTTTTTCCAGTCTCCCTCCAGGAGAAAGCACAATTACAGCAACCTCTCTCGTTTGGACTGTGCCTCTTCAGATAATGAAGCACAACGAACCATTACTGATACTGCTGTGGGCATCAACTCGCGTGCTCCCGGGTAGCTCCAGAGGAACCACGCTCAGGCAGCGGCAGCACTAGCTCTCTGTGGCCCCGAAATTGTGCGAACCTGTGGTACTGTGGTCTGGAATAACATTGTTCTTTTCACATGGGACACACTGTGGGGGGGGGTTTGTTTTTTGCTTTTGTTTCGGCTTTCGTGGGCTGACTGCTTTTTACTGAAGTACGGTCCTAGAAAGGCTAAAGCAAGGCTTTGAAGCAAGCACGGAGGGTAGTTAACAGTGAACGCCCTTGCACTAGCTGGAGAGAATGACCCACACCCTCTCCTCTACTTGCAGAAAGAAAACTACTTGCAGTAAAGAAACTCCTGGGTGGGCTCAGGACTGTCAGAAAATTACTCAGAAATATTAATTCTCAAGATGAAGAGTTTTCTTTGGCTGCCACAAGGAGACTTGTGAATGAAGCCTGTGAGTTACCTGGTTGGGATTTGTGTGATTTTCCCTCTGGAAATGAGAACGAGGGGCAGGAGATGATCATCTAAATAAAAATGATGCGGTGTGTCGACGTGTGGGAAAAGTAGGGCCTAGTGCTGGAAGTTCGTTCAAAGCTGAGAAAATCCGGAAAGATCAGGACTCTGAAGTAGCTGAAGCAAAGTTTTCTCGAATTTTTACATGCAGATGAGTCATCTTGGGGATCATGTTAAAAATGCAGATTTTGTTTCAGTGGCTCTGTGGTGGGGCCTGAGTGTCTGCATTTCTAACCATTCCTAGACAACACTGGTGTCGCTGGTCTAGGTACCACGCTTTGCCTAGTAAGTCTTAAGGCTCACCTCCAACCCTGAAACTGAGTCTAAAACACTTGTGACTAGCCTTTGGGTCAGTTTGGATTACACACTAAATAATTCAGAAGCCCATTCTTGAACACACAGTCATATAAATCCAGTTTTTCTTTGGAATTTTATTTTATAGGGTCTATGACCTAATAATTTTGGTAAAAATTCCAAATATATTTCATCAAAATGTGTACAACAAAAAAAATTATATTTTCAGTATATGAAATGTATTGATAGTAACTTGACATTACATCTTCTTTTTTTTTTTTATTAACATATAATGTGTTGTTTGCCCCAGGGGTACAGGTCTGTGACTCATCAAGCTTACACACTTCACAGCACTCACCGTAACACATACCCTCCCCAATGTCCATCACCCAGGCACCCTCTCCCTACCCCTCTACCACCCAGCAGCCCTCAGTTTGTTTTGTGAGATTAAGAACCTCTTATGGTTTGTCTCCCTCCTGAGCCCATCTTGTTTCATTTTTTCCTTCCCTGCCCCCACGACCCTGGCCCTGCCTCTCAAATTCCTCATATAAGAGAGAGCATAGATAATTGACATTACATCTTCTTTAGAGTATTTTGATAATGTTAATATTTCCTTACTTTTGACATCCAAACAAGTAAATAGTATATGAGATTTTTAAAAATTTCACTTTTCACTATCACTCAGTCTATTGTGTTCATGGGTCCACAGATGACCCCAGACACTAATAATTTTTCCATGTTGACACCTGACACAGAATTTGAAAATGAACACAACCTTCTGTTTTGTTTTAAGTTGGAGCATCAGACGACAGATCTTTATGTGGAGGTGGTGTGGGAAATCCTTTCAAGAGACGTTTTCTGTCCAGGGATAAGAATTTGTAGTG
This sequence comes from Taxidea taxus jeffersonii, assembly GCA_003697995.1. NCBI lineage: Eukaryota > Metazoa > Chordata > Mammalia > Carnivora > Mustelidae > Taxidea > Taxidea taxus. Next base: position 55,383 of record RCUC01150548.1, read on the forward strand.
CAGGAGTTCTCAGCCTATGCACCCCAGTCACCCAGGTGCTGTGTTGACGATGCGGCTTAGATTGACTCCAGCTCAGACTCTTCACACACTGCTGTCAGAATCACTGACTAGTACGAGGCGTTGAATTCCTTATAAAGGTGATTTGGAGGGCATTTTTGCCGTGGTGATACTCTCCAGATTTAAATTTGTCACAAGTAGCAAAAAACTCGGAGAAGGTAGGACACACTTTTGTTTATTATAAAACATATATGGGAATGGTTGGAGTGGTATATGGGTACCCTGTATGTTCTGTTTATTTTTCTGTAAATAAAACTGCTCTAAAATAGCTATTAATTAAAAAATAAAATGTATACACACAGAATTTTACCTAAGTGTGATCATTTGATATATGTATATGATTATACATACATTTTACACAAAGGTGATTATGTCACGTGTGTTATTTTCAGGGTGTTTTGGGGTCATTATTTGCCCCCCATCCTTTCCCCTAGCATGAAAACATAGTTTTATCCCCTTTTTTTCCTCCAGGTTCTCGTAAAGCAAACAATAGCTATAATTTAGCAATTGTGATGTGTAGCACAACCTTGAAGAGTGAGAACGTCACAAATCACACTGAGGTGTTCTTAATTTTTTCTAGAACAAAAAGCTCAAATAACACAATGTCCAGTTAAAAACCAGATACCAGGCTGCTCTGGAATCACATGCCCTTCTACTCATGTTCCGTGAGCTCACTATATCCCATCAGCATTTGGGTGTTCTGAGGTAGAACTTGTATTAACAGTACTCAGCCAAAAACCAATGAAACAGACCAAGTGACTTATCAAGATCCTTCTTTATACTTTTTTTTTAGACATGAATGCTTCTTTGAAATCTTAAAAGATACAGTTCATTCCCTTGAAGCACACTTGAAGGGTTATTTAAACACCATGTTTCCTTAAACGGACGTAAGAACTACATTTTGTGAATTTCTGGGAGGAAAAGTCCTTCCATTATAAATCATACATGTATTGCTTTCCTAACCAAAATTAAGATAGATTTTGCACTTTGGGAGTGGGGTCGTCACCTGAACTGCATATTATAAAAGCTTACCTAGAGAAAGTATTCTTTAGCCAGTCGAACAATTTTCACAAGAGGTAGGTTAATAGAGTGGGAAATCACTAACCTCAGAGACCAAAGGCTCAACTTTTAATCCTAGTTTGGCTTATGACTACCTGGATATCTTCTGGTATGTCAGTTTTCTCGTTTGTAAAGTAGAGATAAAAATAACTTCCATGCCCTCAGGGTTATTGTGTAATGAGGTAGTATAAGAAAAACAGCATCATAATTTGTAGAAGACATGTAAATGAAATTGCTAACACTTCTACTTTCAGAGAGTTTTATCCTCACATTCAGACTGGTGCAAAATAACAATGATCATTTTATTTTCCCTTCCTAGCCATCGAGAAAAAAAAAAATCAGTGTTTTGGCAATGATGAATGTGTAATGTGTGTGAGTATTTCAAGGGATGAAGAAGGGAGTGAATTCAACTATATATTCATTTGTAGGAAATGTGGGAAATCAACTATATATTTATTTAAAAACAAAAGGGGCTTAATAAAATTGTTTATCTCATGCTCTTTATGACCTAAGCATTCATATGTAGTAAGATTATTCATGTAAATCAAACTATGCTTGCCTCCTGTTTGCATGGTTTTGAGTAAAAGACAAAGACACACACACACACACACACACACACACACACACCCACCCACCCACCCACCCCCCCTTCACATACTCAAAAGCTTTAGCAAACCGGTAGTGCATTAGGTCAAGCATCTGGTTGATTTTCCATTCCAGAGCCTTAAGCAAAGTGTTAAGTCCCATAGTCCCTACCTTTTTACTGAAAGTAGATGTAAAAGCTAAAGTTTATTAAATAAGAGATGTTATAAAGAATCTTGAAAATTATGGAGTCCCTCCTATAAGGAGGCTTTTAGGTCGCAAATATTTCTGATTGTCCCTTTTGCGTCTAAGGCGTTGTATGTCCTGGAGCAGTGCACCCCAAGTAGTAAGATTCCCGACGAGTGAGAGTCAGACCTTTCCTTTGTAACGCGGAAGAAAGAGCACAGGTGAGAAAGAGCCGACACCACCGGAGTGCTCGTAGGCAGATCAGTCTAGGAAGATGCACATTGGAAGTTGAGGATATAGATTTTTAAGTCCCTTAAAATTACTCTTGTCTGTGTATCCCTTGTGAAGCACTCCTCAGTATGAAAAGCAACGATTTGAAGTCTATTTTCCAGCACTTCATACCTGTTCTTAATTTTATTGTCTTCCTTAAACTAGGGGGTCTGGGGCACGAGTTAGTGAGTTCATATCCAGTAAGCATCTAAGGCTACAGCGTCACAGTTTGTGTGGGCGCCTCAAAGGACTTAAGTTAGTGTGTAGAAGTATTGTATAGTGCTTCCGCCCACATATTGTACGCTACACCTGGAGTTAAACTCTGAGCTACCTGCTGTGGAAATATTTAAATAACTCCATATACTGGCTTCGTAAGGATGGCAACCCTATCAACACTAAACCTTCCCAAGCACCTGAAATAACCTGAAATAGTCATTTGTCAGGTAATGATAAACATCAAAATTCAGAGTTAGAAAATCAATTTCAGAGTAATAGTGTAAATAATGGAAGAAATTGTCAGCTGTTAGAAAGTCAAAGATTGGGGCACCTGGGTGGCTCGGTGGGTTAAGCCTCTGCCTTCGGCTCGGGTCATCATCTCAGGGTCCTGGGATCGAGCCCCACATCGGGCTCTCTGCTCGGCAGGAAGCCTGCTTTCCCCTCTCTCTCTCTGCCTGCCTCTCTGCCTACTTGTGATCTCTCTCTCTCTGTCAAATAAATAAAATCTTTAAAAAAAAAAGTCAAAGATAGTTCATGAAATTTGTTTTAGGTCCTCTATTATCCAAAAAAAAATACATAGATCACCTTTTTAAAAAACTGATTGCAATTCTATTTGCACAACGAAAGGGAGTCATTTCAGAATAAAGAAAGAAGGCTGCACTTATAGTTCAAATTTTTGTATACCAGTAAAATCCTATTCAAAAACATTTGGGTCAGTTTCACTAAAAAACAGGAGTTCCTGTTTTTGATGAGGAAAAAGCATAAATAGGGGCTTATCTTAGAATGTAAAGCTTTTACAATCACCCTGTAATTCATGGCTTATCCCTGGGAATTCAAAGCTTTATAAATTATAAACCTTTTCCAGGACATGGTACACACTGTCTTATGTCAGGGCTAGGCTAAACCAAGGACATAAATGAATTTTCATTTCTTCGCCCTGAATTCTTCTTCCATCCCTGATACTCAGTTTTCTATCATTCTTTTCTGGGCTTAAACTATACCCCTCTTGCCTAGACTAGAATTCATTCAAAGTAACTCACATTCTTCTATAGTATTTTCAATTTTTTCCTTTCTGTTCCTACCTCCCATAAATAAATAAGCAAATAGATGGTTATAGCTCCCACATCATAGCTGGTAATAAGCAGTTATTAAAAATTCACACTAAATTATTAATAGCTGGCAGGTTTGATCCTTGGAAGAACATATGTGTATTTAATTCATATGAATCTCTGATTGGTGGGATAAACATACTTTGTCAATACCCTCTCCTCTGGTCACTTGAGGGATCTAAACTGGGACTCCACTGTGGGTGTCCTGCCATCCTGAGCCACAGTTTTCAAAAGAAAGGGAGAATGCATTTCCTGTCTCTGAGCAAATGAAGGGACCCAGTACTAAGTAAACAGTGTTTGTTTTTGAAGCTCCAAAACTTTCTTTTCTTCATCTTTCTCCTAGTTCTTTCTTATTCTTTTTCCCACTATCTTCAATAAAGTCTCAATTTCTACATCCATAAAATAGGAATAATTGTAGGATTTCTGTAAGACTGCAAAGTTTTGTAAGGGTTAAATCAAAAAAATTCATGTAGGGGCGCCTGGGTGGTTCAGTGGCTTAAAGCCTCTACCTTCAGCTCAGGTCATGATCTCAGGGTCCTGGGATCAAGCCCCATGTCGGGCTCTCTGCTCAGCGAGGAGCCTGCTTCCCCCTCTCTCTCTCTGCCTGCCTCTCTGCCTGCTTGTGATCTCTGCCTGTCAAATAAATAAATAAATAAATCTTTAAAAAAAATTTCATATAAATTACCCAGATCAGTATTCAGAAAATATAAGGTGCATAATAAATACTGGTTCGAGCTACTTCCTCCCAATTAGTAAGTAAACATTTTAATAAGGCTAATAATTCCAATATAGGATTTTATGCTTGAATATCATCTCATGCAAAAAAAGTATTCAGTGATCATAAACTGTTTCTGTCTGCCCCATCTTTCTTCTTCACTTTCCTCTTACTTTTTTAAAAGATTTTATTTATTCATTTGACAGACAGAGATCACAAGTAGGTAGAGAGGCAGGTAGAGAGAGAGAGAGAAGCAGGCTCCCTGCTGAGCAGAGAGCCTGATGTGGGGCTCGATATCAGGACCCTGGGATCACGACCTGAGCCGAAGGCAAAAGCTTTAACCCACTGAGCCACCCAGGCGCCCCAGTTCTCTTATTTGTCTCTTGAGTGTGCCCAGACAATAGCAGGTGCTCAAGTAAAAGCATGATCAAATGAAAAGGAAGGGTTCACAGTGAGGAATAATTGAGCCGATGAAAATTATAACAAATCCCACTTTATACCAAATAATCGTAGAACAATAGTCCTTTATGATCAGTAAATCTTTATTTTTTTCTTTTTATTTATTTGACAGACAGAGATCACAAGTAGACAGAGAGGCAGGCAGAGAGAGAGGAGGAAGCAGGCCCCCCGCTGAGCAGAGAGCCCGACGTGGGGCTCGATCCCAAGACCCTGGGATCGTGACCTTAGCCGAAGGCGGAGGCCTCAACCCACTAAGCCACCCAGGCGCCCCAATAAATCTTATTTTAAGAAGAAAACACTCCAGTGCAGTTTTATGCCAATACTAAAGTACTTCTATTTCCATTCTGTTTTCAAATCTAAAAGCCAAATAATGTTACCCTAATATTTCCTTGTGCAAAACATAAAAATAAGAGGTACAAATACCTAAGAATACTTATCAAATCTCTTAAGATGTGTTTTTCCAAATGCAATAGCAAAAATTCATTTAAAGTAAGAAAGCACGATTATCAGTGAAAACTGGGACATTGCAAAACCCAATTTGCACTTTGGAAATAATATTAAGTTAATATTTGGAATGTTTTTAACACAGTAAAATGTGTTTTTCATAGGTGTTTATGCTTTTGAAAGGGAAAAAATGGCTAAAGTACTATTTCATTCTTTGTGCCGAACAAAGTCTGTTTTGTCTATTAAAAAAAATAAATGAGCAATGATCTCCAAGAAATCATCTTGACCAGCATTAATGACTAGTTTGGTAGTTAACAGCCTGAGGCATAGCCAGAGGCCATTAAGGCTCTTGGGGTGGGGGTGGGGGGATGTTGGAGGATTGTGGTTTACCAGTAATTAACTATACATATGAATCAAAACTTCCTAAGAAAAGAGATAAAAGTTACTTTGGATGATTCTATCAGTGTTTGTCTTTTCACTCACCCCCCTCCCACCTATCTTAATAAATAGGAAAAGAGGATGCTGCCATCATTTCAAAAACCAGGTTGGACTGGAAATAATTCACTTAATGAAATGAGGACACTCAGGGGACCAATTAATGCCTTTTTGAGCTTACAGTATACAACTATAAGAACTACTAAAAAAAAAACCCTCAGTCTAACACATTAGTTGATTGTTGGTGAATTGAAACTCAATCATGAGATCATAAGGATTTTTTGGAGCTTCCCTCCCCCCTCCAGTTTTTAATCCTATCTCAATAAAGGTAAATACATAAGGATTATAAATAAACAAATCTGAAGTAATATAGATTGGGAGAACCTCAAGAGGGTCAGGAGATAATGAAGATTATACCTCAATATTGGGATTATGATGTTAGTTCTTTATTTCAATAAAAGTGGATAGAGATCTTTCATATCAGGGACAGGGCTTAGCTGTAAGGACAAAGTAATCTTCTGGGAATTATGCATACAGGCTTGACATCATTTTTATTGGATGGCTGATGAACTGGAAACCTCCAGGATATCCAGGCTTTAATTTGTAATCTTAATTTTCATATAAATCGGTACATTTCAGGGGGAGGGAGTGGGGGACGTGGGGGGACTTTGATGCTTGCCAGCCTTGTGGTAATAAGACAGTGCTGAAGCACAGGCTGCGGTACTAACTCATCCAGTATCTGACTTGATCTTTTCCTCCATCCATCTGTCTTCCATCTTTACATATATCATTTAAAGAAATTTACAGCCTGCAAATACCAGAGAAGCTAATGTTAGTGCAATCTTGCCTCCACCTCCTCTTGGAATGATCTATAGTAATCTACTTATCATAGACGTGCACACTATGATGTACAATAATTTAGTCTGCACCCAGGAAAAGGACTGCAATTGTTTTGCAAGTATGAATTAATAAGGGCTTTTTTTCCCCTTCTTTTTATCTTTCTAAAAGGCCACAGGACTTGAGAATATACTAGTTTCCCTTCATAAAACAATTATCATGCTGTTTCCCACGTATACTTTTATATCACAGGATTACAGAGGGGCAAAGTTACCAAACTAGAACAGAGTGGTGATTTATTTGGTCGTACAACAACTTGGCCCATGTATTTCCAACATAGAATGCAGATGCCCTTCACGCTGTAAAAGAAGTTAATGCCAAAAAAAAAAGAAGAAGAAGTTAATGCCAGTGAATGGAATATCGTAGAAATAAGATCAATATATGTTTTCTCTAGATTGTTCCAGCATCTTACATCATAAGTAAAATGGAATCTTCATGAAAAATGCTTTCTTAAAAGATCTTATTTATTTATTTGACAGAGAGAGACACAGCGAGAGAGGGAACACAAGCAGGGGGAGTGGGAGAGAGAGAAGCAGGCTTCCCGCTGAGCAGGGAGCCTGATGAGGGGCTTGATCCCAGGACCCTGGGACCATGACCTGAGATGAAGGTAGACGCCTAACCACTGAGCCACCCAGACGTCCCCATGAAAAAATTATTCTAATCAAATAACTTTTGAGTTGAATCAACCATAGAAAATAATATGCAAAGTTGAAATGTTTTCTTCATAAGCACATATTTTCTCTCTCTTTTTCAAATAATGCTTCTGTAGCTTTCCAATTTAAATTTTTCCTGTTGGCCTTTTGTTGTTTTCTGGCTATTTTAATTCCTTGTCCAAAATTAATATGTCTTGCATTGGCCACTTTCTATATGCCTTCTTTTTTTTTAAGATTTTATTTATTTTTTTCATTTGTCAGACAGAGAGAACGCACAAGCAGGCAGAGGCAGGCAGAGAGAGAGAGAAGCAGGCTCCCCGCTGAGCAGAGAGTCCGACAACTCGGGGCTCCATCCCAGGACCCTGAGATCATGGCCTGAGCGAAGGCAACGGCTTAGCCAACTGAGCCCCCCGGGTGCCCCTATATGCCTTCTTTTGCAAAAATGCTGACACCTATAAGTCTTGTCTCTGTTTAGGCTAGAATGATACTACAAATCTTAATCAGCTCGTTGATCCATCCACCCATTAGCCACTTCATCGAGCAACATGTAGAGTGGCAGGTATATTCAGAGGGTGCACAATCTTTTACTTAAAAGAGCTCCCGACTTACTGGGGCTGGGGGGTGCTTAGACTTATGACCAGGAAGAAGTGATATCAGAGCTGAGACTTAAACATGAAAAGAGGTTAGCTAAGCAAAAATAGCAATGGACATAAAAATGGGATAGAATAACATTAGTAAGGGCAGAGCACATGAAAGAGAATTTGGCACATATGCAGGAGTGAAGTTGACAAGGGCTTACAAAAATGTATGAGTTTGGTGAGCAGTAACTTGATAAATGGTAGAACCTCAAAGGAAAAGATAATGATAAAATTAAGGTATTAATCTCTAATATCAATTAGCACTTGTGTGAATGACTCCAACAATTAGAAACTCATTGCAATAAATACAGATGAATTTATATTCAAAATTCTAATATTTAGGAAACTCCCAATATTTTCTAATTTTATAGCATTGGAAAATATATAGCAATCCATTCTAGTTCTTGAGCCACATGGACTATGATTAATCTTCCTTTCATATTAATATCCTTGAAATATTTGAAGACACTCATGAAGTCCTTCAATGATTGGTTGCTTAAAATGTTCCTTATCTATAATAGTTTTCACAACTTTTAACATTTTTATTTCTCTTCTCCAGATAAACTCCTGATTTGTTCTTTCTAAAGTGTGGCATCTGGGACTGAAAGTAATAGTCTATGTTTAGCATGACCCATAGAGAGCAGAGAGGCAATATCCAACAACGTTTTCCTCATCACTCTATTTCTATTATCATGCCTAATTTAAATGAAATTTTTGAGCAGACTTATATTAATAATTTATACAGAAATTTTGTTCAACTAAAATGCTAAAGTCCTTGCCATATCTGCTACCATTTAGTCATATCTCTACTGTGCTCTGTTACTTTGGATGGGTTTTTAAATAAAAATCCAGAGTATTACTTATATCCCTATTTAAATTCATTATGCTAATTCATCCCCCCCCATATAACAAGTACTAAGAAATCTTACCTATGATACAGTGTAAAATTTGCCAAAATAGCTAAATGGAATATTGTTATTGTTAACAGTAACTTATTAGTAATTAAACACAAGGGACTGAGGACATGTAACACCCAAAGACTATAACAGAGTGAGGTAGCTCTTCAGGTCAATGAGTACAAATACGTAAGTATTCAGATATTCTCTTCATTCCTGAACCACTGAGTAGTAGATAGTGGGTGGATCCATTCAGAATTAAAGGTGGGTTTATTCATTAGCATCCTCTTCTACCATATATAACACGAAGATGTACAAAATATAAGGAACAATAACCAAAACAACTTAGCCAGGCTCAAGAGTAAGAAGAGTATCTTTGTGGACCAAAATAAAGCAGAAACTCGAAGGACGTAAGTGTCATGAGCCACAGGCCCGGAAGCAGGTAGTAACAGACATGCATCACAGGATGATAGGAAATGAAAAGGTCCCGGGGACATCAGGAAACGGGACTTAGTATCTCCTAGTAAAAGGCTGAAAAAGGGGCACAGGGGTGGCTCAGTCAGTTGAGCATCTGACTTTTTTTTTTTTTTTTACAAAAAAGAATGATACTACTAGAATAGTAAAAATGCTTTTAATAAGCACTATATGAAATTTGAAATAAGGCATATGTTTAACATTATATGTAATGTACATTATAGAGCATTTTTCCCGCTTTTTTATTTTATTTCCAGTATAATTAACTACAGTGTTATATTAGTTTCAGGTGTACAGTAAAGTGACTCAACAATCCGACACATTACTCGGAGCATCTGACTCTTGATTTCAACTCAGGTCATGATCTCAGGGTCATGAGATCAAGCCCTGTGTTGGACTTGCACTCAGCATGGAGTCTGCTTGGATTTCTCTCTCTCCCTCTACCCCTCCTCCCTGCTTGTGCGCTCATTCGCTCTCAAATAAATAAATAAAATCATTTTAAAAAAGTAAATGACCGAAAAAAAATGTTGCCAACTTGATGGTTCAGATAACAAGATTTACAGGGAGTTGGGTGGTGGGGAAGGATATTGTCTAATGCCTAGAACTAAGCATAGGCAGTTGATATATACAAATGCCCTGATAACAGAAAGGAACAGGCCAGGCTGTAGTCTTGGGGACCATGGATCTGTGTGGCGGCAGCTTCTTTATTATCAGATCATTAGGAAGATAAGAATAAACAAACACATAATATAAACAACAAGAGTAACAAACAGAACTTGAATTCCCTCTAGAAAAAAAATGCAAATATATAAAATAGCATAATAAATGGAATTGGATGATCAGACTGAATTCACACACATAAAATTTTTTGGCCATATATTGCTTATAGGAAACATATCTAAACTATGTGTCATAAAGCCCATCTCTCTTGTAACCTCAATACTTGCTCAGTAGTTTCTTATATGGAGCATGTATGGCCTCAACATGATTTTTTCTCTCAGCAAGGCCTCTACCACCACTGCTGAGTGTCCGACAGGGTTGCAAGCCCACATTGGATCCCTTCTCTCATGGAGGATATAACAATTTGCCTTTATAGAAAAATAAACTTATTCTGGATATGGACTTCCCTCTAGTCTACAACCCTTCTCCAGTACCATTTTTTGTGAACTTTAAGAACACCTTTTTCATTGCTCTGTAATGCTACACAAGTAAGGAATCCTGGGCAAGAAAACTATTTTGTAGGCTAAGGAAATGTAGCAATGGGGTCATGCCCATAAAATCACTGGTTCTACCCTTCAGCCTTCTAGAAATGGCTGATATAAAACAATGAAGCTGAAAGTTCAGTGGCATTCAACCTTGAGAGTTTGGGAAACTGTAAGAAGCAGCGTATACCTTAAACCAGGTGTCAATGTAGAGTTTTATGTCTCCAGTAGTCAGAATATGTTGGTTTGAGCGTTAGGGGTGGAGGTGGTAATGTCCCTTCTATACCTAATCACCTACTTAATTTTTTCCTCCCAACTCTATAATCTTGGTTCAGTGGGTGTAGTGGTCCTAGTATTCTAGAGAGGAATACTTCATCAGGTCTATTAAATTGGAAGCTGTGACTGCTTCTGGCCATTTTTGGTTCCTCATGCTTCTGAACCAGCAAACCATTTTGACCAGGATAATTGATGCCATTTCCTAGAAGGAAACTTGTGTTGTGGTTATACACTTGCACAAAGAGGACTATGTCTGGAATCCGGGAGTTTCATCAAGACACATCATAGTACTCCTTTGTTTAAAAGTCATAACTTAATAACTCAGATCCTACAAGCATAAAGGTTTGTTTCATCTTACCCGGTAAAGCACTCATCCAGTGAGGGTCAACAGAGGGAAAGGAGAGTACAGAATAAGTGTGTGTTTTGTGTGGCTATGATAACCTTCTCCAGTCCATGGAAGGCTGACCTCCATGAATTCGCTTAACTAGAGTCCCTTGTCCTTTCTGGTTTCTAGTTAGGATGGGTCAATGAAACCAAGTAGAAAGAGAAAAATTGAACAAGATACCTACTCCTAAGTACTGTTTGTTCAGCCACAATTTTTAAATTTGATTGATTTCCTCTATCTATGGCTACAGCTCTTGTCCAGCAGACATTCTGCCATGAGTGCTTCTTTCTTCATATTCTGGTAATAGTTCTCTCCACATTCCCCTTCAGACACAGGAATGGTAATTAGTGTCTTCCTGGTGTTAGCTACCAATCCTTTATTGATCTCTTTTGTTCTTCTCAGGCCTTTATAGATGGACCTTCATTAAACTCTCTCCAATCACCCTTTTTCAGTGTGCCAACTGTTTCCTGATCATACCAAAATCAGTTTACCTTAATATTTCCAGGTATCCGTATATCTCTATTAATTTACTTACCTGCTTTAAATAATATCTCTATCCAATTGTGAAAAAAAAGAGGCCAGGTCAGCATCTTTACTCCAACTCTTACTGCTGTCTTCCTCATCTCAACTTTTGTTGGATATATAATTTCTATTTTTCCAGGTTTTTAACATTTACATTCTAAAATTTTACAATAATTCTCACACTTGTTTTGATCTTAGTTCCAGGGATTCAGTTCTCACAGTCAATCCTTTTGCCAGTTTCTCCATTTATCAAAGGAAGGCTAAAGTTAAAAGGAACTTGAAAAATTATGTTCTGAGTTCAGAATATATGTTCAGAAACATTACCTTTACATTGAGTTGCAGTTTGGGTATAAAGATTCTCGAATCAGTCTTTTTTCAAAGACTTAATTGGCACTGATTGTTCCACAGGTCATTTTGAGTATTGATAGAAGTCTGAGGCTATCTTGCATTTTGTTTCCTCCTTAAGTGTCTTAATCTTTCTATCTGGATATAGAATATACATAAGCATATATTGAAACTATGAAATTTCACTAGAATGACTTTTCGTTTTGATCATTCTGTGTTATTTTTTCCCTTAGCTATGCCATATGCATCCCATCTGTAGATTCAAGTCTTTTATTTTTGGTAAGCTGTATTGAATTATATCTTTTAAGTATTTGTTTGGTTACATTATTTTGGTTCTCTTTGTCCATGACACTGATTTCCCTATCTTCCATATCCATTATTTTCTTTCTTGCCTTTTCAAACTATTTTAATTTCATTTTACGTATTTTCTAATTCCTCCCCTTAATTTTGCCTCTGTTCAGAAGGCACAATTTTCCTTTGTGCTGCCTCCAGTCTGGCTCATTTCTATAGTATTTAATTTTTCCCCTTCTACCTCATTGCTCAGCTTTGCCATTTTCGTCATCTTACCAGTTAGGATTTTTGCATAAAAGAGATGGCGCAGTCAAATTGAAGAAAATTAACAAAGAGACTTTTACAAAGGTGAAGTCACAATGTAAGGAACTGGCAAAGGTTAGTGCTGTACCCACAGTTGGCCAAGCCCAAGTAGAAGCTAGAAAAGGGAATATTCTGACGTAGTTCAGAGGTCAGCTTCCTGGGGCACGGATAACGCTGGACAAGAATGGGGAGTGCATCTGTTGGGGCATTTTTCCTGAGCTCTTATCTCTCTACTGTGTCCTTTTATTTTTTCAGTTATGATTGTCTCATTAAGGGTTTTATTGTTTTGTTTTGTTTTACTAATTCTTGATGACTATATGGTTATAGTTTCTACCTCCTCCATGGTATAATTTTCTTGGTGAATGTTCTCCACCTGTTATTTGTCTTTCCTGTTTCTTTACCTCTTTTTCCCCTTTGTAACAGCTTTGTTTAGCCTCTCTGCTGGTTCCTGTTGGCATTATCATCCACCGTTTAGATGAGCACCCTTCCCGTTTGCCCTTTCAGGAAGGTTTTGGTGAAAGGATGGTTAAAGGTGTGTTGTTGGTTCCCTGCAGCTCTACTTATGGCAGAGTTGCCTTTGTAAGCTACTTTAGGATTTACGTCTTCCCTGCTGACAAACTGCATCCCTGTTAGTAATACAAAGTGTCCTCCTCCTTTTTCCTACAACCAGAGTTACCTTCTGCAGTCATGGATTGTTCACGCGATTCCTCCATCAACCCCGACTTCCAAGCATCCAGAGATATTCCCTGTTCCCACTGTTGCAGATAAAACGTCTATTATTTTATATTTCAGTGAAATATACTTGAGAGATTTGTGTTGAGCTTTTGTTGAGCTCTGTCACTAGGCAGGTCCTCTTTTCCCATGTTTATCTGTCCCTCTTGGCTTTTTATTGCTTTTGGCTGTTAGCTTTTTTCCTACCTACCTTATTGTTACTGTTTTGAGATTTCATGTATCGCCCAGTTCTATCAGAGATAAGTTTGCATTAATTTTTCTTCCTCATTCTTTATTGGCTTTTGGATGATTTTTTATAAAAGAAGGGGACAATTCATAGGCCTCTCTCCATTATGCTCAAAGCAGAAATCACCTGTAAACTTTTGATCTTCTAACAACCACATGTATAAAGAACACGTAAAGCTCATATTCTACCACGTAAAAGAAAAAATCCCTGGCCAAAGCTAAAAATGCATAACTCATTACACATAAGAACATTTTCCAAATGCTGAGTATGTCTAAATGACTCTAGTTTATTTTCCCCATGGTTTAGAGGTGTTTTCATTTTTCAAAGACAAATAATCTGTTCCCAAGCCTGTTTTTCTTTGTTTGTGTTCGGAAGTCTTCCTAGATGCACAGTCCTCCGAAATGTCAAAATACTACCTTCAGAGTAGAAAATAGATTCCTCCAATCATATCTTATCCTCTTATCCTCCAAACCTCCCAGTTTGCCTGTGAAGTAACATGAAACTTGATATAGATATATTCTGTGATCGTAATCCCAATTGGTTGGCACACTCATCTCTTAACCAGTTCTGTCAACTTGGATTTATCTTCATGAAAGGCATATAAAGCATCGTTTACATAAATAACATGGAGCTTTGAGTTGGACAAATATCAGGGATGAGTAACTGCCCTGGAGTAGACCTATTAAATCAATCACTGGGGCTCAGACAATCAGAAAAGCATTGACTATAGCCATACAAAACCTGATCACAACATAATCTTCTTCTGCCTCTTGATGAGGTAACAAAATATGCCGTGTTCATTGAACAGCTGCTTTCATAAGGAGAGCAATAATGAAAAAAATCTCCCAGAACCTTCAGTACTTGCACACGGAAACAGGATTTCCAGTGAGAAAATTAAAATGCCAACGAGATTTATACTTACCTATGTAGATATCCTGTGGTCTTAAACATGTTCCATTACTTTTACAGTGCAAGAAGGAGAAACAATGTCATTTTTTAAAGTACTGTTATTGAAAAATAGAAGTAATAGGCATGGTTTGTATTATGGACTGAATTATACCCCCCAGAATTCATATTTTGATGTTCTAACCTATAGTACCTTAGAATGTGACTCTATTTAGACAGAGGATCTTTAAGGAGGTAATTAAGGTAAAATGAGAGTTGTCTCTAGTCAATATGACTCAGCTCTAATCCTTATAGGAAGATTAGAACATGGGGCACACACCGAGGGAAAATGATATGAAGACACGGGGAGAAGATGCCTTCCACAACCAAGAAGAGACCGTAGAACTAACCAGTGCTGCCAGTAACTTGATCTCCTCTAGCCGACAGAACTGTGAGAAAATAAATTTGTGTCGTTTAAGCTACCCAGTCCATGGTACTTTGTTTGGTAGCCCCAGCAAACTGTTCTCTTTCTCTTTTAAAGGCAAATAAGTTAAATGAAGATAGAAAGGCTCAAAGTTAAGTCATTTCTACCTTGCTCAGACAAAATCCTGACACTTGGTGTAAACATCCAGGTTTTCTTCTTCTTTTTTTAAAGGTTTTGTTTATTTATTTGAGAGAGACAGCAGGATGGAGTTGCAGAGAGGAAGAGGGAGAAGCAGGCTCCCTGTTGGGCAGGGAGTCTGACGCGGAGCTCAGTCTCAGGACCCCAAGATCATGACCTGAGCCAAAGGCAGAGGCTTAACTGACAGAGCCATCCAGGTGCCCCAACATCCAGGTTTTCAATGGTTACTTATGCAAATCAGTGTTCCCTTAGTTGTTTGTGAGTATTCTGTAACGTCATCTCTGTTAAGAGTGACGTGTCACATAACTAGCAGGACAGGGGCTTGCTAGAGGTACATAAAGAAATCATGAAAGCATAATCTCCATGGAAACATCTCTTTTTACAAGTTAGCTCTAAAGAAGTAAACATATAAGTAGTACCTGCTAATTGATTTCAAAGTGGGTATAAAGAAGAAATGTTTGTAAATTACTAGGGGGGGAAATGATGAAAAATAGCCTTTCAAGGATTATAGAGTTAGACTATTTCAGATTATTTTAATAGTACCTACAAAATGAGCAAAAAAAGCCTAGTTCGAGGTCTTTTATTAAGGTGACTTTTTTTTTCCTTCCCCCAAAATTCTGTTCCCTTCAAGGGTCCTTAGAGTGAATAAGTAAATGCTTCCTATCAGTGAGAGCAGGATGTGAAGTAAAGCCTTTGGGCACCACAAAACCACTCACATGAAACAAACATGTGTCGGCATCATACTCAGGTGCGTACCTTAGAGAAGAAAGCCCTGTTCACTTGATCCATGCTGGCTTTTCTGGGGCATGTGAGTGATTTTCAAATTATTTTAGGTACAAACTCCACTAAATCTAGATCTCAGAACACTCCAAATGAACCAATGACTATGTGAGTATAGCAGTGGTAATGTTTTACTTTGGGAAATACATGGGATCTAAACAGAATTTTTAAAGAGCAGTTTGATGATAATGACTTTGTTTTCCAAGATTTCTTACTGAACCCTTAAGATTCATGTAAAGCATTTCTCCCAATTATTAAGCACCACTTCATTTCAGCACTTCACTTCATGCATGTTGGGGGAGGGGGTTTCTATTTGAAGATAAACCACAGCTGGCAGCAGGGACCTCTGTGGTCACGGGTCTGGTGTTATCCAGAGAGGACATGGGTCAGTCCTAGTAGTAGTCTCTACATGAGGAACCAAAGAGTGTCCTGAGAAAGAAACAGTTCAGCCCATGAGGAGAGGCCACTCCTGCTATGACAGATTAGGCACCACCGCCAGTGTGGTGGCCATTTCTCAGGGCAGCGTATAGGAGGGCAACTAGCTGAGGGAGAAACGAAAGCAGGCTCTGTTTTCCCGCTTTTCCACTGTCTGCCTCTTGCCACATGAGGCCTAGGCGGTCAATATTACACCTTTTTATTGACAGAGGGCTTTTAATTTGCACCCAAACAGGTTATATTACAGTGTAAGACAGAACGGGTTCCCAATTCATTGATTCGCCTGAAGCCAGCTTTCCTTGGTCACTCGTAGGTTTCTGTGGTGTGCTGAGTTCAAGTCCCTCACACGCAGGCCTTCTAGGGGGTAGGACCATATAAGAATCCCAAAGCAGGATATTTCTGAGAATGAAATAGGGCACTAAAAGTAGTTAAAATTACATAATTTCTTCACAGTATACATGTTGACATACAACTTGGTTTTATTATATTGGCTATCCAAATGAAATATTTCTACTCAAAAGCTCATTTTAAAAAAATTATTGCTAAAAATATAAAAATAACATATCTGTATACATTAAATAAAAATAAAGATGTCTTTATATGAAACAATCAAAAATAATATTTGCAACCACATAGATGGGCTTTAAGGGCATTATGCGAAGTGAAATAGTCAGAAAAAGAAAGACAAATACTCTATGATTTCATCTATGAGTGGAATCCAAAAAATCTGAACTCATAGAAACAGAAAACATATTGGTTGTTGCCAGAGGCAGGGGTGGGAGAAATGGGTGAAAGTGATCAAGAAACCTTAAAAATCCTCCCAAAATACAAGGTAATTATTATTCTTCGCTCATATACATATTCTTAAGCTGTATCTGTCTCTAATCCTGTGTTATTTGAAAAATTTTTCTGGAGAATATACGTTTTAATATTGTATTATTTTTAATTTTTAAATAAAGTTGCCTATAATTTTCTTTAAAATTACATTTTTGATTAATAAGATCAAAATTGATTCTCTTCTATAGACTACATTTTAAGTTGAGAAATACTATCTAAATAAAGGTACTGAGGCTATTGATAAGACCAGAGAAATTCATATTCTCAATTCTAATTGTATTGAAATGTGAAATATTTCAGTCCAAGTATTTTACCAATTAAAAGACAAAAGAGGCTCAAGAACAGGAAAAATAAATGGCAGATGAAGAAATCTAAGAAAGAGATTCCATTGAGCAGAAAGTTATGACCAAATATGTTAACATGAGTATTTAAAAATTAATAAATCATATCGGGGCACCTGGGTGGCTCAGTGGGTTAAGCCTCTGCCTTCAGCTCAGGTCATGATCCCAGGATCCTGGGATTGAGCCCCACATCGGGTTCTCTGCTCAGCGGGGAGCCTGCTTCCTCCTCTCGTCTGCCTGCCTCTCTGCCTACTTGTGATCTCTGTCTGTCAAATAAATAAATAAAATCTTTAAAAAATAAAAAAAGCATAATTGGGAGATAAAAGAACTTGGAGAAGACCTGGAGATTTCTGTCATAGTCCGGGTCATCTAGGTTCACCAGAGACATTCTAATCATTTTGATCCTTGAAATGGAAAGGTCTAGGCTATTATACTCCCAACTTACCCCCAGCAACTTTTATACCAACCAAGGAATATGAAAGAGATGTATTATCCAAGCCAAAAAGATAGACCAGAATCTCTCTGCTACAAGAGACTTTCCAGGTTCACTGGTAGAGATAGAACAGCTGGTTACCTCCAGTTTTCTTCTCATTCCCCTGCCCCCACCTAGACTAAGTTCTATTTGCCTAACACCCCACTGTTATCTTTAGCACCATCACTGTGATTAATACCAGCCAAGAAGAAATGGTCAGATGTGCATCTGACAATAAAGTTTGAGAAAAATGAGTGACTTTGCAGCATTTTTTCAAAGATCAGCAGTAAAAACTACCTGTAAATTTATTTCTTCTGTTGTTTCTTTCCAAATTAGGGATTATTTTGCATGCTTCCAAAAAATAGGTATGTTGGGAGGTACACATGAAAAAAAAACTTTGTGGGAACAGGAGTAAAAAGAGAAGAAGGTGTACTAAAAAAGTCAAAATGGCAAATATATTAGTTTGGGTATATATTAAGTATATATAACAAAAAGACTCTAAAATTCAATGGCTCAAACAAAATGGAGTTTTCTTTCTTTCTTAGTTAAAGGTTGGGGGGTGAGCCCTTCCAGGCTAGTGGGGAAGATCTTTCCCCAGAGATCTCTTGTTACTCCTCCATTACTTTGGCTGTCTGCATTAGATAAGGCTGGATCCGGTCCAAGTTCCGTCTTGTAAGAACGGAGAAAGTCATGATGCACAGGCAGGCAATTTCTTCTTTAAATCATGTTACTTAGAAGTTCTGCTTAACATTTTCATTACGAGATAGTTAATGCCCCGGGTAACGGCGTAAAACATACATGTATATACATGTATACACACTGACATTTATATAATACAAATAATACACTCAATATGCAATCAAGATATATACATTATATGTACAAATATTTAAATACTCTCAGACAATGCAGTGCCACAACTAAAAAGAGACCATTGCAAAGCATTTGAATGTCTTCATAGAAAATATACTTAAAATCTGTCAGGTTATCATTCGTCAGAAACTGCTTATCCCTTCTTACTTTGGCCTACCACCATTTTGATCGTCGCGTGGATCTTCAGCATTGCAACCCAAATTGAAAAGGAACAAGTCAGCCGTATTTGCTTTGAGTAACCATCCTGTTCCACAGGAATACGGACAGTACTCCTCGCAGAATGAAAAGCCGGGGAGACTGGTGTAAGGGTGAGTAGAAGGATGGAAAGGCGGCTATTTCGGGGTTCTCCCAGGGCCTCAGCCATTCAGACCCCCCTGGAAGTCCTTTGATGTGACATCTTCCCTTACCCAAGTACAGACGAGCTTTAAAACACTTACACCGAATGAACTGGAAGATACCACACTGAACAGAAAACCATCGATAATTTGTTAAATATGCTGCTTAAATCTTTTTTGAAGAATACATGAAGTCATCACTAGTAGGTGTCGCAGTACAATTTCAAGACATTCTGCTCTATGGCATCCAGCTACATGAAAGTGCACATTTCAAAGCAGAATTCCTCTGATGCCCTTGTAGCCCACATAACACGTTCGTACTCTCAGCACATTCCATATGTTGTTTTGTAAAATTACATATGTAGTTCTACTAATACGAGGCCAAATAAACCAGCTCAGTGGATTAAGAGGAAATAAATTCAGCCAATCTTTAATTTTTCTCTAGTTCTGCTACAGAAGCATTTTAGCATCTGCCATTAAAAAAAAAATAGAGATTCCTTGAGACGGCCCCCACTCCAGACAAATTAATTATAAGCCTCTTTTAGAATACAGTAAGTTGTGGAATAAAGATTAGCTACTATTGAAAAGGGTATCTTTGCCCTAAATAGTTAGAATCAAATTCAGATGTTCATCACGGGTTATTCTAGAATGGTTCGTAGAATCAACTGCTTCCTGCTTTTGTTCCTAAGCCAGCTGGAGCCCTGGTGCCTGCTCAGGCCCAGGATGGAGCTCTTCTGCTTTTCACTGGTACCCAGCCTCCATCACCACTCCGCGCAGGCATAGTTTTAACTTATTGTCCTTAAAGACCTCAAGGAGAGGATGTAGGCTCCAGAACCAAGAATTGAGCCAAAGTGACACTAAGTGTGTTACAGTTTCTCTGAGTTCTGCTAAGTAGGAATTGACATGTTTAGCAATATTTGACAAATTTTTATTGTGGGCAAATGTGCAAGCTGATGCCAGTGCAATGGAGAATACAAAATAATATAAGAAATAGCACCAACCCTTAAGGAATGTATAAGTTAATTGAAATAAGGAAGGGAGCAAAATACTTTATAGCACAATGGGGTATATACTATTATAGGAACTCAGACACAAGAAAGATCCTTGTGCACAGGACCATTCAAAGGAGGCTTCGTAGTGGAAATTCTGTGGAGATGGGCAGATTCCAAGGCAGAGAGGAAAGTGGAAAGAAAGTCTTTAGGATATTCTGATCAAATTCTTCAGCCATCTTCCTTAAAACTCATCCACAATAATGATGTCAGTTAACATTTATTGAATGCTTACTCTGTGCCAGGTATTCTACAACAATTATTTCCTGTGAACTCAGAACACACTTTAATTTGGATGCCGAGATAATTGTATCGATGAGGATACTGATACATAAACCAGTTTACTAATTCACTTAAGGCGATAAAGCTAATGAATGGCAGAGACAGTGCAAACCATGTCTGACTGGAATTCACGTGCTTAACCCCTGTAGTATCACAGCGTTTCTACAATGCTATCGGACTTCACCCTTCCATCTCACTTCTACTGCCAGTGATTACCTCTGAGGCCCTTATCATACCCCCATGACTGCTACTATAGCTTACTTAAAGTACGGCCTCCCTAATTTTAATTTTAATCTGTCCCTCCGTTTTCTTCTTCAGAATGTCCACCTCATGTTCTGATCATCCACTCCTAGGGCTTCCCACTGCTTCAAGCACACACGCGTGCGCACACACACACACACACACACACAATTAAACAAACTCTCTAAAGTCCTTATAACCCCAATTTACCCCTCCACGCTTTGCTCTTCCCACTGCTAACTCTTTATATCAGATTCATTTATGTTCTTGCTTATCTTTCCCACTAGACTTCGTTACTTAAGGGCAGAAGCAACGCCTTCCCCTCCTCCTTTCTTCTTTAGTTTCTAGTAAAATTCCCAGCATGTGGTGGACATTGAACAAATGTTTGTGTGAATTTTGCTGAATCAGCCTGTTGTGAGCACAGTGAGTGGCCTGTGTCGACTGCAGCAGTGGGATGTAAAGGGAACAAGTGACAGAAGTGGCAAGGCCAGTTGACTAGTTTGTGGTGCACCTTGAATACCAGTGTGAGTTTAGATTTTAACCTGAAACGCTTTTTGTGCTGAAGTACACAGCAAGGTGTAAAAACAAATTTCATCATAGTGCTCCCCCTGCACCGACTCTTTCTTTTTTCCTGCAAAGCTGGGCGGGCATTTTGCACAGCACCTTATGAGACCATGTGTCTGCATCTTTCAGGAGAGGCGGTTCTCAATGTCATTCCATGTCATTATCACAACCTCCCAAATTGCTCTACTCTTTCAGTGTCTGGAAGTGCTTGTTCCTATGGGCATCAATGCCTCATTTAGGAAGGTACAACAGATTGCCATTAGCAGCATAGCTGGACATGTTAAAGCATGACATCTCCATCACCTGAAAGTGCATGGGGAAACCAAGCCGAACCAAGCCACGGCTCGTTGGCAGTGGTGGCTGGTTCTGCAGCATTGACTTCAGACTTATTAGCACCTGTCACTGGCAGTATCCATTGCTAATGAAATTATACCTGGGATATCATAGAGTCACATTAAGAGGTTAGAGTTACCCTCTCTTGAGGAAGCAGGATGTCCTGGTGTCTACCATCTGAGAGCAGGATGCCTCCTGGCTAATGTCCTGGCTAAGGTCACACTCCTAATATTGCGGTCACTTCCTTTGAGATTCTTTACCCATAAAATGGGAAACAATACCTATCCAAGTTATCTGCCAGTTTTTGTGGGTTTCTTTGTTTTTTGTTTCTTTTGTCTTGGGAGGGAGGGAGTGTCAACTAATATAACAGATACCTATAAAAGGTTAATGTATCAACCAAGATTCAACATAAGGAACTGATTTTTGTTTTTAATAATCAAACTCTACAAACACTATCGGTCAGAGTTTGACTGAAGACTCAAACCACAATTCCAACATTAAGGTCTTAATATCCTTACCATCCTTTTTAGTCTCTTTTTGCTGGACAAATCCTTGCAGGGCCTATGAAAGGATAGCCCAGTTCCATCTGGAAACTTCTAAAGTCCTTTAGCTTGTTGTTATAACATTTTTTTATCTTTTAAAAATGTAGTGAGGCAACACTATGTAGCAAATAGGGCTCAGGATTGAGCATAAGCTATCACAAGGATTAGGCATTGGTGTCCAGGAAGCAGCATAACTTCTCCATGTCTCAGGTTTTTGTTTTTTTTTTTAAGATTTTATTTATTTATTGAGAGAGAGAGAGAGCATGGGAGGGGGGAGGTCAGAGGGAGAAGGAGACACTCTGCTGAGCTGGGAGCCCTATGCAGGACTCAATTCCAGGACTCTGGGACCATGACCTGAACCGAAGGTAGTCGCTTAACCAACTGAGCCACCCAGGCGCCCATGTCTCAGTTTTTTTATTGGTAAATAAGGCAGGTACTGAATTCATTGCAGGAGTCTCTTCCTCTATGAAGTATAATGACTTTGTGATGGCAAATTTCTCAAAACAGACCTGAGGGAAAAAAAAAAAAAGTGACAGATACTTGGTGATAGTCTCAGTTACACACATGGATTTTGTTTGTTTCATTGTCAGTTCTTAATGAATAAGGTAAAATCCCTGGTCTCAAGAGGTTTATGACCTAAGAAGAAAGAAAAGATAAAAGCATTTACTATCAAGCAGAATGTGGTAAAGTACTATTAGGGTTCGAAGGAGGGAGAAGATATAGTCAAGTGAAATCAGTGCATGGCATCTTACTAAAGTGCTAACATAGGACTTGAAGCTTGAAGAATCAATAGCCTTCATCACTGGTGGAGATTAGATGGGGGCTGAAATTCTCAGGAGAATACAACAGCAAAGAAGAAGCATTTTGGGAGTCTATGGATGAAGATAAATGGAAAATCACAGGGCATTCTATGACAGAACTGAGTGGTACAGTTAAGCATACTGAATGTGTGTCCAGGGCTGTGGTAGATAAGAATGAAGGTAGAGAGCCCTGAATGCCAGACACAACAGTCAGAAGTAATGAGGATCCATGGTAGAATTCTGAACAAAGGAATGAAATGAAGTTTAAAACTGTACTTTGAACTGCTATCATTCGAAGATTGAATGGGAGAAATTAATGAGGAGCTCTTACCCAGATAAGAAGGAACAAGACGTAGATCTGGCTGCGGAAATGAGAACTGAAAAAAATGAAGGGAGGGACATCCTAGACCCCAAGGGTGCTCAGTCTTACAAATTATTTTGTAAATGGCTACCAAGTACTAGGCACTCGGAACAATGTGTGGGGTACAAAGATCAACAAGATGTCCTCTCTCTCAACGACTGGAGTGTTGCTTATTGGTTAAAGGATGGCCTCTGGAAGTTGAAGCCTAGCTACACAGCTTATAAGATGTGTGGCCCTAAGCAGGTTGCTTCTCTGTGACTTAGTTTCCTCATCTGTAAAGTGGGGATAGTTAGTAACATTCCTGATAGCACCATAATGAAGATGAAGTGCACTGACATAAAGGAGTCAAAACACTGTCATATAAGTAAGGGTTCTACTTCCACATAAAATTACAGAATGAATCAATTTTAGAAGGGAGAATTTTGGTTAAGTGAAGGAAGGATATTTCAATAGCAAAAAAGAAAAAAGGGTCTCCTTTAAAAGTAGTTTTTAAGAATCCAGTTATTAATATTAGCTCATCTCAAGACTGAATATAAGCAACTAGAGACTCCATCTAATCCAATGATTTAAATACATTTTGTCTCTCAGAGGCACAGCACTCTCAGGCCAGAAGGACAAATTATGTATTTTATATTCAGTCAATAAGGAGAGCTCATGGTTATAATAATTCAATCTGTTCTGCATTACTTTATCAATGATGAAAATACAAAATACCATAAGAGGAAGAATACTTTATCCTCAACTCTCTAGTTTTCCTAAGCTGTCTTTTTTCATCGAACAAGAAAGATCTTCCACAACTGAAGATTATATATATTCTATTCCTTAAACATTTTGTCTCTTGCTCCCTCCTCTACCCTTTGTGACTGGGCTACCACTTTCCCAGTCCTTGAAAACTTCAGATTTACCCAGGGAGCCTGGAGAATTGGAGTGATGCAGAATTTCCAGTATTTAACATTGGAGCTATTGTGATTTTAAACAAAAACTAGCTAAGAGTTTAGACTTTTTCTTCCTCTGTGTCGAAGCTACTAATACCCTGCTGTGGGCATCCTTATCAAAGCTGTTGCGCTGTGCCGGTGTTTATCGTAGCTTTCACTGTCAAAGATTATCCGATTCAACCTGAACACTCCTTAGTCACCAGTCTCTTCTGGAAACCTATAATGCTAAAACAGATTTCTTAAACAGGATGGAGTTAAATAAAATATTCGTTTTCTAGGATTTGGAACATTTGTCCTGATTTCACACCTTATGCTGCAGCTCAGTTAATGCTTGAAAGGCAAAGCAGGCAGCCAGAAAGCAAGGTCCAACACCACCTCCTCTTTGTCATGACACCTTTGAGCCCCTTCAACAAAGGAAGATGTACTGATACACCTGCTTGCTTTGCATTCAAGCACTGTTTGGAGGTCAGAATCGAGACCTGGAGAGAGAGGCTTGATTTATATTCAAACCCGTTTTATTTTTTTTTTAATTAATTTGTTTGATAGAGACAGAGAGACCAACAGGGAAAAGGCAGACAGAGATGAAGAAGCAGACTCCCTGCTGAGCAGGGAGCTCAACTTGGAGGCTGGATCCCAGGACATGGGATCATGACCTGAGCCAAAGGCAGATGCTTAACCGTCTGAATCACCCAGGTGCCCCAAGCCCAGCTTTGAACCTTGTGTATTATATTCCTTATAAGCCCTTTTATTGTTTAAAAAATAATCCCCCAAATGGCTTCAGTGATGGAAATCAATTTATTTACACAACACATACTTGTTAAACATCTATGTGCACATCACTGTTATGGATAGAAAATGGGGTGAGAGCATGGGGAAGGGGGAGAGGGAGTTGAGTAGATTATGCAAAAATAGTAAATAAGAAGCTTTTTTTTTTTGAGGAGTTCAGAGTCTAGTCGAAAAACACAAACAAGAAAGAGCGCATCCCTAGGAAATTATGGATCACAATGTTTCACGTCACATTCATTTTTACTTTTCAGATACACTGAAATGCTTAAATTTAAAATCATCTTTCATTAAGGATAGAGAGTAGTGCTTGATATCTTTGTAAGAAACTGGGTAAAAAGACCACGGAAAGGGATCTGAATGAAGCCACCAGATACAAGCAAAAGAAAGGGATCTCTCCTAGTACAGGCATACCTTGGAGATGCCGCAGGTGTGGTGCCAGACCACGGCAATAAGGCAGATACTGCAATAAAGCAAGTCAAATGAAGTTTTTGGTTTCTCGGTGCATATAACAGTTTTATTTACACTATGCTATAGTCTATTAAGTAGATGGTTGCAATTTCTAAGAAACTAGGTCCATACTTTAATTTAAAAACACTTTATTGCTAAAAAATGCTAATCATGGTCTGAACTTTCAGCAAGTCATAATCTTCTTGCTAGGGGAGGGTCTTGCCTCAATATCGGGGTGTTTGTTCCTAAAGCCTGGGGGAGTTAGAGCGATATTTTCTCAATTTTAATTCCAGTGCAGTTAACATGTAGTATAGTATTAGTCTCAGCGATCCTAGAATTCCATGCATTACTCAGTGCTCATCACAGTCAGTACACGATCGATTCCCTTCACCTGTTCCTCCCACCTCCCACACACCTCCCCCGGAAACCGTGTGTTCTCTATAGGTAAGAGTCTGTTTTTTGGTTTGCCCGCCTCTTTTTTTTTCCTTTGTTTGTTTTGTTTCTTAATTTCCAAATATGACTGAAACCATCTACTATTTGTCTTTCTCTGACTGGCTTATTTCACTTGTATTATACCCTCTAGATCTATCCATGTTGATGCAAATGGCAAGATTTCATTCTTTTTATGAGTGAATAATATTCCTCTGTGTGTGTGTGTGCACGCGCGTGTGTGTGGTGTACACACTAGTTCTTCTTCATCTGTTCATCTATCTATGGATACTTAAACTGTTTCCATAATTTCACAAGTGTAAATAATACCAAATAAAATGCCAGTAAAATCCCCCCCAAATGCCAATAAAACTCGGGGTGTGTATATCCCTTCAAATTAGTGTTTTTGTTTTCTTTGGGTAAATACCTAATAGTGCAATTACTGGATTGTAGGGTAGTTCTATTTTTAATTTTTGGGGGGACCCCCATACCGTTTTCCACACCAGCTTCATCAGTTTGCATTTCCACCAATAGTGCAAAAGGATTTCTTTTTGTTCACATCCTTGCCAACACTTGTTTCTTGTGTTTTTGATTTTAGCCATTTTGGCTAAAATGAGGTGATATTGTGGTTTTGATTTGCATTTCCCTGATGGTGAGCGGGGTTGAGCATCTATTCATGTGTCTATTGGCCATTTGTATGTCTTCTTTGGAGAAATTTCTGTTAATGTCTTCTGCCCATTTTTAAAATGGATTATTTGTTTTTTGTTTTTTGTGGGTTTTTATAGTTGTTGAGTTGTATACGTTCTTTATATATTTTAGATGTTAACCCTTTATCAGATATATCATTTGTAAATATCTTCTCCCATTCATAGGTTGTCTTTTAGTTTTGTTGTTACCTTCTCCAAGCAAAAGCTTTTTATTTTGATGTAGTCCTAATTGTTTCATTTTGCTTTTGTTTTCCTTACCTCAGGAGACATATCTAGAAAGATGTTTCTATGGCCAGTGTCAGAGAAATTACTGCTTGTGTTCTCTTCCAGGATTTTTATGGTCTTAGGTCTAACATGTAGGCCCTTAATCTGTTTTGAGTTTATTATTATGTGTGATGTAAGTAAGTGGTCCAGTTTCATTTTTTTGGCATGTCGTTTTCCAGCTTTCCCAGTACCATTTGTTAAAGAGAGCTGTGGTCATTTCTTAAAGTGAAATAACAATGAAGTCTGCTGCATTGATTGACTCTTCCTTTCAAGAACGTTTTCTCTGGAGCATGTGAGGCTTTTGACAGCATTGTGTGCACAGTAGAACTCCCTTCAAAACTGCAGCCAGTTCTCTGAAACCCTGCTGCTGCTTTATCAGCGAGCTTTATGCAACGTTTTAAATCCTTTCTTGTCATTTCAACAGTCTTCACAGCATCTCCACCAGAATTCCATCTCAAGAAACCATTTTCTTTGCTCACCCATAAGAAGCAACTCATAAAAGTTGTATCATGAGATTGCAGAAAGTCAGTCACATCCTTAGGCTCCACGCCTAATCCTAGTTCTCTTGCTATTTCTTTTTCTTAAATATTTATTAATTTATTCATTTATTTGGAAAGAGAGAGAGAGAGAGAGAGGACAAGTAGGGATAGGGACAGAGGGAGAGAATCTTCAAGCAGACTCGCGGCTGAGCTGCTGTGTGTAGAGCCCTATGCTGGGCTCGGTCTTACCACCCATGAGATCATGACCTGAGCTGAAATCAAGAATCAGATGCTTAACTGACTGAGCCACCCAGGCACCTCTCTTTTGCTGTTTCTACCACACCTGCAGTTACTTCCTCCGTGGGAGTCTTGAACCCCTCAAAGTCATCCATGAGGACTGGAATCAACTTCTTCCAGACTCCTGTTAATGTTCATGTTTTGACCTCTTCCCATGAATCAGAAATGTGCTTAATGGCATCTAGAATGGTCAGTCCTTTCCATAAGGTTTTCAGTTTACTTTGCCCAGATTCAACAGAGAAATCACTATCTTTGGCAGCTACAGCCTTATGAAATGTATTTCTTAATAATAATAAGACTTCAAAGTTGAAATTACCCCTTGACCCATGGTCTGCAGAATGAATGTTATATTACCAGGCATGAAAACAACATTAATCTCATAGTGCATCTCCATCAGGGCTCTTGGATGACCAGGTGCATTGTCAATGAGCAGTGATATTTTGAAAGAAATCTTTTTGTCTGAGCAGTGGTATCAACATGGGCTTAAAATATTCAGTAAACCAGGTTGTGAACAGACATGCTTTCCAGGCTTTGCTGTTCCATTTACAAAGGCAGAGTAGATTTAGAATAATTCTTAAGGGCCCTAGGATTTTTCAGAATGGAACACAGTATTGTCTTCAACTGAAAGTCACCAGCTGCATTAGCCCCTAACAAGAGTCATCCTGTCCTTTGAAGCTTTTCTTTTTAATGAATAGAATAATTTATTTGTGTGTGAGCAAAAGATAAATGTCTATTGTTGTAAGCACTGATGTTTTGTGATTGTTATGCAGCATTACTGTGGCAATAGATAAATGGAAAAAGATATATCCTTATATAACAGATGCAGAAATAACAGAAAATTGGTATAAGGCAAGTAGCAAAACAGTAAATTGGAATGAATTTCTTTATAGATTGCCATTTAGTTATGGAGTTATGGAGACTATTCTTAATACCATATATATATACACATACATATATATATAGTATAAATATATATATACATATATACACATACATATATAGTATAAATATATATATATAATAGTTTAATACTTTAAATTTAAATTCAATTAGCCAAGGTACAGTACATCATTGTTTTTTTTTAATATAATTTTCAGTGATTCATCAGTTCCATATAACACCAAGTGAAGCTTTGAAACCAAGCATTGACTTCTCCCCTCTGGCTATAAAAGTCCTAGATGCCATCTTTTTCCAATTTAAGGCTGTTTTTCTCTACACTGAAAATCTGTTTAATGCAGCCACCTTCATTAACTTCTTAGCTAGATCTTGTGGCTCACTTGCTGCAGCTTCTGCCTCAGCTCTTACTGCTTTACCTTGCACTTTCACACCGTGGAGCTGGCTTCTCCCCTTAAACCTCATGAACCAGTCTCTGGTAGCTTCAGACTTTTCTGCAGCTTCCTCACCTCTTTCAGCCTTCCCGCAGCTGAGAGTTAGGGCCTTGTTCTGGATTAGGCTTGGGTTAAGGGAATGTTGTAGGTGATTTGATCTTCTGTACAGACCACCAAAACTTTCTCCACATCAGCAGTATACTGTTTTGTTTCTTCCCATTCATGCATTCACTGGGGTAGCACTTCTAACTTCGGAGAACTTTTCCTGCATTTACAACTTAGCTGTTTGGCATGAGGGACCTAGCTTTCAGCCTGTCTCAGCTCTGGATGTGCCTTCTTCACTAAGCTTAATCATTTCTAGTCTTTTAATTTAAAGTGAGGGATGTGCAACCCTTCTTTCCACTCAATACTTAGAGGGCAGTGTTATTAAATGGTCTAATGTCAATATTGTTGTGCCTCAGGGAATAGTGATGCCCCAGGAAAGGGAAACTGGGAGACAGCAGGCGATGGAGCAGTCAGAACACACAGAGTTATCAGTTAAGTTCACTGTCTCCCGCTGGCATAGTTCAAGGTGCCCCAACACAATTACAATGGAAAAGTTTGAAGTATTGAAAGAATTATCAAAATGTGACACAGAGACATGAAGTAAGTAAACACTGTTGGAAAAATGGTACCAACTGATTTACTGGACACACGGTTGCCACAAACCTTCAATTTACAAAAAAAAAACAAAAAAATGCAATATCTGCAAAGCACAATAAAATGATGTTTACCTATAAATATCAGAATCATAGAACACTACATCAAAAACTAATGATGTACTGTATGGTGACTAGTATAATAAAAATTATAAAAAATTTAAAAAGACTTCAAAGATTAAATGAGATTTATTTTAATAAACAATGGTTATGTTACTTGCTAGTTGGCATGTAGACATGTTTATAAACATTCCCTTTTCCAACTTGCCAAAATGCAATTTGTTGTGTAGTGTGTCTACCTTTATTTAGCGACATGCATATAAACCAGTCCTTCCTCTCTCACCAACTTAGGCAAATGAGTATCTGCCCTCCACAAACATTGATCGTTTAAGTCAACTTTTCACAACTAAATTCCTCTTTATATCTCTATTCCCCAAGTGTAGGGTGAGACCAAAGGGAAACTGCATAATAATGAGTCCAAACGCTTATGGGTCACAGACTAAATCCTTAGTGACTTGCACATGAGCAGTTTTTATAATCTACAGACGTGGAACCCATATCTGGAATTTCTACATTAAAAAGGGGAGTTAGGAGGAAATATAAATGTACCAGTTGTTTATTCAGTTTCTCACTTGGACTTTTCCCTTCCCAGGTTTGGACGCTGGTTCTGTCACGCATGAGTCATATAAGCTTGCACAGTTTCCCTCACCTCTCTGTGTCTTAGTTCCTTATCTGTCTCAGGGAGATAATGGTATCAGCTCCTGAGGCTGCTGTGCGGATTAACTGAGTTGATATGCATAGAGGACTTAGAACACTGCATGTCACATTCTAAGCATCTCTAAGGTTTTGCTATTACAATATTATTATTCCTTAAAACAATATCAGGAACCCCTACTGCATCTTTCTACTCCCACAAGCACTTTAGCAGGGTCCCCCAAAAATAAAAATAAAAGCACCACAGGAGAAAAGAGTGGAGTGTCTCCTGTTTTTTAAGCCACTGAAGTAACTGGTTTTTAAGCATCTAATTTCTAAGACCTAACCAATCATCAATATTTCTCTTTACTGTGATCCAAATGAGGTCTGCTTCAGTAGTCTCAACTCTGCAAGATGTCAACATAGGGAATAGAAGGCTTGGTGCTAAGGAAACTTCCACTCTGATTTAAGTAACAGCTGATATTAAGTATTAATATTTTAAGTTCTCTATAAAATTATGCTTCCTTTTTTCCCTTTCTTTCATTAGTATGGTCAACAAATGCAATTTCTTTTGTCTATTTATAAATAACTAGAGAAATTTAACACTCTTCTAAAATCTAAACATAAAATCTTTTTAATAAAAAACAACAGGTTAATCCTGGCTTTGGAATCAGAGAAATCATATTAAAATGCAAACTCTGTGATTCATTCAAAACCTGAATATAGCAATATAAATCCTATAAAGCCACATGGATTTTAGATCAAGGCAAAAAAGGTAAATCAAACCTGAAATGAACGGATTAGCAGAAACAGGAGTGCTACTGTAATATTCCTTTGTATTGAGTAATAGAGAAGCAGATTTTATCAAATCTTGCTTTCTAATTCCCATCTGGAAAAGCCTTGCTCTGGAAATGGACAGGTTTGGAGAAATGCCTTTGACATCTGTAAAGTTAAAAAGCATCAATAATTGGAGTGGGCTTAATCTCCCATTCAACAGCAGGTACTTTATGTACAATCATAAGAAGTGATGAAAGTCAGACACAGATGTACAGATTGTTGGATTTAAGCAGATTGTTCCTCTACCCCTAGTTTAGTCTAGCCTGTCTTACCTTCCATTGAGCGGGATAACTGATGGTTAGATATGGAAAGAAGTCAGGTTTGAGATGAGGGATGATAACTTATTTTAACTCCATAAACCACCAAATACAGAAAGTTTTCACTGGTACTTGTGTGTATCATTGTGCATGTTAGTCTATATTAAATTGAGTCTCTGAAATGGACCTTGTATTTGCCTCTTCAGTGTTTGAAACAATAGAAGGAAACTGTGTGTTAAAGAGAATAATGGTGATAGAGTGGCCAAGCTAAACAAAGGTATTCAGTGGTTTAAAACACTGGCTATTTATGATGCCTAGAATGTTCTTGGGAGCAGCATGCACATTTGGTTGCTCTGAAACCCATTCTGTGTGCACAGAACCAGCTGCTAGTGTTCACTTCTTTTCCCAAATGGTGGTATGAAGACAGAGGAAGGAAGATGAGATTTTTTGTAATTATGTAATCAAAAACAGTATTGGTGTCACTAGAAATTGGTTATAAAAGTTATGCATATCTATAAACTTATCCCTAGAATTTTGGGGGGTGTTTTTACCCTAATTAACTACTATTACTCTGTTCTATTATAATTTTAAAGAAAAAGTTGTAAATGGGCTGGAAAATATCTCACCAGTAACACTAAGCATATTATTATCTACCACTAGATTCTTTCTATAGTGCTGCATATGCTCTTGCAAATAAACTAAACATTGGATAACTGATTATGTTAGAACTAATATACTAGAAATGGTACTATTTTATTTTGTTTCTTCATTTATATACTATTTTTTTAACTAAGAACCATGAATGTGTTTTTAATCTCTAGACCACCATATATGCATATTAGTTGTCTGTATTATTATATTTTCATACCTTACAATTAAGGGTATAATAATCAAATAAAGATTTATATTCAGAGAAAGTAAAAAATACCCTGTTCAGTTTTGTCTCATGTTCATGCAAATAGGAGCTTTTTCCTTAATCTCCCATCTTCATTAAATTTTAGTTTTAATATAAAAAAATCTACAAACTCCATACACAGCAACCTCTCTCCCTCTTCTGACCTCAATCCGCACAACCATAAACACACAAAACTTTAAAACTGAATTATTTCTTACCATATGGGATCTGAGAATAAGATGAAACCCAACCTAGACAAACGCCGTGCAAGTTGACAACTGTTCCCGGAGTCCTGGGCAACGCCTGGGAGAGTGCCTGCCAGGGCCTACTGTTTTCAAACGAGTTTCATTTCTCTAACAATTTAAATCTGCCAAGAGGAAACCGAGACAATCAAGCATCGTGCCAAAAAGCCCCAAGCTTAAGCTAGAGATGTATCCTCTCTTTAGTCTGCTGATGAGTGAGGGAGCAGAGGGAGAGGAGAGGATAAAGACTCGTAATGAGTGGGACAGAGGCTCAAGTATGCATTTGGAGTGCCACAACAGGACAATTTCTGGTCCTAATTATGTTACTTTGCTGAGCTCCATATCCGGGATCGAGAATACTTTGTTCCTTTCCTTTATGAACTCCCGCTAATCTGGGGTTGAATGTTGTCCGGAACATTTCGTCTTCCTGTCTCCCCGTCCCAGCCCTCCCAGAACTGTCACCAGAGAGGCGTCCTCTCAGACAGACCTCTCCCCACCGGTTCAATTTCAGAACAGTGTTCTGGTGCCCCGAGGAAAGCCACACATCGTATGGACTCCAGTTTATGAGTCGAGGAGAGAACACTGGGGGACTAGTGATAGCTTCCCACACCAGAGAGCCATATGTACTAAGGAAGGATGAGAACCCCCTCTGCCAACCCGGCGCCAGCCTTCCTAGCACCTCATGTTTGAGAGATGAGACCTACTGTTTCTTAGCGCAGGTCCAGGTGGTGGAAATCCGTAGTCGATCCAAGCAGACACCCTCAATCATGATACCCAAATGACAATAGATTGAGGAAAAAGGTGGTTGTTGGAAATACACAAATAAGCTACGATGTGTGATATTTGAAGGTATAGTACCTCCGGAACCACAAGTTTAAGACATTTCCTGTTTTTTACAGTAGCTGAAATATGAACTTTCGAATCAGGCGCTTCTGGACTCAAATCCCAGCTCCCCACCAACTAGCTGTGTGACCTTAGGCAGTTTGTTCACAAACTGTCTGAATTTTCGCTTCCTTGTTTTTGAGAGGAGCATAATAAACTTATGTCACAGGATAACTGTGAGGATAAAATATAAAATAATTGATGTAAAGCACATAGAATTGTTGCCAGGTTATCACTGATACATGGTAAGCACTCAGTAGGTGATAGCTATTAGTAGTTTTCAATTGGGGATTAAAAAACATGACATTAAATGATCTTACTTATTTTGGACTTAATGGCTGGGAACATTTCGTTTCTGAAAGTCTTTCAGGAGATTTTCTCTCAATCATCTTCAATTAATCCTGGAAAATCCATTAGTTAACACATGACATCAGAGTAAGGAACAGCTTTAAAATCACAACTGAGAGTGATTTTGAAACAGACACTGTGTTGGGGACAAACTGAGATGACCTTTATGGAAGACAATTTGGAATACCTGTGAAACAATCAGAACCAGCATTTCTAGAGCTGTTTCCAGCAGTCTTGGTCAAAATATGACTGTAAGGATGAGCACTGCAGTTTGTTAGGAACTGGAAACCACTGTATGCCCATCCACAGAAGACTAAATACGTCATGTTATATCCAGTGAAGCATTATGTAGCCACTAAAAGTCACAGAGAACTACTGAATGACATGAGGGAATAATCATATAAATGAAAAGGCACACTGAAAAACAACATTGCAGTATCCCATTAAAAATATGTATTTCCTAGAGAGAATATAAAAGGATATACACCAAAATATTAACATCTTTATTTTTTTAAGATTTTATTTATTTATTTGAGAGAGGGTGAGAGAGCACTAGTGAAGTGGAGGGGTAAGGGGAGAGGGAGAAGCAGACTCTCCATTGAGCAGGGAGCTTGGTGCGGGGCTTCATCCCAGGACCCTGGGGTCATGACCTGAGCCGAAGGCAGATGTTTAACCCACTGAGCTGCCCAGGAACCCCCAAAATATTAATATTTTTATATTGGCACAGTAGGATTATAGCTGATTTGATGTTGGTATTTTTATTTTTGCTTTTTTGAGATTGTTATTTTTTGCAAAACAGTTATTGGTTAAAAATAATATAAATGGATTTCCTTGAATTTAAAATTTTCCTATTCCACTGACAGTTTGGAAATGTAAATAATGATATCCATAAGTCTATACATACCCACACATAT
Organism: Taxidea taxus jeffersonii; assembly: GCA_003697995.1. Classification (NCBI taxonomy): domain Eukaryota; kingdom Metazoa; phylum Chordata; class Mammalia; order Carnivora; family Mustelidae; genus Taxidea; species Taxidea taxus. Next base: position 89,944 of record RCUC01150548.1, read on the forward strand.
TTATTCATTTTTCCCAAATGCCAGTATATTGATTTACATTATGCTTCCATAAAGAGACATCCTTTCAGGGTCAAGTGAAAAATCCCTACTAATTTCTCAGAGAAAAACCATGTATTTCTTCAAATATTCATTTAAAATTCAGTTGTAAGCCCTATTTAAGAAACAGTTTCAGAACATCTTTTCGTGCCTCTTTGTAAAGTCTTCAAATGCTGCTGACCTTGCATAATAATTTTTCCCTTACAACATATTAATTATTGTTCTGGCACCTCTGGCCCACTCATGAAATCAATGAAGTGTGAAATGCCTCTGTGCAGAGTAATATTTCACATTTGGTACTTTATGTATTAATTACTTTTCTGTTTTTGCTAATCTAGTCAGAAAAAAAATAACCTACTTCATTTTGTAATGAACCATCAATGAGAAAGACAGGAAAACAGCCAACAAGCCACATTTGCTGACCTATTAAAAGCTGCTAAGAGAAGAGAGACTTCCACACTAGTACCGTTTTCATTTTCGTACCGTCTTCTTATGTGAGTCTGCTGCTTAATCAGAGAGGGTCCTTAGAGCAGCAACTGGTTTTCTGATGCTTAAAAAACAGATGTGAAGTCTAAGAAGCAAGTAATCTAAGTGCTACCTCATGGTTTGGAGCCTGAAATCAAAAATAAAGTCCAAAATACAAAATCCAATTCAAAGTCAACAGGAGGTACCACAATTTAACAATTCGCCAAACTGTAATCTGCAAAGAGAAAATATATGGGAAGACGCTGGTATATTAAAATTCTATTTAGTTGCCACTTCAGCTGCTCAACAGTTAAAATATAAATCAGTATGACAGTCTGAAAGCAGGTTTAATCCTGAATTCTAGGAGCATATGCACTTTCCCCCGCCCTTCCTTTCTCTCCCTCTTTCTCTCCCTCTCCCCTAATGCCAGTCATTCAGCTTGAACAGGAAAATTCAGGTGTGACATTTCTTGATTCAAGAGCTGTATTAAGCAGTTATAAAGCTGCTGTAATTTACAGCAAAGAATAAAGCCAACCTAAGAGACCTCAGCCCCAATTTGCTAAAACTTATTACACCTCATTGGCCACTGAATAGCCAAAAGAAGAAAAACGAGAAAAAAAATCTGAATAAGAAACTTTACTAGCATTAGCCTAATGAGAAATGATTGGCTTAAAATTGCTCTGGCTACATGGATAGGTTCAGTTTAACACTATTTACGATGTTATGGTTTCCTATTTCCTGTGTTATATAAAAGCCAAAGCAGTTACTGAAACAATACTAATGAGTCGATAGATGTTTCAGATGTGTGTTTGACTCCTGAGTCTAGTTAAATGCCTCACCATGATGTATGTAGTTCTCTACTGAATATCCCAGCTGTTGAATTAATATTTTAAGGAAATTATCTTAAGCTACGCTGACTTTGATACTATAGATATACCAATTGTGTTGATTTTATTCACACGTCCCTTTATATAAAGTACAGTGAACGTGCTAGATAAATGAATGTGTGATCATTAGTAACTAGCCTCTTGTTAATGACGCCCCAAAGCTCTGTGAAGGAAAATGCACTACCTGGGTTTTGCACCACACCACTTCAATCCATGTTTTTAACAAGGATCTTCTGCTGCAAAATCTATTTTGCCAAAATGATCTGGGTAGTGCTAAAGGCATAGGATAAACTCATGGCCAAAACGTTACTAGGTAAAAGAAAAGTAACAAGTGACTGGTTTGCTCTAAATTAACATTCTTGGTCCAAAATAATTCTAACATTCTCAGAAATTAACCCATAATGGTAAGTTTGGTTGGGTGATTTATTTCCCCAGTTTTCTAAAAGTTGTGTTATGAATTACTAAAACCTCCACAGACATTGACATTTCGACTATGGAAGACAAAATTCTGAGGAGTGATTCAGATAATTCATAACATTTTTATACATGTAATAATTCATTGCAAAATTACATGAATTTTGGGATTCTCAGATCTGATAAGTTTCTGAAATATAGATCAGGTACCAAAACCATATCCATGGCTAAAGAGGAAGGAAACATTTAAAGATATTAAGTATAGACAAGTGTATAGCATATGTGTACATTAGAACATCTATAAAAACTTTCCTTAAGAAACTTATAAAACAAAGCAAATCTCCCTTTACCTTAACCCCAACCCACCCTCATCACTCGAGGGGTTGATGTGTGTTTGCGCTCTGCTTCAGGCCGCTTTCCTGTTTTATAACGCATGTATTGGCGGAGCTAATTCAGTTATTGGGGGGTGGAAATCACACATATACATTAGGATGATTTTAAGTAAGCTGGAAAGCAAATCATTTCTTGCCTTTTTTTTTTTTTTTGGTTTGTAGAGTAAAATTGAGTTGATCTGAGAATCATTAAAGAAAATGAGCAACATATGTTCTGCTTAGAACACAGACAGTACAATTTCAGAGTAAAATCAGAAGACTGTTGAATAGAAGGCGGTCAAAGGTTAATGCTGGAAAGCAGAAATCACTTCTCATCAATTGTTGGCTTATACAAATAAAAGACTTACCCTTTTCTTTTGTTCAAGGTGTAATTTTCCATCCCTGTTACTACCCTTGGCAGTCAGATAATACACTGTTGGAAGAAAAAAAAAAGGAATATTTGAATGTCCAAGGATGTATAGAGTGTCATTCTACCAAAGCTTCCAACACTGAAGTGTTTGTATTATTAACACCCTCAAAATTTACTAGAGTGACTAATTTGCTATAGTCGTTAGACAGAAATCATGTAGCATGATTTACACTACTACAGAATCTTTACTAACTTGGGCACCATAAATTTGATCATTTAATAATTTAGTGCTAAATCTCTTCTTTTAATGAAAGGAGAGTGATCATGATTATTATTAATGCTATTTTTAGTTAGTTTTAAATTATGCCATTATGATAAAACATTCTACTTAATTTAATATTTCAACTCAAAATTAATTTCCAAAGTCTTTAATTCTACTCAGTCTGCATAATTACAAGGTATTGTAATACTCTTGCAACTGAATCTCTAAAGTGCATTTAACAATAGAGAATGTTAAGTGGATATCTGATTTAGGTATTATGGCTTAGAGTTGGTCTTGGTTTTTGAGAATTCCAACAGAGAGCATTCTTATTAAGAAATTAAAAAGGTCTTTCATTCTTGAAAAATAGATAAACAATAGATAAAGCCATTTATATCACATTCTGATATAAGCATTGCATGATTTTAAATGCTGTGTTGTTACAAGTTTCCTATGATTTTTTTAAAGAAAAGTATGCTTAAAAAAAAAAACAGTTAACATGTCATCTCAGAATGTTCTCTTGTGCCATCATCTTCCAATTTATGGCATCTAATGAATGGAAAAGTGAATGTTGACATTTTGTGGAAAGCAGGAGTTATTTCACATGCTGACAGGTGTTACTCTAATAACAACTTGCAACTTAAGACCACCATCTACTGGCTCTGCCCAATGCTGCAAAAGCTCTCGGTATAATCTCCAACTGATTTTAGCTGCACCCTACCCAAAAATCTACAGACTCCCTTTTAAAGAATTTACTGAACTGGTAACTTACCTCCTACTGATCCTACAATATTCAGTTTGCACATTCTTAAAGGCATTCACCATTCTTCAAGAAGCTACAACAACTAGAATCTGTTGTTAGATGTTGCTACCTATGATGATTAACTGCAGATTTTTTTCCCACATAATAAACCCGATACTCTTGAATCAGACTTGATTGATAGGCAGGGATATCAAATTTATGCCCTGTCACAGAAGATACTCTACGGCAGTCATGATTCTATTTAGGCACTAAATAAGACACTTCGTTAATGAGGCTTCTTTACACTAATTCATACTGCTTTTCATTCCTTGGGAATCATGGTGGGATACTACTGTCAGAAAGGGGACATAAAATTGTAATCTAGGGTCACAACCTTCTCTGGAGCCTTTTAAGTTGCTCTGATAGTCATTTCTAGAACTACATAAAAGCTAAGAATTTCTACCTTAGCTCTACTTCCTCTCAACTAAAATCTTTTTGTTTTAAATTTAGAGATAAAGCATTCGATTTATGAAAGCTTCGTTTCTTTCATGCACTATTCCACCTCTCCTGGAAAAATTTAGTTCTTTACCTTCCAAGTTCTTCAGATCACTTCATTCATTCATTAATTCATTCAAGAAATATTTATTAGGGCCCTGGACTCTGTGGCAGTTAATGAGAATATATATAGTGTTAAAAAGAAAACCATAGGCTTAAAATGGTTGTCAATTAGGTTAAGATCTCAAGTCAGTAAGCCAAAACTTAATACCTAGCCTAACTCAGTTTCAACACCCCAGAAAGGGAGTCTTAACCAATCAGTTAGAGAATTTTCTGGTCAACACAATAAGGTAATTTGTCATGAGCCCTCCTCACCCAGCAAAGGAAGATGAGGTAATCCACCTACTAAAACCCAAGTGAAGGTGATTGCACCTGAAATAATCCTTTTTTTTTTTTTTTCCTGTTTCTAACTTCCTTGTCCTCCCTTTATAAGCCTTTCCCTTTCTGTGGCCCTTTGGAGTTCCCTTCTTCTTGCTAGATGGGATTCATGAATTGTTTGATGAAGTTGATTAGATATTCAGATTTACTCTGTTGATTTTTTTTTTTAGCTATAGGTGAGTAATTACTCCAAAGATACAAATGTAGTGATCCAAAGGGGCACCTGCACCCCAATGTTCATAGCAGCAGTGTCCACAATAGCCAAACTGTGGAAGGAGCTCAGATGTCTATTGACGGATGAATGGGTAAAGATGTGGTATATATATAAAGTAGAATATTACTCAGCCATCAGGAAGGATGAGTACTTACCATTTAGATGGAATTGGAGGGTATTATGCTGAGCAAAATAAGTCAATCAGAGAAAGTTATAATATGATTTCACTCATGTGGAATATAAGAAACAGATCAGAGAACCATAGGGGAAGGGAGGGAAAACAGAATGGGAAGTCATCAGAGAAGGAGAAAAACCATGAGAGACTCTTAACTCTAGGAAAAAAACTGAGGGTTGCTGGAGGGGAGGTCTGTGGGGGCTGGGGTAATTGGGTGATGGGCATTAAGGACGGCAAGTGATATGGTGAGCATTTGGTGTTACACAAAATTGATAAATTATTGAACACTATATCTGAAACTAATGATTTGCTATAAGTTGACTTATTAAATTTAAATTAAAAATAGGTAACTAAAACATACAGTTCCAATTAACATAACTAATTATATATATGTGTATACATATATATATATATATATATATTTCTATGCTCCCTGGTTTCCTCAAAGGCATGAAATATATCACTGCAACCAATTTTTAAGGACTAATATTAAAAATTCCTTTTAGGAATGTGAAAAGTTATGTTTCCCCCCTCCCCCAATCTCTACCAACTGAAAGACAAGGACAGCTAGTGAGGACACTTTCAACAGAGACAGATGAGGTGACCTCTAAGTCCTCTGCTCATTTCTCTATACCCTGTGAAGTCTCCTACACCCATGGTGATTTTCTTTTGGTGTGCATGTGATTTGTTCCAACGTTTTCCAAGTTATCCAGACTTGAAATCTCAGCTTTTCCAATTAAAATAAATGCAGTGAGACAGAAACTCCCTCATCTTCTACTTTATCTGAACCTCTAAGTGTACTTTCTGCCGTCCTGCCTTCCTGCCTGTTTTGATGGAAGACAGGCTCTTCCTATCAAGTCAAGTCTTCCCTGCACCCAACACACATCAGCTTCTGGAACCTTAAAGAATTTTTTCCTGCAAATAAGATTCTTTTTATACTGCATTATCAATTTTCCCCTCTCCACTGATCATTCTTATTGACAAAGAACTTTCAGTTTTGTTCATTTAAAAATTTTTCATAACAATCTGCTGTTTACTACCTCATTATATTACCTCCTTTCACAGCAAAATCTCTTGGAAAAGTTGTCTGTAGTCTCTGCCTCTATTGCATCACTCCTGTTTTCTTTTTATCCCATTTCAACAGGCTTTTTGACCCTCTGTGCACTAAGATTGCACACTAATATCAGCAGGGATTTCCTTGTCTTCACATCCCACAGTAACATTTCTGTTCTCATCCTGATAGACTTAGCAGCATTGCCCATTCTGTCCTAGAAAACCTCTCTGGTTTCTTTCCCTGTCATTTCACTTGCTAAGTCCTTGTCCCTTTTAGGTACAGGTCAAGCCTGATGGCCTCCCTGGAGTCTTTACAAGCTGCCCCAGCATCTAATGGTCACTGCTTCCCCGGGACTCCTACAGAAGTCATTTATCCCTGACGTTGGGCACTTAGCATTGTCTTCTTGCGCTGTAATTTGTATATTTTTATATAATGTTCTAAACCCTCAAGAAAATTACTCAGTTTTTGCCTCTTTATACCTTTGAATTTCTCTTAGTGTATTCTCAGTTGAAAAGGCCCATGGATGTTTGCTGGTATTGGTTGTCTTCCAGGAAATGGACTTTTCTCCCGGAACATGGCCGTCTGTTCTCTTCTTCAGTTGCACCAGGCCAATGGCACTAGGGGTGCTGTTTAGGCTGGAAGGCCAAGGGTATTTCTGATGACCAGAGAAGTCCTATGTTATCTGCTCTGAGACCTTGCTGTCCTGCTCACCCCTCAGGAGTAATGTGATCCTGAGATGATTGTAAATAAATACATAAAAAGGTTATGATTAGACATAAAAAGACATAAAAAGGTTTACATAAAAAGTACATTTTCATGTTTATTTACTCACTTGATAATGTCACTTACCCAAAATTTATCCATATATCCATTCTCAGACATACAGAGAGGTACAGAAGCTCTGGCCATGACTGGCCAGAGCCAAGTTTAGGCATCATAGCAAAGTGATGACCCAGAAGTGAGATCATTGAGATCACCTTCTAAACAACTGTATAATTAACTTAGTTACTATGTTGTTTTCTACTGTCTGAAACTCACATTGAAATCCATACTCCTCAAGATCAGAGACTTTTACTCTTTTTCTCTGATGTGCCCCCAATTCCTACAACAGTGTCTGGTGGATAGTAAGTACTTGATACAGATTTGTTGAAAGAATGAACAGATAAGAAATAAGGCTCAGTAGGCTCAGCAACTTCCAGAAAAGTCTATAGCATCAAGTCCAATTAGAGTAGGCAATGAAAAGGTAAAGCCAGGAGAGGTTTTGTGAGCTCTTTGAACTGAGAAGAGGGGAGAAGTTTATAGGGCCCCTCTGACTTTGTGCATGGGTGGGAAAGGGTTATGGACATGGAGCTAATTGGGACAATAGTAACCATTTTGTGTAGGCAGAGAAAACATTATTGTTCTGTTCCCTGGATGAGGAAATAAAGTTGAAGGAATCTTAATCCCCAGGTTACACAGCAAGAAAATTGCAGGGCTAACTTGAGAACCCAGGATCTAGGCAAAATTTAGCTTAGTTCAAGAGAACACTTAAGGGGCATCTGGGTGGCTCAGTGGGTTAAGCCTCTGCCTTTGGCTCAGGTCATGATCTCAGGGTCCTGAGATCGAGCCCCGCATCTGGCTCTCTGCTCAGCAGGGAGCCTGTTTCCTCCTCAATCTGCCTGCTTCTCTGCCTACTTGTGATCTCTGTCTATCAAGTAAATAAAAAAAGTAAAATTTAAAAAAAAAGAGAACACTTAAGAGAGCCATTTAGACCTGCATTATGGCCCTGGCTCTACCACTCCCCAGCTATGTGACTTAAAGACAGTGATGTATTCACTCTAAGCTTCCGTTTCTCAACTGTCAAGTGAGAATAAATGCAGTATACATCTCTTAGATTTGCTAGGAGAATTAAGTGAGAAAATTCTTGAAAAGCACTCAGTTCAGTGCCTAGCACATAGTAAGTAACCAGTATACATTACTGTCATAATAATCATTGGTATTTTAATCATTGAACAAATATTTACCAAGAGCTCACCATAAAAGATGTTAAGTGTGAAAATATCCATAAGATGCAACTTCACCGTTCAAGTACCTCACAGTCCAGACCTCAAATGGATAAAAACAATGAGATATGAACGGTAGAGATAAGCCCAAGAAACAGCACAGGGAAAATGCAACTATTATGCCCTGAGTGATCCGGAGAGCTTCTTGGCAGAGATGACGGTGGAGAGATATCCCACGGGAGCATGTAGGGGTTTTTGAGGCAAAGAAATGCGGATGGGGCATAGTCAGCAGAGAACACTATGAACAAAGGCATATGTGCAGAGTTATTACAAGCAGTTTTAAGAACAAATTTCAAAGAAGGGAAAGTGAGAGATGGGATTGAAGAAGTAGAAACTGAGAAATTCAAGGCATTGTAGGACATGATAGTAAATTTAGGCCTTCTTCTTTTGGCAGTGTGAACTAATAGAATAGGTTCAAGAAATAACACTACATGATCAAATGTCCATTGGCCAGATCACTGGCAACTGAGTAAAAGATGAATTTGAAGAGGACACGAATAGGAACAGGATTACTATAGGAGTCTAAGTGGGAAACAAGGGCTGAAAACAATACAGTGGAGAAGGGAAGCTTCTGCTGGCCAATTTTTCTCTAAAGAAGTTTTCAAATAAATCACTCTAGGATATGTGGTAAGCCAGACTTCATTTTCAGCTACTCTGATGGTATCACATGCCAATTTTTCTTAACAGTGGTGCAGATGTATTTTTGAGGACTCACCAGTTTCCACTGGCTTTTACTATCTTTTCTGGTCAGCCTTTGCATTTTAAATGCATTATCCTTGCAAACAAGAACAAGAGCAAAAGAGCAAGATTTCTAAGTAGGAACCAGAAGACTGAAAGTCATTTTTATTTATATTATTATAAAAAGGATTAGATGTTCTAAGTGTCAGTTTCTATAGCTGATGAATGGGAATAGCAGAATCTATACCTTCTCTTTATGTGAACAGTTGAGCAAGACCTATAAGGACTTTTAGCAACAGAAGAAAAAAGCATTGAAATATTCCAGTCCTTTTAAAATAGCAAATGTATTGTTAACCAATTAAGCATAGGCTTAATCTCTCCTCCTCATAAATGAAAAAGTTCTTAAACATAGTTAAATTAGCGAGCATTTGTTAATATCCAACAGAATACTAGACTCTGCAAAGTCAGCATGTTGCGTACAGCATATCCTCCTAAGTTGTAACTCACCTAACTTTGAGGATCTTCTCATTTTTGAATGAGAAACCCTTTCACTTCTCCTTTTCATTAGTTTTCAAGCACTTTGTTTTTTTCCTCGTCCATAGTAAGCTAGAACTCTGCTTTATTTTTCATAATTCTAGATTTTGATTGCACACTTAGACTTGAGGATAATCTACTATCTTCACACAAACATCAAATATAAGTTCTAAGTCAACAGAACATACATAAAAATCAATGTAACCTGCTGGGTCTATGTCCTATTCTTATTCATTTTCTTAGCATATATGTATTTCTATATATATTTTTTCAACCAATATATTGGTTGAATAAATGAGTGAAAATTATTATCTTACCCTAGGACAAGGTCTCTGTCTGGTAGACTATCATTCCTAAAATGATACTCAACTTGTAGGGCGGGGGGAATGCCTCAATTTTTCCCTTTCTTATGACAGAATTCACTCAAATTCTCCATCACCTCTCCCTATGACAAACATTTGTCTTCCTCAGAAATCTCCATCATGAAACTAAATACTGTGACAGTTGCACCCAGAGACGGAACTTGATCTCTATTTTTTCCAAATGATGAGACATAAAGGTGGCAGAATATTTCTATTTGGCAATATGTGTGTGCTGTGTACTTAATGGGCATCAGAAAGAAAAATCTGTAGCAATCTCTGGGACGAGACAGTTAAGTATTAGAATATAATTACTTAACAAATCTAACAACAATTCTTGTAATTAATTACTATCTACCTTGAAAGTATCCACTTACAGGTTCATATTTCTTTCAAGCCATCAACATCTAGGACAGTGGTCCTATCTAGGACCCACCATAGTCCTAGTTTCCAGTCCTTAGGAAACTAACAAAAAACTCATCCCCTGGAAAGCAAAAGAAAAGAGAAATAAACTAATGTTAAGTTTCTTGTATGTACTTGGCTGTAGATTAGATGCTTTTGGGAACATTACACTAATATTACACTAATGATCACCATGAGAGGAGCCACCTTGAATGTTCCTCAGGCTACCTCCACTGCCTATCAGGACCAGGTACTTAATATCAACAACAGCTTAAGGTTGTCTGGGTACTTACTATTTGCCATGCATTGTTTTAAGCACTTTCCATAAACAGATTCATTAGATTCTCATAGCTGTGTGATAGAGTAGGTATTATATCCATTTTATAGATGAGGAAACTAAAGTCGCACAAGTAGCAGGGCTGGGAGGCAAACCCAAGCAGTCCCGATTTCTGGGGCCCATGCTTAATCACTAGGTTAGATTTGTCAATGAACAAGTTTCTTTTAGGAACTGGTAACTTTTTATCCTGAGGTATCCCTGAGATTAATGGAAATGTGCCCTTCCTAAAGCCATAACGCTTGCTTTCTGTGCACAAATAAAGCAGTGTTTCTCCTCTGCTTCATATATCCCAGGTGAAGGATGTCTTTCTCCCGCACTTTACCTCTTGCTCTTCACAGCTCAGTACTAATCGTCAGCCCATAATGCAGTGTAGAATTGCCAACACCATCTCAATGATGTAGTTATTTCCAATTGGCACTTGGGAGCAGTGAGGATAGGAGGCATTACTCATAGCCAAGAGTACAGATGTTTCTAATTGCTTTCCATTACCAAGAATAACAGCTGTTTACATCTATCAGCAAATAATTCACAAGAGCTCCAGACTATTAAGATAACACACCCCACCTGGTCACCATCACAAGTTGTCAAGGCCAAGATAGAGGCTGCCAGAATCCCCTTCTGCATCTCTGTTCATCAACTGACAGCATGTGTCACCTTCAGATATCCTTATGCTACCCCACAAGCTCTGGCTTCTTGGTGGCCCGACACATCAAATGGACATATGGATTCTTCATGGCTTTGCAGTAAATGTTTTATGGTTATCTTGCAGCCAAGGGCAGCTGACATGGAGGAGCGAGGGACTTGCAAATAGCCTGATGAAAGAATTCCTGCACTTTTTTTTTTCCACAGAAGAGGAAGAAGAGTTGCACAGAGAGGAGTTTCACAGCAGCAAGGTACTTAACACCTCCAACACACCAACAAATTGCATCGGGTGATTGATTATGCAGTTCAATAGCATCCCTGGGACCTGGTCACATGCTTGAATATAATCCTCAAAATGGACAGACAATATTACAGTTCGGTGAACTTTATGACATAGTTTAATCAGCCACAAAAGAATACATATATTGCAACACATCATAGATATTTGGAGTTAAAAAGAACAAGTACTTCCTTGTCAGTGTAATACTGATCCCTTACAGCTTATTTTTTTCTAGCCTAATTTAAAGTGACTCAGGCAACTGGTCTCTCCTATTTTTTTCCCCTGTGGAGACTATTCCAGAGTATAATATAATTTACTGTGTTCCAGCTTCCTCTGAATTTATTTCTGAAGTCGACTTTCCATACATATTCTTTTAACCTATAAAAATAGTGTATCATCTACATGAGTTAAAACTACATGAGTATTGGGACATCTGGTCCTTTGAGCTCAGCCAATGAGTGGCTCAGTCGTTTGAGCACCTGCCTTGACTTGGGTCATGTTTTCAGAGCCCTGGATTGAATCCCATGGTGGGCTCTGCTCAGCAGGGAACCTGCTTCTCCCTCTGTCACGCTCTCTCTTTCTCTCTCTCTGACAAAAAAATAAATCCTTAAAAAAAAAAAAAAAACCTACATGAGTCTCTACAAAACTACATAAAGTGAAAATTTTCCTTATTGTTTATGGTAGCTTATCTCTGAAGTGCTCACTATCAATTCATCCCTTCCCCCATCAAAAGGTAGAATCTATGGAGCCCTTTGAATCTGGACTGGCCACTGATTGCTTTGACCACTCCAACATGCCAGAAGTGATACTTTGCCAGTTCTGGGTCTAATTTTCAAGAGGATCACTGGTGTCTGTTTCCCGTATCTTGAAACTCTTGCTCTGAAGGAAGCCAAGTGCCTTTAAGAACACTTAATACTCTGGAACTTCTGTGCTATAATGAAGCCACGTGGAGGGACTGTATGGAGAAACAGTGATAGGAGCCATATCCAGCTGCTGCAGCTATCAAAGCCCAGGTGCCAGGCACATGAGAGAATGAGCAACTGGGACCATTGCAGGGTCCCAGCCATCCAAGCCATCTCTAGCTATTCACACCATCCTAGCTGAGGCTCTAAATATAATAGAGACTGTCCTTGAATTATTGGCCTATAGAATTGTGAGAATAATAAAATTATTTTCTTAATGTTATGCAGCAGTTGGTAAGTGGAAGAAAGCCTCCGCCCACTTCCTATGAATCTGTTACTTCTTTAGCATCATTCTGCAACACGGATATTACAACCTACAAGAGAAAAATTTCCCTCTGAAATAATAATTCATACAGTAAATATCATTGTAGTTTCTGGTTAAAAGAAACGAGAAGAAAAGAAGTTAAATGCTCAAAATCCACTTTACTCCTCTTTTCTTCTATTCCATGTCTAACTGTATTGTCAATGGAGGGTTTACTCCCTCACTTTGCCCATAAAATAAGCGATTAGGTATTTCAGGTTTCTGCTGTTGCACAGGATAGCGATTCAAATCACTGTACTTAGTTTTTCCTGTCTAAATATATATCCAACAGTCTGGTTTGAATTAGAATAAAATCATCACTTCCTTCCAGGAAATTTTGTTCTTTTAATAAAGTTCCAATGAGTTTGGGAAATTATACAAATTCTCTTTTGACAACATCAATTATAAATATGTAGATGCTATTAGGAAAAGTACAAGTTTTGAAGTCTTAAGGAGTCCTTTTACTACTTGCAAAGAAATGACTTTTATAATACAGCCTTACATGTGTGTATAGCATATATTACGTATTTGTTATATGCACAAATACATATAAATTTTAGTGAGGCCTAGTTATACATTAATAAGCATATGGCATTATATCAGTTACTTTACTTTTATTTAATGGTTAGGAAAAGAGCACTGCATTCGAACACAGATGCTCTGGATTCTACCTCACCATTCCAGCCTCCCTACCACATCTTCTACCTAATTCTCAGAAGACTGGCAACAACACTGTAACTTGCCTTTTATTTGTAAAATGTATTATTCTAACATAGTTTTACTGTTTTTTTTTCTTGCCTTACCACTTACACATTAACCAAATGGATGTATACAGTCTAATTCCTATTTTGCAACATTTTTAATATTTTATTTATTTATTTGACAGACAGAGATCACAAGTAGGCAGAGAGAAAGGCAGAAGCAGGCTCCCCACTGAGCAGAGAGCCCGATGCGGGGCCCGATCCCAGAACCCTGGGATCATGACCTGAGCCGAAGGCAGAGGCTTTAACCCACTGAGCCACCCAAGTGCCCCTGAACATTACTTAAATAAAAATTGCTTTTATTTTAGTTCAGTTTTGTGGCAAAATTAGAAACAGCTAGCTACTTCCTTCTTAATAACTTTACAATGTGAAGTACCAACAGTAACTCACTCTCTAAGTTGAAAGGGAATATTTCCCCTAAACATATTTAGTTATAAAAAGCAATGATGTTAGTTTTCTTAAACTATCAAGAAATCATACCATTTTTAGTGTGCAGAGATCAACAAATTTTTTTCAAAGATTTTATTTATTTATTTATTTGAGAGAGGGAGAGAGCACCTGTGAGCAGGGGGTAGGAGCAGAGGGAGAAAGAGAAGCAGACATCCCACTGAGCAGGGAGCCCAATGAGGAACTAGGTCCCAGGACCATGAGATCATGACCTGAACCAAAGGCAAAGGCAAACACTTTGACTGAGCTACCCAGCTGCCCCAAGAGAAACAAGTGTTCTACATTCCTTTTTACACAAAGAAATACATGTAGTATCCTTAATTACTCATAAACACGGTTCTATTTAGAGGAATAAAAGATTCTGTAGGCAATTACTTGACACTACCTTGGGAGGTCTTCAAAGTAAAGATGTCCAAGATTTATAGTCACTTAAGTTTTTCCTTTAAAATTGAAAAATGGTTCTCAATCATTTCCACTCTGGTAGAACACAGTCTTCCTTAGCCAGCAGCCCAGTCCTACAGCATAATGAAGATCCTCGAGGATCACCTGGGGCAGGGTTACAAATCCAGAAATTTCAGCCTCCTTTATCCTCTATCGCTCACCTTCTCATAACGTCTTCCTCAATCATTCTTTCACACTACAGTGAATTGCAAAATGTCGAATGGAATCAGAGTTTTAGCTTCTGACGTGGACTTCGTAAATGTAGACGTTATAGATGCCTGGGATGATACTAAGCTATTGCTTACTCTATTGATATATGAGGCCAGCCTTCAGTTTGTGTCACAGATTTTTTTTAACTTTTTATTTTGAAATGATTATAGAGTCTCTGGAAGTTTCAAAAACAGTACAAAGAGTCCTTTGAACCTTTCACTCAGATTCCACTAATGCTTAAGATTTTGAAATTTCCTTTTTCCACTGTCCATATTAAAACACCAGAAGATAAGTGCATTCTTGATCAACATGACAGAGTTGCTCTCACATTTGTCTTCAAGGGCTGCAGGAAGACAGCTAATTATTAATTAGATTGCAAGTAGAATGATGCTAATATAGTCCTGGTGAACATACTTGCTTCCAGGCTGGCATGATATGGCATGCAAGTTGGCATGCAGTGTTATATGAACATATGGCAGGCAGAAGCTGCTGTTTCCTCCTAGGAAACAGCAACGGGAACGTCAGCTCCCACAGTACTGAAGACACACATCCCCAAACTCCTCAGTGCTGTTGAGGGCTTAGTGCACACGCCATTTCCCAGTCAGGATGGGGAAGTAAAGTCTTCCTGTGGTGTCACGCTGGCAACCGCAGGAGCGGAAGGTCTGTTTCCCCCAAGAAGAGAAGGACAAAGAACCAGAAGTTCTCCCTGAAGCTGCTGTGTCAGATCACAGTCTCAGACTTTCTGTTTGCAATACTGAGATTTCATTATAAAACTTCTCCCTGGGAAGACCTCAGCCATTCAAATACTGTAGCCCTTTGCCTCCAAGCAAATGTGTCCTTACAGACAGAAGGATCCAGAAGGATCTACCTCTTTATTTTATGATTAAATAAACAGAAACATTTTAGGATGTTCAGAGTCTGGATGAATGTTTGAAGTTGTCAGAGTTTCTAGAATTCCACTGCTAAGGTTGTTCCTCCTTTATTATCAGTCTCTCCCCAAGTGTAATAATCTTCATTTGAAAATTCATCTAACTTTTACCTAAATCACCCCCACTGAAATTCATTTTCTTCATTCTCTTCTCCATGGAAATAAACCCATTTAGTGTGTAGTATGCTTGGATCTTCTTGAAGACTATTACGAAGTTTCTCTCAGCTTTTCCTTAGTTAAAATATACAAATGAAGTTGCTTCAGGAAGAAGGTTGTGATTCAGGTCTATGCCTTTGATTATTTATATCTACTCAAAGCATTCCTATTTGCTTAAAAACATAAGCTGGATAATATGTGACTGGATTATTCCTGTTCTAGAAATTCTGCCGTATAAAGGTAATTTAATAAAATGTGCTTTTTGTCCTTGAATGTACTTTTTATTTGAACAAACAGTTTGAAATTCATCATTTGGTAAAATATTCTATTCCCAAAACTTTACTGATTTGATATAATATATCTTCATTGAAAGAGTGAAGCCCTAATTACACTCTTAATAAATGTACACTTTCCTTCCTCTTGGTCCCTGCTTTCTATTCCCAAATGAAATGGTGACTCAATAATGCTAACAGAAACAGGAAAAGAGGGATCTTCTGTGGTGTGATTATATCCTGAAAGTAAAAACTCTTTGCACTAGTTATTAGAAGAATTTCCCAGGTGCCTTCAACTGAAAGAGCTTTCTTTAAGTTCATTCCCCACATGAACGGATTCTTGAGTTTGGGAGCATAAAACTTTCAGCTCCTGTAGGAATCTGGCTTCTAGAGGAGCGAGCACGCCAAACTCTAAGAGAGCACAGTAGGTCAGGTGCCTGAGGGGCGAAAACCTGAGTAATCACAGCAACTGAAAAGCTTGGTTTCTTTTGTCTCTCTTCAGGCAATCCCGTGGATATTTGTTTTTTTATTGCTGTGGCTGTTGTCATTATTGGATGTTTCTCTGTGCTTTGGTGTTCTTCCAGGGGGGCAGAGTCCCCATCAGGAAGCACGCCAGACAGAACAGAATGCCATTAGAAGGAGAGTGCGTCTGCTCTGAGTGGGCTGCGTCCATCGCGGGGGGTTTTGCTCTGCAAGTGCTGATCATAATGCACTCCTTCACTAAATGACTTTGGGTGAGCAGGGCTTTGGCAGAGGCCCTGCAAGCCCCACACTCTGTTATAAAACCGAGTGCCCGTGTAATGGGCGCTCCAGGAGGCGTGGGGATGTGAGGGCAGGTGGGTGTGTGAAAAAGGCATGGACAACAACACTGGAGATGGAGAGCAAAGGAATGTGAGCTTGTGCCTGAGTTTGCCTAACAGGCAAAAGGACCATGCATGGACCCAACTAATTTAAAAGAATAAAGATAATTTTTACAAAGATTCTGATCAAAATAATTCTAGAGGAGAGACAAACAACAAACACATGTCACATTTTAACAGGTGAAGAAAAGCGCTCTAAAGAAAAATGAAGTGAGGTTAAATGAGTGATACAGGGGAGGTTAGTATTATTTTGTAAAACTTAGTCAGGAAATGCCTCTCGGATAAGTGCGTCTCGGAGCTCAATCTGATGAGATGTGGGAGCAAGCACACCCTGCGTAGAACTAGAGGAAGCATCTCAGACAGACGAATGGTAGATGCAAAGGCTACCAAGTCAGAGAGAGCTCCGTGTGCTCAAAGAACAAGACTCCCCTGTGGATAAAGGGAGGAAGCTAGAAGGAGGGGTAAGAGAGTCTCACTGGGAACAGTGGTCCAGCATAATAATCTGAACAACAGGGGTACCAGCGAGCATCTTGAACAGAGAACTGACTTTACCTGACCTAGGTTTAAAATAAAAACAAAAAACTCTGTTGCTGTGCAGAGAACATACCAGGGGAGCAAGAACCAGAGCAGGAATACCAGTTGGAGGTTTTTGAGAAATCCAGAAGACAAATGATGACAGCTTGGACCGAGATTGGCTGCAGTGGAGTAAAGCAATCAGAATTGAACTAGAATTGGAGAGGAGAGCAAGAGGGTTTGCTAGTAAGTTGGATACAGGGTTTAAGAAAAGGAGAAGAATGAAGGTGATCCCAGAGATTTTAACCCAAGTGAGTGTATATATTGGTATATATTGATTGAGATATGGAAGACTAGGGCAGGAAAGAGTTTGGGGAGAAAATTAAGAAGTCTCTTTTAGATATTTTAAGTTTGGAATGCCAATTAGATATTCAAACAGAGAAACTGAGTAGGCAACTAGATATATGAATATGAAATTCAGAATTCAGAGAGGCTCTAGCAGTGGAATGTAGCAATGAGAAGGAAGTTGTGGCTGGACACTCATCAGGCTAGAGATGGTCATCAAAGTCATGGAGCTTGGTGAGATCACCTAGGAAGTAGATGTAGATCAGAAAAAAATTCAAGGGCTGAGTCCCCAAACAACAAGGCATTTAAAGAAAGCTGAAAATGGTCTATTAAAGGACACTGAAAAGAAGTGGTCAGTGAGGTACAAAAAAATAAGAAGAATTCTGCTCCACTAAACAGAGAAAATATTGCAAAGAGGAGGGGTGAATAAGTACGCCAAATGCTGATGATAGATTAAGAAACATCAGGCATAAGAACTAAACTTGATTTTGGCCATATGAAGATCACTGGTGAGCGTGACAAAATCAGGTATTTTGAAGTGGTGTGATAGCTCTTATCAGAATGGAGCAAAGACTTAAAGGAAAATGTCTCTTAGAGGTGGTGAGAACAGGCAACTCCCATATGTGGGAACTCCTTTTCTCCTTACAGTTTACAAT
Source organism: Taxidea taxus jeffersonii (assembly GCA_003697995.1). Taxonomy (NCBI): domain Eukaryota; kingdom Metazoa; phylum Chordata; class Mammalia; order Carnivora; family Mustelidae; genus Taxidea; species Taxidea taxus. The sequence goes on from RCUC01150548.1 coordinate 107,990, forward strand.
TCTTTCTTTCCATAGTTTTCAGTGGTTGGTTCTAACTCTTCCTTGTATCCACTAATATAATTGGAAATTGTACTTTGGGTCACATGATTATCCAATTTCAGGCACTAAAATATTATTAGACTTGCTTACAGCCTGGACATGAATCCTTGATAACTTTCTGCCCACCAACTTTCAGTCCATACCATTAGATCAAAATATTTTAGGTTTGCCCCAGGTATCCACTTGTCTCCAATGTATTAATAGCTTTTGGAAAAAAAAAAAAAAAGAGAGAGAGAGAGAGGGAGGAGTGTCACCTGGAAATACTAGATAATAGATGGATAAATAGGTTTCTAAATTTTGGTCTTTTTCGGTGCTTTTGATATGCTAATATTCTGCCAACTCTCCAAAAGGGGCCTATAACAAGCTGTGCTTTTTAATATTTTTAGCATGGTTTATTTATTAGCATTTAGCATGATTTATTTTTCCAGAGAGCATTTGTAGAGACAATATTTGAAGGGAAAAGTCTTTCATAATGCTGGTCTAGAGATTCTTGGACACTTGATATTTCTGTTCAAGACCTAAGGACACTGGACTTTAAATGACTTAAAATTATAAAAACACAATTTTATCCCCTGGGTTCTATCTCATGACCCTGTATTTTTCTCCAAAGCTATATTCTCCAAAGTTGAACTTCTCAATGATTATCTACTCCCAGTTGACCCATATACAAACTTTTACCTCTAGTCCAGTACATAGGCACACTGTATCCCTATCCTATCCCTACCTCTTCTCCTACATCACTGATACAAATTAATGTGAAAGTCATGATCTGAGCTTTTCCATTTCACCAATTCTTCAACTTTATTATCTATATGGAATTTACTTGGAGAATACAGTGACTATGGTATAATGCAGCTTGTAAAGGTACACACTGCTTCCTAATGAAATGATAGAATCATGGAAGGTATTTCAAAAGTCATTTGGTCTCATTCTTAGCCAAAACAACTCCTGAAACATCCAAGGCAGATGGCTGCCTGGCCCAAGTGTGTCCAACAAGGCTGACTGCAGAAGCCAAAATTTACCAGTGTTATCAATAAAGGGATGCATTAAAAATGTTATATCTAGGCTATTTATTAAAGTCTTTGTTAGAGAACCCTCAAAAGTCTCAGTGATGTCATTTTATCACTTTCAAAAGTTATTTATTTATGTCATACATCAATGTGCTTAGTAATGCACTTCAGAACCCCTCCTTTTCATCTGCACTTCAATGCCTGCTAATATAGTTCCAGTAAGTGGCATGTAGCCCTAAGGCGCAGGAGAATCCACCACTGGTCTTTATAAGACCACAGAAGTAATATTTAGAAAAGATGTAACAAAAATAATTTAAATGAGTGACTTGTTAGCTTTAAGGATCTCTCTAAAACATTGCTTCTTTTGCTTTTCCCACCCAGTATTCCTAGCCAAGTAAGGAAAGTGTTTTAGAAATTCAAAAATAAAAACTGTAAGTTTCAATTAATATAAATGGCTTCCCCAAAGTCAAAGAGATAGTAGGTACATCATGAGGATCTCAATTCAAGTTTTCTAGATGCAGTTGAGTTTCCATTTCCTTATTGTTAGGGGTTCTTTTCAGGCCTTTTGTGTTCAAATTGTGCTCTTCCTTAGTCTCAACCACTGTTCTTCAAAAATAGAAATTTGCTTTCTATAATCCTTAATATGCTTTCTTGGTCCAGATGGCGGATGGTAGGTGTTCACAGGCCAAAACTCAATATATACTATAATGTTCAAATTCATCCCACCGTACCCTACAGAGGGTAAAGGAATGGCCTCATCAGGTGTCAATCAACTGTTCATTTTTGGAACTGGATATGCAGGGAGTTAATTCAAAAGAGCACATTATTCCAGAAAGATGGCAACTGTGATGGCAGCACAGTTTTTGCATCTTCCAAAATCTCCACATCAAAACAGATGGTAAAACAAAAACCAAAGGACACTTACAACAAAACTAAATGGCAAAGTATCCCAATTAACCTCAAAGTAAAAATGGACAAGGACAAAGCACCAACAGCTGCAAGGTGTGTGTGCTACTGGCATCTGAACAGAAGGAAATAATAGGATGTCCGATGCCCCTCGGGTTAAGATAAACCCAATACCAAGCAGGTATACCCTGGACAGTGCGATGAATGCAAACTGAAGAGCATCCAAAACCGTAAAGGATTTTGACAGTCCAACAGAGGGTGAAATTAGCAAGACGACAGTAAGGCGTAAAGTATCTGTTGCTCTCTGGGCCCTGTGAACTCTCCAGGGACCCATTACGGTTTCTTCCTAAGATAAGTCCCCGTACTGAGAAGAAATTTCTGGGAGTGGAACAAAAAAATGAGAGCAGGGATATCTGATGTAAATGTGTGGCTGTAAGGCAAAAAGAGAAGTGAAGCCAGGATAACATCTCTGTAGGCAGTGAAACCATTCCACAAAAACATGATGAAATACAAAAAAAAAAAAAAAAAAAATAGCAGCATACATTCCGAAATTAGTTAAAAACTTAATAAAATGATGTAAGATATTAAATAACTGCACAAATTAGAATTAGAAAAGCTCAGAAATGATGTGACAGACTTCAAAGAATTCTAAAAATTTTTAGAAATGAAGATCGAAACTAGGAGTAACACAAAAGTATATAGACACAACAAAAATGGCTTAAGAGAAATATAAACTAAAAAGAGGGAAAAGTCAGAATCAAAAAGAAATGAAAAAAGAGATTAAAACATCTTGAAAGTGGCACATATTGAAGATCTACAAAGAAAATTTATGCATATTAATCTATATAGATTAATGCAAAGTTATAGGTAATAAGAGACTTAAAGAAGAAAACCAAAACAAGGGAACTAAATACTAAACTAAAAAGAAACTAAAAGCAAAATTCAAAAAACTTCTCTAAAATAATTTTTAAAACTTGAAACTATACCCTGAAACATCACACAGTATATCCAAGAATACTGATACAGAATGATCTATACCAAGATTATACATTTATATCTATATTTTTCAAAGAACAGGAGCAAATAATCCTAAAATTGTATGGAATCAGAAGAGACCTCGAATTGCTAAGGAAATGCTGAAAAAGAAAAACAAAACTGGCGGCATCACATTGCCCGATTTCAAGCTTTACTACAAAGCTGTGATCACCAAGACAGCATGGTACTGGCATAAAAACAGACACATAGACCATTGGAGCAGAGTAGAGAGCTCAGATATAGACCCTCAATTCTATGGTCAAATAATCTTCAACAAGGCAGGAAAAAATATACAGTAGAAAAAGGACAGTCTCTTCAATAAATTGTGCTGGGAATATTGGACAGCTTTATGTAGAAGAATGAAACTCGACCATTCTCTTACACCTTACACAAAGATAAACTCGAAATGGATCAAAGACCTCAACGTGAGGGACGCCTGGGTGGCTCAGTGGATTAAGCCGCTGCCTTCGGCTCAGGTCATGATCCCAGGGTCCTGGGATCAAGTCCCGCATCGGGCTCTCTGCTTGGCGGGGAGCCTGCTTCTCCCCTCCCCATTCTGCCTGCCTCTCTGCCCACTTGTGTGATCTCTGTCTGTCAAATAAATAAATAAAACCTTTAAAAAAAAAAAAAACTCAACGTGAGACAGGAATCCATCAGAATCCTAGAGGAGAACATAGGCAGTAACCTCTTCGATATCAGCCACAGCAACTTCTTTCAAGATATGTCTCCAAAGGCAAAGGAAACAAAAGCAAAAATGAACTTTTGGGACTTCATCAAGATCAAAAGCTTCTGTACAGCAAAGGAAACAGTCAACAAAACAAAGAGGCAACCCACACAATGGGAGAAGATATTTGCAAATGACAGTACAGACAAAAGGCTGACATCCAGGATCTATAAAGAACTTCTCAAACTCAACACACACAACGCAGATAATCATGTCAAAAAATGGGCAGAAAACATGAACAGACACTTCTCCAATGAAGACATACAAATGGCTATCAGACACATGAAAAAATGTTCATCATCACTGGCCATCAGGGAGAGTCAAATCAAAACCACATTGAGATACCACCTTCCACCGGTTAGAATGGCCAAAATTAGCAAGACAGGAAACAACGTGTGTTGGAGAGGATGTGGAGAAAGGGGAACCCTCTTACACTGTTGGTGGGAATGCAAGTTGGTGCAACCACTTTGGAAACAGTGTGGAGATTCCTTAAGAAATTAAAAATATATCTATTATATATATTCATATTTATAGACAATATAAAGGTTACACATGTGAAAAACACCCTTTGCACATTTGGAAAAAAAGAGCAAGTGACACATAGAGAACAAAATTTAACTATTTTCTTAAATAGTAATAAAACTATATTTTCTTCTAGCAACACTGTATGCCAAAAATAAAAAGGAGCAGCAACAAAGATTCTCAAGTAAATTAAATGTGAGTGGAGAATTTCACTTCCAGAGAAGCCTACTTCTAAAGAGAAAAAGCGTAGAATATTTGTCAGAAACATTCAAGTATTCATAAAATATTGTTCCCAGGACTCTACCTGAGGGATCTTCTACAAAACAAGCTCCATTTAGACAACCAAAATGACTAGAGAAGCATCAGGACAAACACTTTTGAGCATTAAGTATACAGTTACTAGCAGAATGAACATTAAAGAAATAAAAGAAAGAGTGTATGTGGTAATGAATATATGTTCTGTCGATATAGAAATAGTAAAACATGGGGCAAAATGGCAGGGAATATGCAAAAGAAATTTTAACTCCTTTACATAATTACAGTGGGATAATAGTAATAGTACTGTTTTCTGAAACTGCCATGTATATAGAGTTGAATAAAGCACATCAGAAATTTTGGGATATTCTATCTCTATCTTCCCCTCTGAACTTGAAAATTATGATTGGAAAGAAGCATCTCCTTATAAAATTACTCCAGCTAATTTACAAACATAAAAGAGTTAAAATTGTGCAATCTAATATGAGAGTTCACAGTCACATGTCGGTAGAGCATAGGAAATTTGGCTAGTCCAAATTAAAATGTGATATAAATGTGAAATACACAACAGATTTCAAAGATTTAGTACAAAAAAAGGGGAATGTAAAACATCTCAATGATTTTTATATTGAATACATATTGAAATGATAATTATATATATATATAACTATCAAAATTAATTTTATAAGTTCCTTTTAACTTTTTTGACATGGCCACAAGAATATTTATAATTGCATATGTCATTCACGTCCATGGACCACACCATTTCTGTTGGATGGCACCAAATTAGAATATCATCATTTTGGCATCCTCAGACTTAATGGATCTAGTCACAAAACTCAATAGCCTCTAACATAAAGACAGACTGAAGTTCAGACGTTACGTTCCCCCTGATGAAAGAACACAACACCATCTGTTTTCTTGCCAAAGAGATGCAACCGGAGCCTGGTCAAATCCCTAAACCTAGACACCTGTTTTCAGGAAATTCAGAGAACAGAGGAATGTTGAACTGAACGATGACCTGGTGCTCACAGTCATAAGTGCAACACTGGGGAGTATGAGGAACATTTCTACCTCTCAGCCCACTTTCCAGACAAGAGAAATTACTATAGCTCTCAAAATACACAAGCACTACAAGAAAGTAAAATAAAAACAGAGGAGAAAATGAATTACCAATAATACATTAAACATAAATGAACTAGGGACATCTGGGTGGCTCAGTGGGTTAAGCATCTGCTTTTGGCTCAGGTCATGATCCCAGGGTCCTGGGATCGAGTCTGCTTCTCCCTCTGCCTGCTCTGCCTGCCGCTTTCCCTGCTTGTGCCTCTCTCTCTCTCTGACAAATAAACAAAATCTTTAAAAAAATTTAAATATAAATGAACTAAACACTTTAAAGAAGAGAATAACACTGTCTTTAAAAACAAAGACTCAAATGAAGTTTACAAGAGAGTCTTTTTTAAATCTTTTTTTCAGATTGAGAAATACAGTTGAGCCTTGGACAAAATGAATTCAAACTGTGTGAGTCCACTTACATGTGGATTTTTAAAGTAAATACAGTATAGAACTGTAATTGTATTTTATCATATTATTTTAGTATCATTTTCTTTTCTTTAGCTTACTTTGTTGCAAGAATACAGTACAAAATACATATAACACACACGGTATCAGTAAGGCTTCCAGTCCGCACTAGGTATTAGTGGTTAAGTTTTAGCACAGCCAAAGCTATCTGTGTGTTATTAACTGCACGGGGGTCAGTGCCCTAACCCCTGGCTTGCTCAAGAGTCAAGGGTAGTTGATATCATCAGCATGTAAATCTGAGGTGTGTAGCATGATGGTTTGATTTACATGTATTGTGAAGTGGTCGCCAGGGTAGGTTTAGTAAACATCAATCATCTCCACATAGATACAATAAAGAGAAAAGAAAAAAATATCCTTGTGCTCAAAAATCTTCAAGTCCACTCTCTTAAGTTTCCCTCTTATTACACAGCAGTGTTACACTCATCACACTGTACACTACATCTCTAGTACACTTAATTTATCTCCTAACTGGAAGTTTGTACCTTTTAAACAGCTTCTTCCAATTTCCCCTTCCCTGACTTCACACTTCTGATGACTATTAATCTTATCTACTTTCCTGTGAGCTTTTGTGCATGTGTGTGTTTTTAAGTAGACGCCACGTTCAAGTGAGGTCATACAGTATTCGTCCTTCTCGGACCTATTTCACTTAGCACAATGCCTTTCACGTCCCATCCATTTCGTCACAAATGGTAGGGTCTCCTTGTGTTTTTTTGGTTAAATAATATCCCATTGCATATGTCCATATATATCTATGTAAGTACAGACACCCTCCTTATTCATTCATCCATTGATGGACACTTAGCCTGTTCCCATGAGACAGTCTTCCAAGGACATAGTTAGAATGAGAAAAGATACACCCTACAAACCTTAACAGAAAGGAAATTGGCATGACTATATTAATACAGTAGAGTATAAAGCAAGAAATATTACCAAAACATATATGGCTATCAGAAGACGTATATACAAATTTTCAGAGCAGCTCTATTCATAATAGCCAAAAAAGGAAAACACAAGCATCCATCAACAACAGAATACATTGTTAACACATGCTGTTCTCACACCCTTTTCTATTCACTACCACCCCCAATTATGATCACTGTTATGACTTCTAGCTGTATCGATTCATTCTGTTTTTGAAATTAATATAAAGAGAACCATATAGCATGTACTCCCTTGTATCTGTCTTTCACTCTGCACCTTGTTTGGGACATTCTCCCGTGTTATTGTGTACAGTTGCGGTTTATTGTGATTTCTGTAAAGCATTTCATTATGTGAGTACATCACACATTTATCCATTTGACACTCAGTAGCATTTGAAGACTTTACAGTTTTAGAGTATTATAAATAATGCATCTATAGTACATAATTGCATGTCTTTAGGTGCCCATATCGATGCATTTCTGTTGAGTACGCCCATAAGAGTGGCCTTCCTGTGTCATGGGGTATGAATGTATAATCACCTTTAGTAAATAATTGTCAAATAGCTTTCCAAAAATATCTGAAATTTATCCTCCCACCAGCAGTGTATAAGGGTTCTGGTCACTCCATATCTTCACCAACACCTTTGGTCTTAGCCAAAATAGTATTGAATTGTGGATTTAATTTGCATTTCTTGATGAAAAAGTCAAGCACCTTTTCATATGTTTACTGTCTGTGAATATCCTCAGTGAAGTGCCTTGCAGTCTTTTTTTCATTTTTCTACTAGGTTATCTGCCTTTTTTCCATGAATTTTAAGGGGCCTTTTTTCTTTGTTGGGTATAGGTTTTGAGATTATTTTATCCCATTATGTGCCTTACATTTTCTTTTTCTTAAAGGTATCATTTGATGAACAGTAGTACTCAACTTTAATATTGTCTTTTGTTCATTTTTTAAAAAAGCTTTCCTTAACTCAGGATCTTTCTGGTCTTTCTTTTATCTGACTTGCCCACCTCACAAAATTTTTCAAATTAAATGTCATAAGGGATATGGAAGTGCTTTCTAAATAGTTTTACTGTTATCATTGGTTGCTATAATTAACAACAAATATGCTTAATGAACTTTAGAGTCACATAGACCATAATTAACATCTCACCTCTGCTACTTATTATCTGAGTGAATTTAGGCAAGTGATTACTTCTCTAGTTCTCAGTTTCCTAATCAATGAAATGATAATAGTATCTAACTAATAGGGTTATTATGAAGATTAAATTAGGCAGTGAATGTAAAGTACTTTACACAGCAGCTGGCCAAGGCAGATTAAAGGTCAATTATTATTTTCTTACAACTTCGATAGAACTGTAGGTGAACAAGAGAAGATGAAGCCCAAAATTCCTAATTCCTAGTAATAGTAAATTTCTTTTTTTTTAAGATAATATTTATTTATTTAACAGAGAGAGAGAGCACAAGTAGGCAGAGAGGCAGGCAGAGAGAGAGGGGGAAGCAGGCTCCCTGCTGAGCAGAGAGCCCCATGCGGGGCTCGATCCCAGGACCCCGAGATCATGACCTGAGCCGAAGGCAGAGGCTTTAACCCACTGAGCCACCAGGTGCCCCATAGTAAGTTTCTTTAAGAAGACAAAAGCAGTAAAGTATTATTGTACCAAGAATAGGGACGCCTGGATGGCTCAGTTGGTTAAGTGGCTGCCTTCGGCTCAGGTCATGATCCCAACGCCCTGGGATCGAGTCCCACATCGGGCTCCTTGCTCGGCAGGGAGCCTGCTTCTCCCTTGCCTCTGCCTGCCTCTCTGTCTGCCTCTGCTCGTTCGCTCTCTCTCTCTCTCTCTGACAAATAAATAAATAAAATCTAAAAAAACCCAAAAGAATATATATACATTCATTTTTATTATTGATATTGATCACTTTTTTTCCTTTGTATTCTCCATGGTTTTCCACTTGAATGAAATTGAAATTATTAATCAAAACTTAAAAATAGTGGAAATTTTTATTTTCAGATGTTATGAAATGAATTTTTACACAAAACAATCTTAAAATCAGTTTGAATTTCAAAAAACACGATAGTTCAACCCAGCTGGTTTGTCTTCTCTACAAAGTTGACTTATTTAATTAAGTCCTTCTGTTTTCCCCACTGAGTCACTCTATGGAGCCTGACTTTGCAATAAGATTCATCATTTCGGCATGGAGGCAGTGCCTATGAAGAACAGAGGACGGCCCCCTGGGTCGTGCACTACTTTGGACATCCCACTCGTGGTTGCAGCTCAGGCCCTGGCCCCAGTGTCCGGAGGTTGGTCCACACACAGGCTCCACACACAGTCTGCTGAGGCATCTCCCTCTCCTTCTGCCCCTCCCCTCACTTGCCCTCTCTCAAAATAAGTACATAAACCTTTAAAACAAAACAAAACAAACCTAGTGTGGTACCTGACGATAGTAAGTATACAGCGAGCAGTAACTGTTAGTCCGGTGGGCGCCAATCCCTGGACCTGTCCACCTTCCAAGCAGGTCCAAGTGCAGCGTGCTGATTATGGTTGGTTCCTAGTCAGCGGTTCCTGATTCTGAAAACCATTCGACATTAAATCAATTGTCAAACACTGGTTTGGCAGACCGTATGGTTAGAGTTTTGAAGTTAGATGTTTGGGTTTGGGTACCAGTTCTGCCTTTTGTTAGCCATGTAACCTTCCTTCTGCACATCTCCGTTTCCTACAGGTAAAATGTTGATAATACTACTGACTTAAGAAATGACCTCAGTTAACATTTGTAAACAATTATTATAGTGTCTGCCATATAATAAGCTCTATAGAAATGTTAGACTAAAAATAAATCGTATGTATATCACTAGAAAATACCTTTTATTTATCAATTTGTTTCTTCTAAAGAAAATACCAAAGCCTTTTAAATATTTCTTTAAATTACCATTAACTCTAAAATAGTGTTATGTATCTCACTCATATATTAATTCACTTAGCAAACATTTATTTACTACTTGATGTATTCCAGGCCCTCTGATACCTCTCAAGGGAACTGTGACATGTAGACAAATATTTGTAATATGATAATTCCTATGTGCCACAAACTAGATTAAGCCATGATATTAAGCTCTTTAGAAATTTCAGTTTTAATTTTCACTTCTATATGGTGCTAGGGATAACTTAACTTACAAGAAGAGTTTAACAACTACAAAAAAAAAACCAATATATCCATATTGGCCCTGAGAATATAAAAGTAACCGAAGAAGTAGTTGAAAATGTTTTGTTCCTCTTTGTAGGTTATAACAAGCTGCAAGGGACCCCTTTGTGATGGACAGAAGACAGATGTACAGAAATGCTTCCCTCTTGAAAGATGTCTGTACAATCTAAAACAATTAATCTTGCCGGAGTCAGTCAGCTCTAATGGCGCTGTCTCGCACGGGCCATTCATCAACAGCCACCAATCCATCACACAGGACCAGTCACACTACTTGGCAGGTCTGCTGCTCCTGCCACATGGGTAGATGCCTGGGAATCTGTGTAGGGCAGAGCAAACCCTGAGAAGTTATTTATATTTGTCTTAAAAGAGCAAATCTGAAGCTATTCATATACAATGCTATTGATTCTAATGAAGATGTCAACAAAAACTACCTCCTCTCTCAACATAAAGCTCATCTGTTTTGACAAATAAAAGTCTGACAACGTGTCCTCCTCTCAAACTCAAAAGTCTAGGCATGACAGATCATTCTTGTCAGCATATGCACATTTTCTAATATCTCTCATTAAAAAAATAAAATCCATATTAGAGCTGACATCCCCTATATCTACCATCCCATTTCTCTGACCCCCATTTTTAAAAATGTTTCATTTCCCATTTCTTCTTCAGTATTCTCTAGGCAGACTTTCATTACTCCATTGAGATTACTTAGGTCAGTGTCACCAACAACATACTTCTTGCCATGCTCAATAACTAAACTTTAGTTCTCCTTCCTTTCTCAAATGTTTTCTCCATTGTGCTTCTAAAAAACCACTGGATTTCCTCCAACCCCATTGAACACTTCTTTCAAATCTCCTTTGCTTTGTTTTTCTTCTTTTTAACTTCTAGACTTTGATATGCTCTAGAACCCTGTCCTCAGTCTCCTTTTCTCTCTGGACCTCCTCCCTAGGTGATCTCATCCCATCCAATGGCTTCAAATACCATTAACATGCAACAGATTCCACAATTGGGTAACTCCATTCTGTACCTCTCCCAAATTCTGTATTTTTATATTCGCTGACTGTTTGATGATTCCACTTGAGTGCCTAAGAAGTATCCAAGCTTAAAAAAACCTAAACTATTGGTTGCCCACCAAAACATGATTATCTCTTAGCCTTTCTCATCTCAGTAAACATGATGCCCGCTGCCACTCACATCCAAAACCTTGCAGTCTCTTTTGACCCCTCTCTTACCCTCACTGCAGTCCCAATACAATCAACCAAAAGTGTTGTCGACTTTAACTTCAAAAATTATATCCCAAGCCTAACTACTTCTAACTGCTTCTTGTGACAGGCTTCATCCCAGTATCCTGTTTCACTCTGACAACTTCCAGAGCCCCCGACTGGTGTCCTGGCATTCTCTCTTGCTCTTCTTCAATTTATTCTTCATTCATATCTACTTTTAAAAAGTGAATGTCGTTTCTTTTCCTTGCTTAACATACTTTGATGGTTCCGTACTGTGCTAGAATCAATTCTAAATCATTCACCGTGGCCTTCAAGGCCTTGTGTGACCTGATATGTCTGTCACTTTGACATCATCTCTTTCCATTTTTCCCACTCCTTTTCAGCCTCACAGGCCTCCTTCCTGATTCTCAAACGTTTTTCTGCCCTAGAACATTGTGGGCTTTTTTTTGCCTTTTCCTTAGACACATTTTTCTCATAGCAGCAACGTGAATCTTTTCACCTCATTTTATTTGTCTGATCAAATTTCACTTTTTAGAAGATCTGAACCACTTTCCTTACTTCTGTCATTCTCTATGCCATTATCATGCTCTATTTTTCTTTATAACTTTTACTTACAATTTATAGTGCATTTCTGTATGTACTTAATTGTTTATTATCTATCTCCCTAATAAAATGTATGTTCCATGAAGATAATTATTTAATCTCTCTAACACTTTTATTTCCCCAGTTCGAAAACAGTGCTCAATAAAAAATACCGAATGAGTAGATTTTTGAAATTAAAGCATTGGGTTAAATACTCTGGTAATAAGTTTTCTTCTTTCAGATCCTTTGGTTTCAAGTCATTAAGCCTTGCCTCTTGTCTATTGGGCTTTAATTTCTAATAAAGTGATGTTTGGGAGAATATTGGTAAATGAGGAAGGAACTGGGGGCAAATGGATTGTGAGGAAGCCACTCCAGGGAAAACTGGGATGCAAGATGGCGGGGTGGGTGGGTAATAAGGGGCTTCCAAGTGAACAATCAAAGTTTGTGATACAGAACTAGTAATGATATCCCTTTTTATAGCTTTCTAAACCACACCATTCTCCCCGGGACCGATGAAGATGGACTATCAAAGTATCTGTGGATAGTCATGATGATCAAACCAAACTCCTCCAGTCCTGAGCTTTCTCAGTACCCGTTGTTTATGTTGCTTTCTAAACCACAGCCACCTCTACACTTCTCATTTTATAACCAGAGCCCTGAAGCTTCCTTTTGCAGCAACATAATTGCTGTTTGAATGGCCACCCCCAGCTCCTCATACCCTGATTTGACCTATGATTCTAGACCTCTGGAACCCATGACTTTGTAGGAGTCTTCTCTGCTTCAAGAAACCAAAACTGGGTCCTAGTCACTAAAGTAGCCCTCACCAGCCATGACTGTTTTGAGAGAGAGAAATTCTGACAGATTGGGGAGGGTGGGAAACAAATTTCTAGGTCAAAGAAATTTGAAATCTAAGTGAAACTCTATAATGAGTTTATAAACCAATGATTAGTAGATTTAGTCACATTCAAGGTCTTTTTACATTCTTTACACTGTATACTAATTAACTAAATGAAATAATGCATGTTAAGTGTTTCGTTCACTATTTAGCACATGCTGTGATGATTAGTACACTTTAGTAAACTGCCTTGGGAACAGAAGTAAGCAGGTTCAACTGATGAATTTAATCACATTTTTTTGAAGTGTGTTAAATAAGTCTGTTTTAAAGATCTAATTGCTACTTACCTCTCATAAATGCATTATTCTCTTCTTTTCCTGAAAATATCACTAGATTTTTCTTTTTAAATGTTTTGTAGCTTAAATGCTTAGTTATATTATTTCATGAAGATCTAGTTGATTTTAGTAAATGATTCATGAACTGAGCAGTATCCAATTGAGCTAGTAGAGGGAAGAGCTAAAGAGTTGTGCAAAAGGCAAGGTTTTTTTCATTTGCTCATTATTTACTATTTATTAAATATTTTATCTTTTGTTGTTCTTTCAAGTTTTTATTTAAATTCTAGTTAGTTGACATATAGGGTAATATTGGAGTAGAATTTAGTGATGCATCAGTTGCATATAACACCCAGTGCTCATTCCATCAAGTGCCTCCTTAGTGCCCATTTAGCCCATCCCCTGCCCACCTCCATCCCCATCAACAGTTTGTTTTCTACAGCTAAGAGTCTCTTATGGTTTGCTTCCCCCTCCCTTTCTCCCCTTCCCTGATGTTCATCTGTTTTGTATACTTAATCAATATAATCCTGGCAGCTGCCACTGTCAGTTTTCACTTAATACCACTCTCTTAATCTTCCCCACAGTGAGGAGGTCTGGACTTAGGCACACCTGTAAGCTCCTGTCGGGGGAAAAGCACAGCAAATTTACCTCCTTTGGTGTCCAAGTCAACCAGTCACACTATGAGATGCATGACCTGGATTTCCCCAGCAGATGCCCAAATAGTCAGGTGACAACCCAGAAGTATGATGACATTAGTGTCCACGGCAAGAATTTTGACCAAGAGAGATACAGGAACAAGTAGGAATGACAAATAAACCTAGCCCTTTCCTTCTCCTAATGATTATTCTAAGGCACAGGAATTCCACACAACATCTCAGGAGACATTCCCTGCTGCTGGCCATGTTTTTTGTGAATCTGTAACTGAATAGTTAACAAATAATTTTTTATTCGCTTTCCTTTCTCCTGATCTCATTTCCCATTTTCCTTCACTCTTATTACCTGGGGTTGTGCACCCAGTAAAGCATTAACACATCAGCTTTGTCTCAAGCTCTGTTTTCTAGGTAAAGTGGACTAATATGCATCATAATACTGTAAGGGATTTTTTTTTAAGATTTTATTTATTTATTTGTCAGAGTGATCACAGGCAGACAGAGTGGCAGGCAGAGGGAGAAGCAGGCTCCCCGCTGAGCAAGGAGCCCGATGCGGGACTCGACCCCAGGACGCGGGGATCATGACCTGAGTGGAAGGCAACCGCTTAATCAACTGAGCCACCCAGGCGTCCCTGTAAGGGATTTTTTGAAGGGAAATCATGATGAGTCTCTTGTAATGTTCTTAATGTATCTTTCCCCTTTTCTCCATTTGTTGCATTGAAGTTCCATAAATTAATTTTATTCAATGAATAGTCATCCAAGTTACTTTGGAATCTCATTTGGAAAGTCATTTCATAACTTATTTCAGGTTTTAAGTTATAATAATTTTTAAATTATAGCACACCTTTCCATCAGAGGTTTAGTAGGCTATAAGAAGAGGAAGGAATTCAGAAAATCTCAGTTAAATAACATGGATTATCATATTTTTTTTTTTTACTCAGAAAACTGAGTTTAACAGCCAAAATAATGGCTTTTATGCTTTTAACAAACAACTGCTCTTCATCCGTATTCCCAGGGGCTTTACCCACTGGTATTTATTGGATGGCTAAAGACAATGCTGAAATTGTGCTTCTTTTGGCCAACAAATGGAAAAACCAGATGCCAAGGTGAACAAAGATTCGTTCCTTGGTCGTAGCTATAGCAGCTGTCTATTTGGCATATTCCTTAGAAAGCTTCGAAGTTGCCTGGGATACAGACTTCATGAAGTGGGATTCTGTAGAGTCTTTAAAGATATTTTTTTGAAGTATAAAGCCCATATAGACATTAAACTGACAATACAGCTTCTATCCAACATATATATGATAAACTGATTTGCTTATCTGTGGAAATATGGCATATAATAAATAATCCAAATTATAGCACTAAAATTGACTGCACACATTTTGTTATAATGAGGAAAATGAGACCTACATGTGAAATTTAGAAGTAAAGATTTGAGGATCACCCTTGAACCAGGTTTTATGCAATGCTTAGAGTTTCTGTTTTCACTAATCTTTAGTGATTGTAAATCTTACTTCAGTAATTGCTAGTAGTTTAACAAGTAAATAGAAATCAAAGTAACACAATCCTAGCTAAAATATATTATCAAACACTGTCAAAATGAAGAGGATTGTCTATTTAAATGATTGATGATAATGTTTTAGTCATTGAATCCTAAACTCAGGATGGGTGAATTATAAATTATATATATATTGATATAGTATATGATATGTTGTATAGTGTATATATATATACGTGGGTGTGTGTAGTATATGGTGTATCATATATATATGTGTGTGTAGTATATAGTATATAGCATATATATGTGTGTGTGTGTGTGTAGCGTATGATAT
Source organism: Taxidea taxus jeffersonii (assembly GCA_003697995.1). Lineage (NCBI taxonomy): Eukaryota > Metazoa > Chordata > Mammalia > Carnivora > Mustelidae > Taxidea > Taxidea taxus. Next base: position 123,626 of record RCUC01150548.1, read on the forward strand.
ATAGCATATAAAGTATACTGCAATACAGCTGTTTTTTAGAAAATAAAAGAATTACAGGTGATTGTCAAGAAAAGAGTATCCTCTGAAGCCCTGAAATTCTACATCTGCTCCCTAACCACCTAAAACTGCTGTCTCTAGAAATCTAAGTGCATTTGCAGAGCTGGAGGTGCAGCTGGATGTGACTGTGTTCTACTTGCTGCTTACCTTGCTGTCTTATAACTTGGAAGCAATCACTAGAGCCATCATGCCATTAACCTCCATTGCTGATCAGATGTCCCTCTGGTATCTGGTAAATTTTATCTATAAGTAAAAGGCACCTTTATATTACCCTATTTAGGCACCTAAGTCTCATCATTTTAGATGGAATATACTAACAGCTGTTCCTTTCATAAAGAATGTTGCATGTACCCTAAGAAAATGGAAATACTGAGGCAGGCAGATTGATGGTATTTTATATTGAAGAAACAGACCTTTGAATGTTTGCCAGGCTTTGAGGAAGGGTCAGCCAGAGCCCCCAAAAGGAGGCAGTTTGCCCATCTTCCTGTCAATAACACTTAGCACGCTGAGCTGTTTTATCAGACAGATGGTGGACCATCAACCCTTATGACCAACACAATGCTGCCACTCATGCAGAAGGGTCCCATGACTGTTAAGCTCCTCCACTCCATCAGACACAGCTCTGTTTGCCTGGCCCTTTACAACTCTGCTTCCTAGATTCTATGTTCCCAATGGCAGGAAGGGAACATCGTCAGGGAACTTCAGTAGGGTTTTCAATACTTTCATTCAGCTTTAACCAAAGAATTCTGACTTACCAAAGGCTTGCTAGGGTTACTGGCAGCAATGATACAATTAAAATTTCCATTGAATCATAAAATGTCCTTCAAATTTAAATATTTAAAATATGTATTACCCTTCAGATTGATGCACAATTTCTTCAGAATTTAAAAATCAGTTTTAAAATGAAATTTAGATTGTCTGAGCCTGAGGGGGAAAAAAGGCATTTTGCCAATGGTTAAAACTGGTAGAGAGTCTTTTGTTTGCTGACTTATTTTTTATTTTTTAAGATTTCAATTTATTTCAGTAATTCACACCTAATGCAGAGCTCAAATTTACAACCCCAAGATCAAGAGTCACACGTTCCACAACTGAGCCAGCAAGGCGCACCCTTATTCTTTCTTTTTTTTTTTTTTTTTTTTGAGAGCCTTTTAAAGTTAGGTGGAGATTTATGATTATCTTTTCTTTAAAGATTTGTGTATTTACTTTAGAGAGGCAAAAAGAGAGGGAGAATCTTAAGCAGACTCTGCACTGAGTGAGGAGCCTGATGACCCCACTTGATCTCGCAACCCTGACATCACAATCTAAGCCAAAACCAAGAGTCATGTGCTTACCCAACTGTGCCACCCAGTGCCCCTGATGTTTATCTTAAGTATATTTACATTCAAAGACTATAGTCCCCAAAATACATACTTCTCAATTTTCATGACATTAAAAAAACCCAAGAACTTGTGAAATGGTGATCAGTAGAATGCAGTATTTGTATCCGGACTTCTTTGTAACCTGAGAAACAAATAGGAGCTTAGTAAGAAAGTGTTAAAATACCTGTAAGAATTTTGTCAATGCTTTCCCTTTGCAGTGAATAGAACAAATACAAAATGTTAACCAAGGAAAGACCCATTTTTATAAGATTTGTATAGTTATGACAAATACATTGTGAAATTTGGGGACCTGGGTGGCTCAGTTGGGTAAGCATCTGCCTTTGGCTCAGGTCATGATCCCAGGGACCTGTGACTGGGTCCCACATCATACTCTCTGCTCAGCAGGGAGCCTGCTTCTCCCTCTGCCTGCCACTCCCCTGCTTGTGCTCTCTCTCCCTCTGACAAATAAATCAATCTTAGGAAAATATGTTGTGAAGTTACTCTAAAAATCATTTAAAAACAAGAATAAAACTAAGGATACTAGAAGTATCCCCTTTGCGTAAGTGTTAGTATTTCTGGAAACAGAAAATCTTTAAGTGGTTAGAAGTGTTGAATAAGGACTAACCTGGGGACTTCTTACTTGAGACAAGCACTTATAACATCAGTTCTGTTCCTGAATGATGGGACTCTCATCCATTTATCTGACTCAGTTACACATTTGTTTCTTTACATTCAGATAAATCATGAATATAGGGATATACCTAATTGTTAGCCTAGAACTGTTTGCCCCAAATAGTCAGAAACCATCCTGTCACCACCAACAACAAAAGGGAAATCTTCACCCTTTATTAGGTTCACATTTAAAAGACGAAACACCATTCTTTGTCAACCTAGTATAACCTGTTCAAAAGCAATAACAAAATAGTGGACAGGTAAATATCTTATGTGGAGTCACGGAGGTAGCCATTGGGCCAATTCCTTTAGATAATTGGTTTGATACGGGTATTTGCTTACATAGACTGCCTTCAGATTTTTTTTTCCTCTTGAAGCTGAAGCTGTTTTCATTCACACTTGGGGTCCTCCATCTGTCGATAAAGCCTGTTAGCTCACCACCTCACTGGCTCCGAGGTGCTAGTTTTCCATCTGGTAAAGCCCTAAAGAGAACCCTTGAGTCAGAGAAGCGTGAATCCTATGGGTGCTCTCAACTCCAAGGCTTATGTCCCCAAAGAGATGGGGTCTCTCTGAGAATTGGCAAATGTTTAGAAGCAATACATTCTGAATACATTCGTTCCTTCTCCTATTTCAGAAAAGATACCTAGTAGTTCAGGCAAAATGCTAGATTAGGCTGATTTATGAAGTCACCCTTGTTGCCCTCCCACTTCTCCTTCCCTGTTCCTTTATCCTTTCATGTAACCTTGAACATTTCACTATGCTCTAATGTAATGTGATGTAGATATTGACATACAGTGTCACAGTGCTATGTGATAAATTTAACTTAGAAAATAGAGATAAAAGAAATATAATGCCTGGGGGAAAAAGATGATTGAAAGCTATCTTTCAAAAACATATGCTATAAGAGCCTATACTTTTTTACTAGAGGTGAGTCATAAACTGAACGGTGAGTACCTTAGTCACTTGCTCATAGAGAAAAAGTTGATTAATGGTATTCAAAAAACCTACTCACTTGATTTGAAAAAAATTAGACATTCCTGACACTGAGATTTGAAAGAACTTTTTTCTCATGGACTCTCATTAAAAGGACACTGTCTGATATAGAGAGTAAATCCTTAATGATATCCATCCAGTAACTGCAACAAATTCCATGGAGCTACTTCTAATAATGACCTTCAGTAAACTAATAGCAAGCTTTGAGATATAGTTCAACAAAAGCAAAACACTGTGAACTAAATTCACAGTTTTCTATTGTCTGTATTAACCCCAACATAAAAGTGTCAGTGAGTTCGAATTTATACTGCCTCGAAAGTATCTGGACTGTAGCTCTTTTTCTTGGCCAATTAAATATAGGCCCATATGCCTTGATAACCATCCATCCTGGGAGTAATCAGGGTTGACACCATTTTAGGAAATATGATGACCAACAGGACATGTGCTTAAACAGAAAGCTACTGAATTTCTTTGGACTGAGCCATGGGGCAAGGAAATAGCCCCTTATAGGACCCAAACTTTCCTAAAATAATTGAAATTCTGAGTCTAATCCAGATCTATACAGATAGCTATGTAGATAGGTAGATATTCCAGATACACACACACACACACACACACACACACATTTGTAATCAAAGCCCCGACTTTCTATAGCAAAAGATAAACGTGAAAATCATTTTATCCTGGAAAGATTTTAAAGAACCATCACTCGACACAAACAGTAATTTATTGGTTTTGCAATCTTATCTTTTCTGGAAAAGTTTTCCCGAAACACACTAGCTCTTGTTGACACAGAAGGTCTTAGTTCTCGCTGTTTTCTCAGCTCTGGGTTTATGTTCTTCTTTGCTGGCTTTACCCTCATTGAACTTCCTCATTCTAGTGACAAGATGCCGACCAGTAACCCCAGGAATATATTATCCCAATTAAAAGAGTATACATCTCCCTTCACAGTAATAGCAAAAGTCCTGGTCTTAAGTCTTACTGGTCTAGCTTAAACCCAATGCCCATCATGAGCCTATCACAATAGTCAGATGGATAAAGTATACTTATCAGCCAGGTCCAGCTCATGTGCCTAGACTTGAAATAGAAAGAAAGGGAAAAGGTAGTTTCATCTGAATGTCATATACATATACCAGGAGTCAGCAAACTATGGCCCACAAGCAAGCTACCTGGTTTTGTGAATGAAGTTTTATTAGAATACAGTCGTGCCCACTTGTTCATGTGTCGTCCATGTCTGCTTTCACACTGCAGTGGCAGAGCGGACCACAGAGTCTGCAAAACCGTTTACTATTGGACCCTTTAAGAAGGGTTTGCTGACTCTTCACACGGACCGGGAAATGGAAAGCAGTAGTTCTCAAAAGGAAAACAAGGAATATATCTATCCTAGTTTACATCTACTGGCCAGGCAATACTACACCACCATAATAAACGGGTCACAAAATGTCCCCACATAAATTAGTTAGTTGAATTAATCAGGAGGGATTTAGAAGTCATCTTAAAAAACATATAATTTTTTTAAATTATCTTCTAAAGTCACCTTAATTGAAGACACTGCCATCATTCCATATATATATGGAAGGATGTTTAACTTTCTTTTTTTCAAGGTAGGTTATAGAGAAAGAGAAACACTTACATGCAATTCATCCAAGGTGGTATTAAAGCATACAAGTTAAAAACAAACAAACAAACAAAACAAGGAAAGAAGCTTCTTGGCTGATAATGGCTAAGAGCAGGTAATGATGGCTTAGAGATGAGGCACACACTGTTCTAGTCACTTTATATATTCTCATCTCATTTAATTCTCACCATCAACCGTGTGGGGTAGGTATTATTACCACCATTTTACAGATGAAGCTCAAAGAGGACAAGGAGCTTGCTCTGGCCATAAAAGTTACTGCAGTAGAACTAGCCCGTGAACCCATGCTCCCTCTTGGGGACACAGGTGACTGTCTCCCCTGGGAAAACTAAAAACTAACTCATGGTGAAGTGAACAGAGAATGAATCACCCAGTGTTGATACTCTGTGGTTTGCTCTCTGCCGATCGCGGCAGTTGTCGAGCGTCCAGAGAATCTTGGGGATGTCAGACGCCGCACAAGAATCTCTCTAACAGGTGTTTTCCTCAAGAACAGATTCTCACTTCATAGACTGCACCAGAAGGGTTTGGGTGTTTATCTGCATCACGGGGTTCATGACTCATGATACTACTGTACACTGACCAGTGGTAGAGGCCTCCGCGGAGGGGCTGCAGCACTGCATTGTTTTCCTGACGTTGCCAGGTACATGCGACACAAAAGCGAAATTCAGCCATTTCTGATATGTGGATGAACGTCATAAGCTTCTGGAGAATGATATAAACATTTACACAGAAAGGAAAGCTGGGCTTGGAGAAAGCGTTATGTGTGTCATCACAAGCAGACCCAAGGAGAGTCGTGGGACACTGAGTAGCTACTTTGGAGCTAAAGGGAAACTTTCAGATGTGTGATCACTAAAAAATACTTTTTATTATGGAAATTTTCAAACGTATACAAAAGTAGAGAATCCGTGTTTATGTCATGTACCCTGTCCTCGCTTAAATAATTATCAACACTTGTCTCACCTTTTTCATCCAGCCATAACATACCCAACCACCACTGGATCACGTTAAAACAAACTTCTGTCATCATATCACCTCATCCGTTAAGTTCTTCAAAATGCATTTCTAAACGATAACTCTATGAAAAAACGATCACAATAGCATTCACATATCTGAAAAAATAAGTGGTAAATTCTTAATGTCACTAAATGACCATTTATTGTTCAAATATCCCTGATTGTGTCATATATATGTATTTCATACATCTATACATGTGATTTGTCCTAGAAAACATTTCATATTCATGATTTTACTGAATGCATCTCCATGGTGTTACTTAACACATTCTTTTTTGCCTTGTATTTCCTATAAACTGGTAATGGATCTAAAAGCTTGATCAGATTTAGGTTTAATTATTTTTTGGCAATAATAAATTATGAAAATCATGTGTTTCACCTCCCTACTGCATCTCATTAGGAGGCACATTATCTGGTTGTCTCTCTTTTCATAATGGTAAAAGATTGATTAATTGGTTCTGATGTTATCAACCTGAATCATCCACTAAAAAGTGTGGGATCACTTTTATGGGTGCACATAAACTTCCAAGAAACAAGCTGACACAGTTTCAAAAAGGAACATATTTTTTGGAAAAGACAACCTCCCTACTAACTGTGGTTTATAGTCTTCAGACATGGGGTTTAGTCACAAATATTCTTAAACGGGGGTGGGGGGAGGCTTAAAGTCCCATACTGTGAGTAGGGAAGACAACTTCTCTGGAATACCCTATTTAGAATTGTCCAAAAAATGAAATTCAGTGCTAGTACCTTCTCCATTAGCAAGTCCTTCTACATCCCCAATATTTTCCCCCATTATTTCACCAAAAGAACATTGCTAATTTTACTTAATTATAAAACTAGTACTGTGCCAGACCAACAGGCTTTTTTTTCTAGAGTGATAGGCCATATGCAATATTTAGTTTCCATTGAAGAATTATCCAAGGAACCAGTTATGCTAGTGGCCTCAATTGCTTTATACAGAGTTAGTCTATTGAAATCATTTCTGGAACATTTACTATACATTGTGCATTGTGTGAGGCTGTGATAAAACAGGCATAATCCTATCCTCACAAAGTGTTTCAGGGAATATACATATTAATAAGAAATTAAATAAAGAATTAGAATGTGCAAAGTGTTGCTAAGAAAGTAGAGAATGCTGTACACCATGAGAATCTCTGCTACAATTAGTGTGTCAGGGAAGATCTTTTGGGGAAAATATAATTCCTGAAGGAAGAGTAGAATTGTGGATCTGGTACTATTAAATAATTTTTCCAGCTCCAAGTGAGTCCCAAAGTTCTTGAGCGATTTATTTATTAAAATTATCAGATCCCGGTCAAGATGGCGGAGAAGTAGGAGGCTGAGACGACATCAGCCAGCAGGAGATCAGCTAGAGAGCCTATCAAACCATTCCGAACACCTACAAATCCAACAGGAGATCGAAGAGAAGAAAAACAACAATTCTAGGAACAGAAAATCGACCCCTTTCTGAAAGGTAGGACCAGCGGAGAAGTGAATCCAACGTGACGGGAAGATAGACCCCAGGGAGAGGGGCCGGCTCCCGGCAAGCGGCGGAGCACAAAATCAGGACTTTTAAAAGTCGGCTCCACGGAGGGACATCGCTCCAGAGGCTAAACTGGGGTGAAGACCTCACGGGGACAACGTGGACTCAGGTCCCACGGGGTCACAGAAGGATCGGGGGTGTCTGAGTGTCGCAGAGCTCACAGGGATTAGAGCGGGGAAGCCGGCTGCGGAGACAGAGCCGAGATTTCCTAGTGGTCTGTGACACGGGCCGGTGCTCTGTGACACGGGACAGTGCTCTGTGCGAGGGGTCCCCACAAGACCCGGGGAGACTCCGACCCGGGAGAGCTCAGGGATCTACGGGCTCCGGAGACTCCAGGTGGGACTCTGCCAGAGACAGAGACGCTTGATCACAGGCTGGGTGAACTCGGAGCTCCCAGAAGCCAGTGACACGGGACTGATGACGCACGATTTTCTCTGAGCGCGGTCTGCGGGCCTGCGGTGTCTGCTGGCGCGCGGTGTCTGCGAGCGGACGCGCGCGCGCACTCTCCGGCGCAAACGTGGGCGAGGGAGTCTGGAGGGATTAAACGCTTTTCCCTGAAGGCGCGCTGAAGACTGGGGCCCCTAGCCCTCGGCTCCTCTGAACCGGAGACTGGGAGGCCGCCATTGTCATTCCCATCCTCCAGAACTCTACAGAAAGTGCGTTCAGGGAACAAAAGCAAACCTGAGAGGATTACTTAGCCCGGCCCCTGGTAAGGGCGGTGCAACTCCGCCTCGGGCAAAGACACCTGAGAATCACTACAACAGGCCCCTCCCCCAGAAGACCAAAGAATTACAGCCAAGACCAAGTTCACTTAACAAGGAGAACAGCGGATTCCTATCTAGACAAAATGACAAGGCGGAAAAACTCACCACAAAAAAAAGAGCAGGAGACAGGACCGAAGGCTAGGGACATAATCAATACAGACATTGGTAATATGTCAGATCTGGAATTCAGGATGACGATTCTCAAGGTTCTAGCCGGGCTCGAAAAAGGCATGGAAGATATTAGAGAAACCCTGTCAGGAGAAATAAAAACCCTTTCTGGAGAAATAAAAGAAATAAAGTCTAATCAAGTTGAAATAAAAAAAGCTATTAATGAGGTGCAATCAAAAATGGAGGCTCTTACTGCTAGGATAAATGAGGCAGAAGACAGAATTAGTGATATAGAAGACCAAATGGCAGGGAATAATGAAGCAGACCAAAAGAGAGACAATCAACTACTGGACCACGAGGGGAGAATTCGAGAGATAAGTGATGCCATAAGACGAAACAACATTAGAATAATTGGGATTCCAGAAGAAGAAGAAAGAGAAATAGGAGCAGAAGGTATACTGGAGAGGATTATTGTAGAGAATTTCCCTAATATAGCAAGGGGAACAAGCATCAAAATCCAGGAAGCCCAGAGAACACCTCTCAAACTCAATAGGAATCGACCCACACCCCGCCATCTAATAGTAAAATTTACAAGTCTTAGCGACAAAGAGAAAATCCTGAAAGCAGCACGGGACAAGAAGTCTGTAACGTACAATGGTAAAAATATTAGATTGGCAGGAGACTTATCCACAGAGACCTGGCAGGCCAGAAAGAACTGGCATGATATATTCAGAGCACTAAACGAGAAAAACATGCAGCCAAGAATACTTTATCCAGCTAGGTTATCATTGAAAATAGAAGGAGAGATTAAAAGCTTCCAGGACAAACAAAAACTGAAAGAGTTTGTAAACACCAAACCAGCTCTACAGGAAATATTGAAAGGGGTCCTCTAAGCAAAGAGAGACCCTAAAAGTATTACCAGAAAGGAACAGAGACATTATACAGTAACAATCACCATACAGGCAATACAATGGCACTAAACTCATATCTCTCAATAGTTACCCTGAATGTAAATGGGCTAAATGCCCCAATCAAAAGACACAGGGTTTCAGAATGGATAAAAAAACAAAACCCATCCATATGCTGCCTACAAGAAACTCAT